>SJYF01000263.1:4238260-4254361 GCA_006410515.1 Procapra przewalskii | reverse complement strand
CAGGGGAAATTCCTGAGACTTGGTCACGCCTTTGCGTATGCCAAAGTCCCCTTCCTCATGACCTTTGCCATGGGCAGAGTTCCTCACGCTGGCTCCCAACACCTATCCTTTACCATCTCCCAGAGTTTACTCAAACTTATGTCTATTGAGTTGGTGATGCCATCTGACCATCTCATCCTCTATCACCCCCTTCTCCTCCTGCCCTCAAACTTTCCTAGGATCCGGGCCTTTTACAATGAGTTGGCTCTTTGCATCAGGTGGCCCTAAGTACTGGAGCTTCAGTTTCAGCATCAGTCCTTCCAGTGAATATTCAGCGTTGAATTTCCTCTAGGATTGACTGGTTTGACTCCTTGCTGCCCAAGAGGCTCTCAAGAGTCTTCTCCAACACCACAGTTCACAAGCATCAATTTTTCAGTGCTTGGCCTTCTCTATGGTCCAACTCTCACATCCTGGAAAAAACATAGCTTTGAATAGACGGACCTTTGTCAGCAAAGTGATGTCTCTGCTTTTTAATATGCTGTCTAGGTTTGTCATAGCTCTTCTTCCAAGGAGAAAGTGTCTCTCAGTCATGGTTGCACGATGTGGATGCTTATCCTTCTCACAATGAAGAGGAACAAACAAGTTCCTTTGCTAAATCTGAAACCACACGGAAACAGCTCCACTCAGGCTGTGGCGGTGAAGTGGGAGGAGACCGAGCGATGGGCTGCAGACCTCCTGCACGCAGCTCTCTAGGAACTGGCATGAGCAACGGCTCTCAAGGTCCACTAGGATGGACTTGGCCCCAGAGCACAGAAGCCCTGGAGAGAAGACTGGATGGGAGTCCTGCTACTGTCCAGACGATGAAGGTCCAAAGAAGAAAGGGGGCATGTTGTGATCTTTGGGGTTCTTTGCTTTTTTTCACACACACAAAAAGAAATATCTGTAATCACTGCCTCGCCATCTTAGGGAACCTCGACAATGCCTACCCATCCTAGCTTTTCCTAAAAAAAAAAAAAAAAAAAAAATCCTAGGTTCTATATTGCCTTTCACTCTAAGAATAGAATTCAGTTTTCTTAATGTCCTTCTGGTAGAAAAGCCAAGCAGCTTTCTCTCCAAGATACTCTCAGTGTGAGGCCTAATGATCACAAGAGGACATTCCTGAAATCCAGTGGCATTAGTCCAGAGAAAAGCAACAAAGGCTGCCAGACTTCAGAGATAAAAACACAGGACACCCAGTTAAATCTGGATCTCAGATAAATAACCAAAATATTTTCAGCATAACTATCTCCCCCGATATAAGTATATCTGAAGTGAGGCATGGGCTCTGTGGTGGTGTGGTGCTCAGTCGTGTCCGACTCTGTGCGACCCCATGGACTGCAGCCTGCCAGGCTCCTCAGCGCACGGACTTTTCCGGGCGAGAACACTGGAGTGGGTTGCCATTTCCTCCTCCAGGGGAGCCTTCTGACTCAGGGAGCGACCTGTGTCTCCTGCGTCTCCTGCACTGGCAGGCTCGTTCTCTCCAGCTGAGCCATCAGGGAAGTCCATGCATGGACTATGTAAGACAAAAAGAACATTTGTTGATTAGCTGAAATTGAAATTTAACTGGGCATTCTGTATTTTTTCTGACAATGCAAGGACAACTTTAATTGAAACTGGCTCTTGGTGGACAAGTAATGGGGAAAGTTTGGTGACTATGTTGAGGCTCCTCCTGGACAGTGACCAAATTCAGTTCAGACCAGACCCAGACACCTTGAATCTTCATTCTTCCAATCTGTGAAACATGAGGCGGGGTATGTAAACATTTCATGGGTCTGCACTGAGAAGTAATGAGAAGTAATGAAAATAATGACAGTCAGTTATAAGATAAACCTCCTTGATTTTTGACCACCTTAAATTGCTTGCATACATATCTTACTGATTAATGTTAATTAATTTGCAATACTTACGTCAACTGAGTGGACAAAACTGTTTGGGTGCTTTCAGTTTCATTCTTGGCCATCATCATGAACTATTATGATGAATGTCAGCAACTAAATAATGAGAAGGCATTTTCTCTTCAGGCATGATGTGTTTCCTCAATGTAATAAATCAGTATAAAACTTTATCTTGTTACTCACCCACCTCATCATTTCAATGTCAGAAAAAAAAAAAGGGAAAGGGATTCACACCAACTAATCCAATTGCTTTCTCCAGACACAGGCTCCAAAGTGTTGCCCCAGACCATGTCTGACCTCTTGAACTCACAGAGGGGAAATTAAGGCAGACAAACCTAGCCATGGTTTAAACCATGGTCATGTCACGATGTGCTAAGATTTAATCTGTGAGGTTCCCTAAGGCAAATAAGGTTGAGCAAAATAACATGTTGAAGAAGGGTTTATTTTCAAAGACTAAAAATGGCCCTAAGCACTGAACATTTAGAAAGAAGAAGCTACAGAAGTTCAGAGTTCTCATATTCCATTACCAAAGCACAAGGACAAACGTCATCATCAGAGGGACGTGAATTCAGTGCAAAAGCAAACAGAAACCTAGATAATTAGGCACAAGGGTAATTTTGTCTTGGATGACTTTAAACAACCTCAGAAACACCACGGTGGACATGAAACCTTATTGACCTCAGAGTTACTTTCACAGAATGGAGAGAGAAGCGTTTCTTTTTCTTTATATTATTGAATGGCTTGAGAAAACCACAAAAGGGAAAGGAGTTAGTTCCCTCTGAGTGGTCTCCTGAGTGTTCAACCCAAAGAGCCCCACCGTGAAGTTAAGTCCCTCAGTGTAATCCCTTGAGCATCCCATAGTAGGTCTACCAGCTGGTCTCCCGTTCACATGATTCACAGAAAAATGTGAATCAAAACTTTCACCTCACACTGCTTAGAATGACCAACGTCAAAAAGTATGCAAACAATAAATGCTGGAGAAGATGTGAAGAAAAGGGAGCCCCCTCCCACAGTGTTGGTGGGGATGTAAACTGGTACAGCCTCTATGGAGAACAGCATGCAGCTTTTTAAAAACTACAATATGGTCCAACAAGTCCACTCCTGGGCATACCTCCAGAGAAAACCATAATCTGAAAGGATACATACACCCCAATATCCACTGAAGCAATATTTACAACAGCCAAGACACGGAGGCAACCTAAATGTCCATCCACAGAGGAACGGACAAAGAAGACGTGGTACAAATAATATACGATGGAGTATGACTCAGATATAAAAAGAACAAAAGGATGCCATTTCCAGGCACAGAGGCACACCTTGACATCATCCACTAAGCGAAGTAAGTTAGCCAGAAAATGGCGAATGCAATATGCTACCACTCATACGTGGAATCTAAAAAAAGGCACAAATACCTTATTTACAAAAAGGAGGCAGAGTTACAGACATCAAAAAGAAACACAAAGGGGAGCCGTTGTGGCCGGGAGAGATTAAGCACACACACACTACATAAAACAGAAACCCAACGACGATCTACCGCACACCACCGGGAGGTCTGCGCAGCGATCTGTAACACGTATGTGAGAGAAGAGTCTAAAGAAGGATAAATGCATGTATCTGGTAGACGGGGACTTCCCTGGAGGCTTGGCAGTAAAGCATCTGCCTGCCGCTGCAGGAGAGGCAGATTCAGCCCCCGAGTCAGGACGATCCTCCGGAGAAGGAAACACGACTCACTCCAGCACTCTTGCCTGGGAAATCCAAAGGACAGAGAGCCTTACAGGAGACGGTCCACGGGGTCACAGCGCGTTGGACCCAACTTAGCAACTAAACAGCAACAATATGTGTGTGGATAACTGGGTCACTTTGCTGTACACGTGAAACTGACACAACACTGAAAATCAACTGTACTTTAATAAAACTAAAATATTAAAAATAAAATCAAAATATTAAAAATAAAAATAAAAACCAAGAAAACACATACACATACATAAGAACTGTTTGGGAGAAAACCATTGCAAGTTCAGATTACCAGTCTCCAGAACAGAGATGCTCGTATGGTAGGTCTGAATTTCTCTGGGTTTTGTTTTATTTACAATGCATGTAATACTTATTGATCATGTACTATGAGCAATGCGACGTGCTAAGCATGAAAAGTTCAATAATGTAAGTGTACTCTATCCTTTCTTAAAGGTTTACCATCAGTTGACTGTCTCATTTTTCAGAGCAGATCCATAAGGGACAAGTACTCTTCCTGCTTTATAGAAGGGAAAGCTGAAGTCAAGAAGACCACAGAATATACTGAAAAAAACTAGCTAGGATGTACAGAAATCAAGTCCAGAAACAGGTAAGTTCATTCATTCATTCATTTCTCATTATTCTCATATTTTCCCAACTACTTTCTTTCTTCTTTGACTCCACTACTCGAGGCTGCTTACTGTCCTCTGAGCCTCCCACACAAGTGTATCAGCTGCCCCAGGACCTTTGCTGTTTTCCTTCTCTATGCCTGAAGGGGTTTTCCCATCATCGCTGAATGCACTTATTCACTTCCTTCCAGTATCACCTTCTCAGTGAGATCTTTCACTACCGTATTACTTAAAATGATACCCTTCCCGTCCCCCACAACACCCTGGCCGCCCACCTTCTTTCCTATCCTTCCAAAGCACGGCATGGCATGGATAGAGTGAAGGCACTCCATCTTCACAAGCGTTGGGTGCAGCACACCAATCTCTGAGTGGTCTGGGTATGTGTACACATATGGGTTCAGCACACCAATCTCTGAGTGGTCCGGGATGTGTACACATATGGGTGCAGCACACCAATCTCGCTGAGTGGGTCGGCTATGTGTATATGTGTAATTGTTTCCTGCCTGGATCTCCAGGTAGTTCTCAAAATTAGCAGCATCAGACTCACCAGAAGGATTTTGTTTTTAAAGAATTTGTTTAATTAATTGTCTTTTTACAATTTTTGGCCATGTCACATGGCATGTGGGATCTCAGCTCCCTGGCAAGGGATTGAACTCAAGCTCCTTGCACTGGAAGAATGAGTCTTCACCACTGGACCACCAGGGAAATCCAGAGGGATGTTATAGAACACAGATTCCTCATTCCCGCCCCAGAGATCTGATAGACGGGATGCCAACAGTTCAGGTCAGCCCACCGTTTGAATAGCCTTGCCCTAACAACTGCTTCGAACCTGGGGTGCTCATGGAACCAGCGAACTGCTATCACCATCTAGAGGTGTTTCTATAGTCAGAAGTGAGATAAGGGAGCTACTTAGCATCTTGCATGCTAAAGAGCCTACCACATACCAGATGGCCACCAAAACATAGAATTATCCAGCCCCAAGTATAAAAAAAAAAAAAACAAACAGAGACATCACCTTGCCGACAAAGGTTGGTACAGTCAAAGCTATGGTTTTTCCAGTAGTCAAGTACAGATGTAAGAGTTGGGTCTATAAAGAAGGCTGAGCACCAAAGAATTGATGTTTTCAAATTGTGGTGTTGGAGAAGACTCTTGAGAGCCCCTTGGACTGCAAGAAGATCAAACCAGTCCATCCTAAAGGAAATAAACTCTGAATTTTCACTGGAAGGACTGATGCTGAAGCTCCAATACTTTGGCCACCTGATGTGAAGAACTGACTTATTGGAAAAGACCCTGATGCTGGCAAAGATTGAAGGCAGGAGGAGAAGGGGAGGACAGAGGATGAGATGGTTGGATGGCATCACCGATTTGATGGATGTAAGTTTGAGTAAACTCTAGGAGATAGTGAAGGACAAGGAAGCCTGGCGTACTGCAGTCCACGGGGTCACAAAGAACTGGACATGACTGAGCGACTGAACGGCAACAACAAAGTGTCAGTAGTGCCGAGACTAAGAAACCCTTTGCAAGATCAATCCGTACCTAGAAAGGTTGCTAAAATCTATACTGTGGTTCTGCACCTCCAAAGTTTCTGACTTTTAAGTAGGTCCAGTGACTAAAAATTTTCTAACTACTCAGGCAGTGGAGATGCTGTCGGCCTAGGGCCTGCTCTTGGAGAAGAATTTAGCGCAGGAAGGCTCAACCAAGCAGGGATCTTGGTCTCTTTCACTCACTGATCTTACCCTAGTAACAGAGGGTGGCAGAGTGCAGTCACTCAAACTTCTCATTTTTTAGTAACAGAACTCTCATATCCTAGCCCCCAACAAAGAGATTTTAATACCAGTGACCCNNNNGAGTGTTTTTGTCTGTTTGTCATTGTTTTGGAAGCAACTTTGAGATCCCTTCTCTCCCCAGTGACTTCTCAGCTCTTCAAAGAAGCCAGGTGGGAGTGCCTGCATGAGCCCAGGCGCCCCTAACTGTACACTCAGAGCATGTGCAGGTTACGTCTCCACAGCAAGAGCCTCCATAAAATCAGCCACGTGCAAGTCCTGATACTCTCTATTTATGTATGATGGAACAATACGGTCCTACAACCACTGTCAAGCAATTCCTGTGTTCCGAAAGTAAGGCCAGAGAATTCACACCCACCCACACATACACAGAGGCCTGCATAGACACACAGGGACTCCCCCAGTGGTTCAGGGGCTGTGACTCTGCACGCCCAGCACGGGGGGCCTAGATAAGTAACTAGATCCCGCAGGCCGCAACTAATGGGCCTGTGTGCTGAGCGAAGAGTAGGTGCAACCTAAATAAAAACTGTTGAAGAATCCTCCACGTTCACTTAGTTCTCAAATCTGACGCTTGAGTGAGTTGCCCAGTATTTTAACATACGGCGTTTGAGGCGTCTTTTCAAATCTTCTGCACCTACAACCTCATCTATGGCAGTACCTCGAAGAGAGTATCTTCCAGGCACTGGCTAGTATCTCTCCTTACATCATTTTCTGGGGGAACATTACATTCAGCTCCTTTTAACCTGTGCCCAGGGCTAGCAGTGGAGCCATCGATCTCCATAATTCAAACATGTCTGATATCTTAGATTCAATTGCCCCACTAAAGACAGGCATTTGATGAAGACCTGGTGAATGAGAGGTTTAATGGCTAACGTGAAGACATTCCATCTTACAAATCTCTTTTCACTCACGTGGACTCATCAGCCAGTGCTATTGATTTGCATTTACCAACTGAACTTTCTATTGTTTTTGGATGTTAGTATCCTCAGCCAATGCCTGCAGGCTATTAGTTTCAGGGTGAAGCTTGCCCACTGAATTGAGAAAGCGGAAACATCCATGATGGCTAAGAGAATCCAACATATATCAGAAAAGAAACAGTATTTCATTGATTGTCTTTATCTTACAGTGATGAGAACCAACACAGAAATAATAAAAATATTTTAAAATGAACACAGTTCACTGTTTTGAAAAATAGCATTACTGAGTTGTTATTTACATGCTGTATTCATGCGCCTGATGCACAGTGAGGCCAAACAAACTGAAACTTCTGAGTCTGGAGCAGAGAAAGGCTTATTGTTGGCAGAGCAAAGAATACTGGTGGCTCACGCTGAAAAGACCCAAACTCCCCAACGGCTCTCAAGGAAGGGCAAATTTGCAGGGGAGGGCTGCAGAGCATCTGACCTTTCTCTGATTGGTTGGTGGGGAGGTAACAGGGTGATGTTCCAGGATCTCAATCTTCAGCCTTCTGGGTCCAGCCAGTCCTGAGTTCACAGACTGTGCTCAGTCCCAAGTCATCATCCTCCACCTGGGTGGGGGCCTTACTTCTCCAGAAGAACTCAAGAGAGCTGTGTCAGGCTGTTAAGTGCACATCCCCTGAGGAGGAACTAGGACTCTGCCTTATCACTCAGTTCAGTCCAGTCGCTCAGTCGTGTCCGACTCTTTGTGACCCCATGGACTGCAGCACACCAGGCCTCCCTGTCCATCACCAACTACCAGAGATTACTCAAACTCATGTCCATCGAGTTGGTGATGCCATCCAAACATCTCATCCTCTGTCTTCCCCTTCTCCTTCTGCCTTCACTCATTCCCAACATCAGGGTTTTTTCCAATGAGTTGACTCTTCACATCAGGTGGCCAAAGTATTGCAGCTTCAGCTTCAGCTTCAGTCTTTCCAATGAATATTCAGGGTTGACTTCTTTAGGATTGACTAGTCTGATCTTCTTTCAGTCCAAGGGACTCTTAAAAGTCTTTTCCAACACCACAGTTCAAAAGCATCAATTCTTGGGCGCTCAGCATTCTTTACGGTCCAACACTCACATCCATACATGACCACTGGAAAAACCATAGCTTTGACTAGACAGACCTTTGTCAGCAAAGTAATGTCTCTGCTTTTTAATATGCTGTCTAGGTTGGTCATAGCTTTTTTTCCAAGGAGCAAGCATCTTTTAATTTCATGGCTGCAGTCACCATCTGCAGTGATTTTGGAGCCCCAAAAATAAAGTCTGACACTGCTTCCATTGTTTCCCCATCTGTTTGCCATGAAGTGATGAGACCAGATGCCATGATCTTAGTTTTTTTAATGCTGAGATTTAAGCCAGCTTTTCCACTCTCCTCTTTCACTTTCAGCAAGAGGCCCTTTGGTTCTTCTTCACTTTCTGCCATAAGGGTGGTGTCATCTGCATATCAAAGGTTATATTTCTCCCGACAATCTTGATTCCAGCTTGTGCTTCATCCAGCCTGGCATTTCGCATGGTGTACTCTGCATAGAAGTTAAATAAGCAGGGTGACAATACACAGCCTTGATGTACTCTTTTCTCAATTTGGAACCAGTCCATTGTTCATTGTCTGGTTCTAACTGTTGCTTCTTGACCTGCACACAAATTTCTCAGGAGGCAGGTAAGGTGATCCAGTATTCCTATCTCTTGAAGAATGTTCCGGTTTGTTGTGATCCACACAATCAAAGGCTTTAGTGTAGTCAATAAAGCAGAAGCAGATGTTTTTCCAGAATTCTCTTGCTTTTTCTGTGATCTAATGGATGTTGGCAATTTGATTGCTGGTTCCTCTGCCTTTTCTAAACCCACATGCTCTCTAATACTTGCCCATCTCCAGTTCACTCTAAATGCTGAAATAAGAGTGATTTCAAATGCACCTAACATGTTGCTGAGAGACTACTTTATGCAATGTTCTCTAAATAATTTAGGTTGGCCAAAAAGTTCATTTGGTTAAGGAATACATTGTTCTAGAAAAATCTTAGTGGAAATGAAAAATGAGGTCTTTTATTTTTGCTTAAAACGGAATGAACTTTTCGGCCAATCCAACTATTACTGTTAAACTATCACTGACACAATGAGATATTAGCAAGGGTTTACAGGTAAAGAAAGGAGGCTCAGAAAAGTTCAACAGTTGCCCATGGCACCCCAGCAAGCAGGTGGCAGGATCTGAATTTAGTGACAGATGCGTTTGACACAAAACTTGACTATAAGAGTTATTCACACATAAGTTAAGACACGTTTGAAATATAATGTGGCCAAGACACTGCTGTTAATGCCACCAAAGAGAGGACTCAACA
Organism: Procapra przewalskii; assembly: GCA_006410515.1. Classification (NCBI taxonomy): domain Eukaryota; kingdom Metazoa; phylum Chordata; class Mammalia; order Artiodactyla; family Bovidae; genus Procapra; species Procapra przewalskii. The sequence continues at coordinate 4,245,015 of SJYF01000263.1, read as the reverse complement.
AACAGCAAGGTAAACTCTCCCTAATAACTATGGACTTCCTTTCTTTGCAAATTTTTATAGGAGTTGATCCACACTGCTCTGTTAGTTTCAGGCGTACAGCAAAGTGACTCAGCTACAAACATATATAATAACTACGGATTTTCTTTTGAAGAAATTATGCTGAAATTCTAGAGAACAATTTCACCTCAAAATTCTCTCTTCACATGTCAGATCCCATAGCTGTAGTTTTGATTCAGGATTTAACTAGCAAGTTATTTATGACAATCAAAACTCAAGATGAAACACACTTCATAGCAATGAAATTGTTGAATGATTTTTATTAACTGTACTGAATCATTTGCTACTATCTAAAGATGGGGATTCTGACAACTGCCGTTCGTGTTTGAATGCTGGAGTCCTGCCTGTGATGGCACTGGAGAAGGAAATGGCAACCCACTCCAGTGTTCTTGCCAGGGGAATCCCAGGCACGGGGGAGCCTGGTGGGCTGCCGTCTATGGGGTCACACAGAGTCAGAAACGACTGAAGTGACTTAGCAGCAGCCTGTGATGGCAGAGCGCTGCTGTCTCGGCCGACTCCCACACCGTCACAGACAGGCTGCTGGCAGAAGGTGCGGCCCAAAGCCACGGTGGGGAGCCGCTCCCACCCAGCACCTTCCAGCCGTCTGCAGCCGCCCCACGTGGCCTACCCATCCTGCTGCCGCCTATTCTGAATCCACCTCATCTCCACTGTCATTCAAAGGGTCTTTGTGTTGTCTCAAAGCCCAGCTCCTCTCTGCCTTGGAGACACTCTGAACTAGAAAGGCCCAACATTTCAGAACAGGTGCCTTTATTCCCCTGGGATTTACTGTCTGGTCTGTTTGCCCCACGTCGTTTGCAGGTGAATGCCTGTTTCCCTCGTTTGTGTCAGAATATCTGATGATGTAGATCGTTGCTACTCAGAGTATGGCCCCTAGATCGACAACACCAGCGTCCCTGGGGAACTTGTCAGAAATGCAGAGTTTCAGGCTTCATCCCTTGGAGGAGGCAGTGGCACCCACTCCAGTGCTCTTGCCTGGAAAATCCCATGGACGGAGGAGCCTGCTGGGCTGCAGTCCATGGGGTCGCGAAGAGTCGAACACGACTGAGCGACTTCACTTTGACTTTTCCCTTTCATGCATTGGAGAAGGAAATGGCCACCCACTCCAGTGTTCTTGCCTGGAGAATCCCAGGGATGGGGGAGCCTGGTGGGCTACAGTCTATGGGGTTGCACAGAGTCGGACAGGATTGAAGCGACTTAGCAGCAGCAGCAGCAAGCTTTATCCCTAATCGACTGATCAGATTCTGCCATTCACCCATCTGCCCAGGTTGATTCCTATTTGCTAGATCTTTTACTATAGCTAGTGTGGAGTTTCAGGTCTAACCCACAGACCCAGAACCTCACCTGACCCTGAAAGTCTGCCCCTAGCAGGAGTAACAGCAGAAGCTTTTCCTCCTCTCTGCACAGGTTTCTGCCTCTGCCTGCAAACATATTAAAGTCACTCCATTTTAAACAACAACACAAATCTCTTGGCCCGCTGCCTCTGTGAGGAAGGCTGAATCACTGCTGCCATCAGTGCGCTTCTTCTCTTTGCAGCAGTGCTGAACAGCCCCATCCCATGGAGCCCGGGTTTGCCTCTGTGACTTCTTCTGGCCAAAGAAATGGAAGCAAAGGCGACGTGTCATTTCCGGGCAGAAGCTCTCAGAGTCAGCCGTGCCTCCCTCCCCATCCTCAGCCGTGCCTCGCCCTCCCCATCCTCACCACCACAAGACCGACGACGGCCCAAACGAAGGAGGTTCTGTCGACCTGAGTCCAGAAAGAAGGCAACGCAGAGCAAACCAAGGGTGACCTCTGGAGAGCAAGCAGACTTGCTGCTGAAAGCCGCAGAGACACGGGGTCCATCTGTACAGCGTCCTGTAGTGTAAGCTGACGGACACACACTGAAACACTATCTCGTTTCTCCTTTTTACATTTAAAGTAAAAATAGGAAAGACTGTATTAAAGACATAAATATTAGTGAAAGTGAAGTCGCTCAGGTGTCCGACCCTCAGCGACCCCATGGACTGCAGCTTACCAGGCTCCTTCATCCATGGGATTTTCCAGGCAGGAGTACTGGAGTGGGGTGCCATTTCCTTCTCCAAGGAAGGCTATATGCTGCTGCTGCTGCTGCTGCTAAGTCGCTTCAGTCGTGTCCGACTCTGTGCGACCCCAAAGACAGCAGCCCACCAGGCTCTGCCGCCCCAGGCAAGAACACTGGAGTGGGTGCCATTTCCTTCTCCAGTGCATGCGAGTGGAGAGTGAAAGTGTAGTCGCTCGGTCGTGTCCGACTCTTCGCGACCCCGTGGACCGCATTATTGAAAGGATCACTTACATCTCAGTTCTCTAGTGTTTACACTGTCATTATTCTGATTTCCAGATTCCTCCCAGGCTACACAATAATTTTTATTTTTTTCTTTACAACAGGAATCAGCAGATTAATTCTGTACATGTAGATAGAAAACGTTTGGGGCTATGCAGACCAAATAGTCTCCTTCGGAATTAATCAGCTCTACCACGGTAGCATGATGCACCCCTTGAAACTATCTAAATGAAAGGGTGCAGCTCTGTTCCAATAACACTTTCCTGATCCAAGGTTCAAAACTTAGGGGAAAACTTACTTGCCCCACATTTTAACCCCTCTAAACCAAGCCAGGCACTAAGTACTCACAGAACCACCTGAAAGGGGAGTAGGTATCTTTCAGCATAAACCTCTAACTTTATAGATAAAGAAATTATTACCAAAATAAATTAAAAAGTCATGTCAAAATCAAAACTCTAGTTAACTCTATGCACATTGAAATATTAAGGGAGAAATGCACTGATATCCTCAATTTACTTTGTTTTTTAAAAAAATACTTATTTATTTATTTTGGCTGCACCATGCCTTAGGTGTGGCAGGAGGGACCTCGGATCTCTGTTGCAGCATGCAAACTCTTAGTTGTGGCATGTGAGGTTTAGTTCCCTGACTAGGGACTGAACCTGGGCCCCCTGTATCGCGAGTGCAGATCTTAGCCACTGGACCATCAGGAAAGTCACTCTTCAATGCACTTTGAAACACATAAAACAATAAGATGGATTGATGAATGGGTAAAGGGATAGATGGATACACAAATCCATGGAAAATCAAGGATAGTAAAATGTTAGGATATGGATGGTGGATATATGGATATTCACTGTGAAAATCCTTTAACCTTTCTGTATATTTGAAAATTTTTCCATAATAAAATATTGGAGGGGTGAGACTGCTGAGGCTAAAGTTTACAGGCCTTGGGTAGAATCAATTGATTTGTGAAATATAATTTTACTTGATAAATATCCCATGGAAAGTTATCAGTTTAAAAAAACTGATATAAGTTAGGCCTTGAGACATCAGCTTAAATACTTCCACATTTATTCAAAAAATACTTGAGCTCTCATTATATGGCAGGTAGAGGGACACAACATGCAGAGACAGAGGTGGAATCTGCAGTCTAACAGGAAAGAAAGGGCCTCGCAGGTGGCGCAGTGCCAAAGAATCTGCCTGCCAAGGCAGGAGACACAAGAGACGTGGGTCCAGTCTCTGGTTGGGAAGATCCCCTGGAGGTGGAAAGAGCAACCCACTCCACTATTCTTGCCTGGAAAATTCCGTGGACAGAGGAGACTTGCAGGCTACAGTCCACTGAGTCACAAAGAGTTGGATACAACTGAGCCCACATGCACAGGAATGCAGGAAAGAAAAACGAGCCCATCCCTGGTGGGTCTGAAACTCTCCACCACCTATCGCTGGCACTTCCCAACCACCTATCGCCGGCACTTCCCATTAAAAGCTTCGTGCGCATCATGTTGTGATAAAGAGCCTCCTTTCTCTAGGAGACTGCAAGAGCCCTGAAACACGGGGACTCCTGCATGGAGGCTAGTCCCTTCTACACGGCATCCACAAAGCTCGCTGTCGTGTTTGTTCATAAAGAGGGCTGTGGACACGGGTAATAAGAAGGTGCTGCCGAGGAGACGGTGTGCTTCATTCTCACGAAAGGCAGACCTCTGCCATCACGCTTCCAGCAGTTGTGCAGTGGCTGAAGCAAGTCCTTTTACCCTCTGTGAGAGCAGAGTCAATGAATTCTCGTCCTTTCATAGACTAAGCAAAGCCATCAATCAAGAGAATGGTCATATACAAATACCCTATGATAATCACATATGTGGAATTTAAAATACAACAGAAATGAACTTATCTGTGAAAGAGAAACAGACTCACAAACATAGAGAACAAACTTGTGGGAGCCGAAGGGGATGGGTGTGGGGAGGGGTGGCTTGGGAGTCTGGGGTTACTGGATGGAAACGAACACATGTAGGATAGATAAACAAGGCTCTACTCTTCAGCACAGGGAACTATACTCAGTGTCCTGGGATAAACATTACAAAAAAGAATATGAAAGAGAATATATATATATATATAATTGAACCACTTTGCTATACAGCAGAAATTAACACAACATTATAAATCAACTGGAGAAGGCAATGGCACCCCACTCCAGTACTCTTGCCTGGCAAATCCCATGGATGGAGGAGCCTGGTGGGCTGCAGCCCATGGGGTCGCTAAGAGTTGGACACGACCGGGCATCTTCACTTTCACTTTTCACTTTCATGCACTGGAGAGGGAAATGGCAGCCCACTCCAGTGTTCTTGCCTGGAGAATCCCAGGACGGGGGAGCCCGGTGGGCTGCCATCTATGGGGTCGCACAGAGTCAGACACAACGGGAGCGACTTAGCAGTAGCAGCATAAATCAACTATACTTCAATAAAATGTTTTAAAAGAAACAAGAGCATGGTCCTATAACGACCCATCATTCATATAGCTAATCATTATTCACACGGTTCATATTTGTGAACTTGTAACATAAACTACAACTTGTCGCCCCCAAGTCAATACTTAGGGCACTTTTGCAGTCGCTGGCGAACGTGCCCAAAGCCATGGAACGTGTGAGTCACCCTGTGCGCACATCCATGGAGGGTGAGCAAGGCAGCGCTCTGCCTTCTTATTTCAGCTCTCACATGGCAAACGAATGTCTTCTTCGTGGCTTTTTTTAGTGCCACAATTTTCACATTTATTGCGTGTGCTTTCTTGTTGATGACACTGTTTACAGTGGCTCCCAAGCACAGCACTGCCCTGCTGTCTAGGGGTCTGAGATGCAGGCAGCCTGTCTCACCTTGCAGAGCAAGCAGGAACATCAGCCCAGCTGCCTCCAGGCACGGGGAGGGCTCTGCGGGCCCTGAGGCCGGTTAGCGAGTCGAGGACATGAATTAAATAAGGTCTCTTTAAACAGAAATGCACGTAACATAAGGTCATGCGCTAACCAGTTGAGAAAATCAGTGACCATCAGAGCAGGAACTGGACCCTAGACATCCCCTAGGGCCAACTGCTCAGTTTTTGCTAACTCAAGAGCTGGAGGTGTCTTTATGGACAATAACTAGCACAAACAATGAGGATTACCTCTTCACGCAGAAAGCTTTTAGTAAGCCTGGCCACAGACAGAGCCACCCTCTCTCTGTCCGTGAGCAGCAAAGGCACGCAGCCTGGAAGACGGGCCACGGCGGGGTGTCAGCAGGGTGAGACAGACGTCACAAGGCGACCGAGCTCGGGGCAGGACTGCGCGTGTGGGGAGGAAGGAGAAATCACCTCCTCAACATCAAACTAATTGTTTCTTGTGCTTTGGGTGGTCACAACATGCAAACACAATTTATGATGATCTTAAAGGTCACACTGAAGCTTGACTTTTTTTTTTTTTTAAGTAACTCATTAGGACACCCTGAAGTAAAGACAATCAATCATGGAAACAGATGGGCTATAGAACGTGCTGCTGTGTTGCAATTAGTAAAGGAGGCTATGGATAAAGCAGAACTCATTAGGCTGAAAAGCAGAAACACTGCAAAAAGCAAAAGATCCTGTGGTCGACCACAGCTGTAAAGTCAAGGACAAACGTACCATTTGCAAGGCGGAGACAGGACCAAAAAGGACAGATACGCCATCCCGGGTCATTTGCAGATGCTCAGCCCAAACAAGGAAAAGTATTAAGTTGTACTCAAACATGAACTGAGATCAATAGAGTTGAGAATGGTCTTTTCATGGCTCAACAGCAGTCACTTGTCCTTGTAAATAATAATTTTTTAAAAAGAGTATTTGGATTTGATGGGTGAAAGATCTGCAGCCCAGAATTGTATGATTTGTTAGCATTCTGTGTGTGTGTGTGTGTGTGTGTGTGCGTGTGTGTGTGTGTGTATGTGCTCAAGTGCAAGTCGTGTCCAACTCTTTGCAACCCCATAGACTAGGGCTTGCCAGGCTCCTCTATCCATGGGATCCTCCAGGCAAGAATAGTGGAGTGGGATGCCATTTCTTTCTCCAGGGGCTCTTCCCAACCCGGGGGTTGAACCCAGGTCTCTGGCATTGGCAGGCGGGTTCTTTACACTGAGTGGCCAGGGAAGCCCACTAGTATTCTATAATTGTAGGCCAAATACACAATCCCATCGCCTTGGTTATTGTTTAGGTGCTAAGTCGTGTGTGACTCTTTGCAACGCCATGGATTGTAGCCTGCTGAGTTCCTCTGTCCATGGGATTTCTGAGGCAAGGATACTGGAATTTCTCCTCCAGGGGATCTTCCTGACCCAGGGACCAAAGCCACGTCTCACGTGTCTCCTACATTCCCAGGTGGGTTGGGTTTTTTTTTTTT
>SJYF01000263.1:4227429-4238236 GCA_006410515.1 Procapra przewalskii | reverse complement strand
TTTTTTTACCACTGAGCCACCATGGAAGCCCCTAATGCCTTGGAGAGGGCCCTAAAGTTCTCTCTGGGTTTGTTAAGGCCAAGCAGCCCACCTGCAGTGTGAGCAGCTATGGGACGCCCTGACTGATCTGCACATGGGCCAGTTTGGAACCCCAAGGCCGACACACTGCCTTGCTACCCAAGTGTGGTTCAAACATCAGCAGCAGAATGTCACCTGAGGACTTGTGGGAAATGCAGATTCCCTGGCTCCAGCCTAGGAGTACCAAATCAGAGCTTGCATTTTAATAAGACCCCCTAATGAGTTGCCCTTTGCAGCTGTACCCGCAATAGCCTGCAGTTGGGGTGACGGACTGTCCTCTGTGACACCAGACCTTGGTGTCAGCACCGCAAGCCCCATGCTGTGAAAACCGCTCCAGCCCAGGCAGATCCAGACATCCTTTTATCCCAACACCACAACCAAAGAAAGTTCTCGACGGGAATATCCGAGCCTCATAGCCACTCAGGAACTGTTGTACACGAAACAATTTCCCAGGCTTTATTTTGGACACATAATTGGTTTTGCATGGTCCTCATGGAAGGAAAGGGCCTCCCTGGTGGCTAAGCGGAAAAGAGTCTTCTGCTAGTCCAGGAGACACAGGTTTGATCCCTGGGTTGGGAAGATCCCCTGGAGGAGGGTGTGGCAACCCCTCCAGTATTCTAGCCTGGAGAATCCCATGGACGGAGGAGCCTGGTGGGCTGCCGTCCACGGGTCACTAGGAGCTGGACACACCTGAGCGACTCTGCAGGCACCTCAGGAAGGCAGAACAGTCAGTGGAGGATGCGCAGCAAAGCTAAGCCTCTGAGGAGCCATCTTCCCCCATCCCATCCTTTCATGCCAGCACATAACAGCTCAAGGAATCCAGTTTGAGCAGAAAGAGGCCAGGAGACGTGCTCTGGGAGCCCAGAACCATTCTTTATGATTGGTTACATCCTCCGCAGAACTTTCAAACCCAGAGTCCGCTACTCCAGTGCAATGGTTCTCAAACTTCCGCCCTGCCAGAATTACTTCCAAGAGTCTTACACAGCAACTGCTGGGTTCTGGCCTCCAACTCCCAGATTGAGAAGGCGTGGTGTGTGTGTCAGGGTTGGGGGGTAGGGCGAGTGGGGAGATATTCTGCATTCCTAACATCTTTCCAGGTGGCGCAGTGGCTGAATTGCTGAGATCACATCTAGTGAATCAGTCTTCTAGAATCCCAGCTTCTCCACTCTGGGGCAGACAGCTGCCTTTAACACAGCTTCAGTTCCTGGGTTGGGAAGATCCCCTGGAGAAGGGAATGGCTATCCACTCCAGTATTCTTGCCTGGAGGATTCCAAGGGCAGAGGAGCCTGGTGGGCTACAGTCCATGGGGATGCAGAGTTGGACACAACTGAGTGACTCACACACACACACACACACACACACACACATTTCTCCAGAATACAAAACAAAACAGCAACAATGAAGCCATGCAGTATTTTGTTACTCCAAGTGTGGCCCCAGACCAGCAGCAACCAAATCACACCGGAGCCTGTTAGCGGTGCAGAACCTCCGGCCCCGCCGGAACCTGCTGAGTCAGGATCTGTATTTCACCAAGGTCCCCAGGCCCTGGCTTACAGAGAGAACGGTACATCCACACCCTGCGTATAGCTGCAACTGCTTTGTCTCCTCAGAACCAGTATTGCTGGGCTTCTCTTCCATTATGTGTATATGGATGTATGTATATTTCAACCATAGAAGAAAGCCTGTTTTCTTATAGCCACACAGACTCTTTGCTCAGAATGGATACAACATGTTTCCTCCAACACCAAGAGAGCTCTAGGAGGCTGGAGGAGCATTCGCTCTGACATGGGGGACATAACATCTCTGGTCTCTCCAGGGAAGCAGTCACGTAGAGGCAGCCCCTCACCACCCATCAAGGACAGCTGGGCAGAGCCAGTGTGCATGGCCAGACCTCAGAATCCCTGCTCTTTGAAGGAGCCCCTGTACCTTCTGAAAGAGAGGCGGCATTTATCAGCTGTGCTCCCGGGAAAGTTAGATTCCAACCTACTGAACCTACTGAAATCATCATTTCCCTTCTGCAGAGAGAGAACGCTGCCCTCAGATTTTGTACCTTCACTCCACTCTTCCAGTAACAGAAGGCCACACGCTTTGTAATTTCTTCTTTGGCACCCCTGAACTAAATACCAATCCTCCTGGCATTAAAGAAAAGTAATAGTCAATATTTATGAAGCTTCGGTGTTATGTTCCAGATGTCGCACTAGAAACTTAACACCCATTGCCTTATGTACCGCATACATCAACCCAGGAGGTAGCCACGATGATTAGTCCCATTTTACAGATTAGGGAATTTGAGACACAGGGTAACTGACTCGCTTGCCCAAAGTTATCCAGCAGATTCCAGAGCCAGCATACAAATTAAAAAAAAGTTAAACCACCGCGTTTGTCCTGTATTTTCCGGCTAGCTCTTTAAAAACTGTAATCACAGAAAGGATGCGGCAGGCAGAGCCCTGCTGCACTGGGCGGTGCATCTTTAACCTGCGCGTATCTCAGGTTCTGTCTGCGGCAGGCAGGGTAAGAAGAAGCATTAATGTCTCTCACTGCGGAACTGTGTGAGTCTGTGCTTCCACCAAGGAAACTGCAAAAGCACAGGACCAAGACGATGACCCCAAATAATTTACTGTCAAAACATCCTTCTGAAATACAGGAAACTGAGACTGGCTTAATTGTTAGCAACCGTCAAAGTGAGGCACGCCAAGGTTCTATTCTTGTTCCTCAGGTGGGTGGAGGGGGCCTGTTCCCTGAAAAGAGCTGCCTCTCAAGAGGAGGGAAGGTTGAGCCTCTCTAAGGAGTTTCAGGAGAAAAAGGAAAAAGGAACAGCGCAGCTCCCACGCGGACGAAAGCAGTGATGGGTCCCCAGGCCGGGCACCCAGCCGGGCTGCAGTTCCCAGCTCCTTTGTGGTTAAACTTGACCCTGCGATTCAGCTTTGGACAGTGGAAGGGGAGCAGAAGGCATGCGTGCCTCCTCCGGCTTCTCCCCATAAACACCTCCCCGCCTCCATGGTCTCTCTCCTGTCCGGAGTAACCTTGGAAAGCACGAGTGGCAAACAGCAGAAGGCAGCGTCCCAGGGCTCTGAAGGACCGGCTGGAGCGATCCTTCTCACTGCTGCCCCCCAGTCCAAGCCTGTCCTCATTACAGTGGTACCTACATTTTACACCAAGTTTAACTTCACGGAAGTCACTGAAGTCACTGAAATGGGGGCATTTGTCTGCTACCGCAGCTGCTATTAGGCAAACTGTCTTACGGATGGATCAAAGACCCCTTTAGCCCCTAAATCTGCTGCGTGCTAATGTCACTCAGCTTGTTGCAAGTTCCCGTGAATAATGGAAAAGGAAATAGCAACCACTCCAGTATGCTGGCCTAGAGAATCCCATGGACAGAGGAGCCTGGCAAGCCACGGTCCATAGGGTCGCAGAGAGTCAGACACAACTGAAGTGACTAAGGATGCCTGTGAACACAGGTTCCATCCAGAAAGATGAAGCGTCCTTGGAAGAACTAGGGGACCTTCTACTCTGTGCGTTCATCTGGCTGCTTTCTTCTAAGTCCCGTCCAGAGATCGGCCGTGTGGGTAAATGAGTTTTGACTGACGGAGAGAAGACCAGGAAGAGATTGTGCAGCAAGGATGAGGGGTAGTCTGCTGAAGAGGAAGATGCTGGTCACTGTGAGTTCAGCAGACTCCCAAGCTTGCAGCAACAGCAGGAAGTGAGGTGGGGTAGTTCCATAGTCAAGTACCTGGACCTGACAGAGTCGCCAAGACTGGCCCAGGGAGCTGCGGAAAGGGGAGTGTCGAGAACGCTAACCCGCTGGGGGGGCAGATTATGGACCACTGCGGTCCAGGGGCCTTGGAGTAAACTTCACCGAAACACACTCTGGTGTAGACAGATAGGGGCTTCCTAGGCGGAGCCAGCAGTAAAGAACCTGCCTGCTAACGCAGGAGACAAAGCGGGCTCGGGTTCCACCCCTGGGTCGGGAAGATCCCCTGGAGGAGGAAATGGCAACCCTCTCCAGTATCCTTGCCTAGAGAACTCCATGGACAGAGGAGCCTGCTGGGCTGCAGTCCTTGGGGTCACAGGAGTCACACAGCTGAGTGACTAACGCACACAAACACACACACAGACTGAGAGAGCTTGGCTCGGGCATATTTATCACGGTTTTACAGATAGGAGAGCAACAGATCTGACCTGCCCTCGGTCATGCAACACAGCTCACGGCCCAGACCTTCAGGAGCCCAGTTTCCCGCTCCTCCCAGCACCTGAGGCAGCCAGCTCTGTCCCCCTCCTCATCGTCCTTGGGGCGCCGTCAGCTTCCCAGTCCCCTTGTCGCAACCATGCCCTGTGCTAGCCTGTCGACCAGCAACTTGGAAATTTAACACCAATAGAGAAGAGTTGACACACAGGCCAGCCGGTTGCAGATGTGCAAAAATATGACACCGGGACGTTGGACCGAGCACATTCCTCTGACCCCGCTGAACCAGAAAGAAAACTGCTCCCCAAGCACGGATGCACCACCTCTGCCAGGCAGGGCACGGGAAGCAGCGAGCGCTCTCCCCCGCAGTGGTGCCGGCTACACACAGCTGACAGGCTCCCCCAAGCTCTACACACTTCCAGGCAGGAGTAGCCTCGGGAGAGGCCCTGCTCCCCGCACACCCCGGCCTGGAGGACTGCTGTGAGTCCACGGAACTCATGGGCGAGTCGGCCTGCTGGTCGCTCAGTTTCACTCAATAACATGTACTGAGGGTCCCCTTGTGCCAGGCCCAAAGCTGGAGGCTGTTTCCTGGACGAGCTTTCACCCCCAAGCTCAGCTCAGCTGTCCATCCCCCCCCAACACCACCCCAGCAAGCGGCGAAGAGACACGGAAGAGACAGGAAGGGACCCCCACAACGCAGAGCACAGGGAACCACCCGACAAGGTCGGGAGAGAACCCACAGCGCCCTTCACACTGGATACGTGGCCACACTCACCTGGCTCAGAGGCAGCTTCCGACTGCACAGCTCTGGGGTGGGGCCCAAGGCTGCATTTCTCACCAACTCCCAGGAGAGGCTGCTGCCGCCCACTGAGGACCCAACCTGGAGGAGCGCGAGGCTTGCCTGGTCTTCAGGCTGATCTGACACCAGCGGGCCACTGTGTGGGCAGATAGGAGGGACACATTTGATTTAAATCTGAGCACCCATCAGAAGTGAGTGCATGAGCTCACTCCACATGATGAGTCTGTAACATGCCAGCTACTCAGCCGACGTAAATTTAACACATCCTTGTGGGCAGGTGCCCAAGTGAGAACGCCTAAACCCAGAGTAATAGTCAGCTGTCTGCAGCCCACAGCAAGTATAGTATTAAGGGCAAGGTGGGAAATGAAGTCTTGACATCTTTTAAAATCTACCTTTCACCAAATACCAACTCCCCAACACTGCCCCCTCCTCCATTCAGGCTGACCTCTGTCTGGAAATAGACTGTTCGAAGTCCACAGAGTTTGAAACGGAACTGCCCTGCAGGTGGCCCTCAAAACCTAGTGAAACATGTGGCCCTGTGCTCGCCAGCACTGCCCACGTATCCATTTCTGTTTTTAAACCATGACTGTCATTGAAACCTTGAGGTGGGTGTTCAAGAACTCCATCGCCACGCCGGTAGATCTCCTCCATCTGGAAACAGCCTGACTGCAGTGAACAGCTATCAGTATCTGGAAGGTGATGGATTTTTTTGTCATGTCAGAGCAAAATGATAACAATAAAGGCTAAGGGTGAAATTCCTTCCAGCATAAAAAGAAATACCGTGAGGACTGTTTACCAGGCCCTCTTTGGCACGACCCGGTGGTGTCTAGAGAACGAACACACGAGCACTGCTATGCAGCCCAGGCAAGCATTCAAAATATATTGGGTTTCCTGCTTAAAGAATTATGTTTATTGTTTTCCCTAATCAATTTTGCCTCACAAAATAAAGAGTGATAGATCACTCTTAAATTCTTGGAAGAAAGGAATGTCAGAAACCTTGCAAATCAAGCATGTGTTAAAGCAAATGGGCACAGCGTGGCTTCCTAACTGCAGAGAGGATGGAGAGCCCTCTGCTTAGGCTCTCCCGAGACCGTGACCTCAGAAAGCACCCATGATTTCTCAAGAGAACTATTACTTAACAAAATCTCCACAGTGGCCATGAATAAGAGCCTGCCCAAGAGTATAAATAGAAAAGGATTTAATATAGATCCCAAAGTCGAGAGATTATTAGCCAAGGGAGCCTGGTGCTAATAAGATCACGCTCAGCTCCCAAACCTCATTCCTCACAAAACAATATTCATATTGCTAACTCTTCAAGGGAGAGACGATAGTCTTCTATAATCTGCAGCCCAACTGGCATTTCTTCTTCTATAAGGGAAATAACTCAAAATGATAAAATAATTCCACTTTGAAGTGGTTCTTAATATGCTGATCTAACTATAGCTTTGAATTTATAATGGAATAATTTCTGTGTTTTATATATAAGTACAATGAATCTCTGATAACTAAAAATGAAAATGACCTGAATTATTTCCCATCATAAGCTTATTTCCATAACTGTAGTCAGTCTTGGGAGGTTTTCAATCTTTTCCCTCTCAACTTCATTCTATTACTTTCAGGAACGTTCCTCAATAGAAAATCGAACCAACAAAAATGGAAAACTCTTAATGCATCATTAGGCCTTTGGAACACGAAAATAGACAACATCAATTAAAAACAAGGGTCCAGGAATATATTTTCTGTCTCCTGATTATTAAAACTCAAAACAGCCATTTTTCAATAAGCTCTTTCATGTTTAATTGTAGTAAGTCTATATAATAATAGCAAAGGCAATGGATAGAAAGCTAAAAATTGTGCATTAATAAATAAAAGTTAAATAATTTCTAAAATGTCGATATTTCAATTGTTTCTAAACCCATTGCAATCCATTATCATTAATAGCTATAAAACTCCTATTTATAATTATAAAATGTCTGCTAATGATCTCACTGAGAGTAAATTATTTTATTAGTTGTTCTTCATTATATTATAAAAGATTATTAGTAATAGAACCATGTAATTAACTTGCCTGCTGTTGGTCTGATTTTTCTACTCATCTAAAAAGTGGCGCATTCATGTCAATGTATGGCAAAACCAATATAGTACTGTAAGTAAAATAAAGTAAAAATAAATAAATAAAAATAAAAAAAGTGAGTATGCAATAGCATTCAATTTTGATTTAAGGGATTTCTATAAATTGAACTTGTTTTCTTTGAAATCTAGTTCTAAGCTTGACCTTACTAAAATACTTTCTGGTATTTCACAAGTCATCAAAACTGAAACACACCTTCTGGAATATCTTTAAGGAAGGATTTTCTCTGACTCCCAATAGCAGTTTCAGAAGGTCATGGTAACCCTGACCTAGGCCAGAGCTCTGGCCAGTTACAAACTCACGGCCATGTGCTTTGGCATCTAGGGCTTTGGCAGGTAAATTTCTTTTTATTATCATTGTATTTTAAATCTTATGTAATATTTTCAGAAAGATGACCTTAGGTAGGAAAACTGGGGAAATATCCATGGCATTACTCCACTATATATATAACTTAAAGTTCAAGAAAGCAAATAGACAGACATTTGGTTTTAGTTATTTTTTGTCTTTGAGAGCATCTCCTAGATACTAACCTCCAGCAAAAACACCATGACATATTTCATTCCAAGTGTCTTCCTAGAATCCTCCCCACTGCTCTCCAAAATACTCTGTGAGAGTTTTAATCGCCACGCGCATCACAGGGCATCATAATGTCCATCCTCAGAGCGAGAGCCTGGCCCCCCCCGAGGTCAGGCACTGTGCCATTGCTTTTTGTGTTTTGTTTTGTCCTGGACACCTAGTGTAGCTGAAGCAGGACAGATGCTCAATAAATATGCATTAAGTGATTCAGTAGTGACTGTAGTCACTGGGTGTCACCTTCACATTTGTGCTTTAAATCATTTTCAAATTGTGCTTTTCTCTTACTCATGCCAGACCAAAGAAAACAGCCCAGCAGGTATACTAGAAAATGGTAACCATTTGGATTCCTAAGCCATAAATGGTATTTATATATGTCGCCTCCAGCAATCCCTTCAAGCCCACTGTGAGTAAGATATCTTAATTTTCTATTTCATACAAAAGGCTCAGATACTGTGTCTTTACCATGTTCCTATGGAGAGGCTGGTGTATTGTAAAAGCAGAGTGTGGATCCAGGTCTTTGGGCACAAATTTGAAAATGCTGCCATGAAACTACAGCAATATTCCATGCTGGGAATTTCTGGGAAAGAAGAAACCCTCAACTAAGCCAGCAACAGTCTCAGAAGAGATGAAGCTTCCACCCAGGGTCTGAATTCTACCTATACCACCCCTTCATGTCTTCACCGCTTCATTTAGCAAGGGGCAGATAAACCCTGGCCCCATATGGGCAGTTACACCTTTCAGTTCAGTTCAGTTCAGTGGCTCAGTCATGTCCGACTCTTTGCGACCCCATGGACTGCAGCACGCCAGGCCTCCCTGTCCATCACCAACTCCCAAACTCATGGCCATCAAGTCAGTGATGCCATCCAGCCATTTCATCCTCTGTTGTCCCCTTCTCCTCCTGCCCCCAATCCCTCCCAGCATCAGAGCGAAGTTACACCGTTGGTCATTTTTAAATCCACAGCATGAGAATTGATAGTGGTTGATAAAATCCTGGGTGTTCCAATCTAGAATCATGTAAGAAGAACCCAGGTGCTTTAAGCCCATCAGTCCACTTAATCTTCACAACCACCTCTGAGTTAGGTGTTAATGATCCCGTTCTTCAGCTGAGAAAACAGTCTCAGAGAAGTGAAATAACCTTGCCAGTGGCCACACAACTGGCGGGTGATAGAGCCTTAAGTCAAAGCTCTATTTGACTCAGAGCTGTTCTGCCAACTATCCCACCATCCTTTTACCCGTTTCCACCCAACAGGAGGCAATTATTGGAAACCTTATGAACCTCAAGCTCAGCCAGCAGAAGGGGATTTCTGTGCCTTCTCACGCACTTCGTTGTAAATAAATTGTCCCTTTAAATCGGTGTTCGTAAAGAACATTCACCCAATTTCTGAAAACAAAAGTCATTTTCTGCAAATGGGCACCCACGCTTGGGTTATCCAAACTGTTCTTCATATTCTTTCAAATTCAGTGTATAATTCATTACACTTTTCCCTGGTCCCTTTTCTTATGGAAACCTGAGGAGTATCACCCAAGAAAAAGTGGCATTCTCAACACTTCCGTAAGGTTGAACCCTCAGGAAATAGCATTAGAGATTTACTTCCTTTGTTTTACAAACAGAACAGAAATGGATAACCAAGGCTCACTCTCGAATCTGGAGGCCAAAGACAAACATTTCTTAGTTCTGTACTGGAGTATCTGACAACTTTCTCCACACCAATTCCTAAACTGAGTATTTTGTATCACATTAAAAACCTTTTCTTACTCAAACACGCACCTTACTCACTATAAATAAAACGATACTTTGCGAACTGGCAGCCAGAAAGCCAAGTTCAGGCGCCCAATATGCGCGTTTGGGTGTTATTATTTTAATTTTGATTTAGTTGGCATTGAAAAAAAAAAGGAACTGGAGATTTTACACAGATTTCCAGACTCCCAGAAGAATTCAGATTTCAAAGCCATCATTTCAGGTCTTACATTTGTCACTAAGAGGCTGAAATTGCTCCAGAGCACAGCAAGTACCTGGAGCTGGGTGGCGATCTCTGAGTTCTCAGCCACGAGTCCTGCTGACCCCCTCTAATCCAGGTGTATTCCACCACAGGACAAAAGTGTTTCCTTTATTTACTTAAGCTTGTTTTTCAGAGTTCATGTCTCAATACTAAAAAAGTAAGGTTTGTTTTGTTGTTTGAACACCAAGGGTGAGCTTAATCTGCAGTGGTTTGAGTACAAGATATGCTAAAAGAACACCACTTCCTCCTTCGCCAAAGGAGTATAGGTTTCAAATCCACCTACTTGTCAGGTCATCTGGTCTGTCTCAGTTGACAAGGATATTCCCAAGATAGATAAAATTTTAGGCCCCCATATCGTCCGCTCTCTGATAGCCCTCCTGTGAATGTGTTGCCTTACTAGGGAAAAGGAACTTTGCAGAAATTTAGATTACTGAACAGGGAAATATATTCAATTTCTTATAATAACCTATAACGGAAAAGTGAAAGTGTTAGTTGCTCAGCCGTGTCCAACTCTGTATGGCCCCATGGATGGTAGCCCACCAGGCTCCTCTGTCCATGGAATTCTAACAGGCAAGAATACTGGAAGCAGATTGCCATTCTCTTCTCCAGGGGATAGTCCCAACCCAGGGACCGAACCCGGTCTTCCCCATTGTAGGCAGATTCTTTACCATCTGAGCTTCCAGGGAAGCCCAAGAATACTGGAGTGGGTAGCCTTTCCCTTCTCTAGGGGATCTTCCCAACCCAGGGGTTGAACCCAGGTCTCCTGCATTGTAGGCAGACTCTTTATGGTCTGAGCAACCAGGGGAAGCCATAATGGAAAAGAATCTGAAAAATAATATATTCAGTTCAGTTCAGTCACTCAGTCGTGTCCGACTCTTTGCAACCCCATGAATCACAACACGCCAGGCCTCCCTGTTCATCACCATCTCCCGGAGTTCACTCAGAGTCACGTCCATCGAGTCAGTGATGCCATCCAGCCATCTCATCCTCTGTCGTCCCCTTCTCCTCCTGCCCCCAATCCCTCCCAGCATCAGAGTCTT
>SJYF01000263.1:4203613-4214086 GCA_006410515.1 Procapra przewalskii | reverse complement strand
GAATGATGCTAAAGCTGAAACTCCAGTACTTTGGCCACCTCATGAGAAGAATTGACTCATTGGAAAAGACTCTGATGCTGGGAGGGATTGGGGGCAGGAGGAGAAGGGGACGACTGAGGATGAGATGGCTGGATGGCATCACGGACTCGATGCACGTGAGTCTGAGTGAACTCCAAGAGATCGTAATGGACAGGGAGGCCTGGCGTGTTGTGATTCATGGGGTCGCAAAGAGTCGGACATGACTGAGCGACTGAACTGAACTGAACTGAGCTGAGCACTGATTTTGTTCAATATGTGAGTTTTCACCAGTCATGAGCTGAGTGGCTGAACGCCCCCTCACTCCTCACCGGGGGTCCACACTAACAGGAGGCTCACTGGCAAGCCCCCATGGGCTGCGCTATGGGGCCACGTGGACCTGGAAGCTGCAGAATCACATCTGGGAGCTGAGCTGAGGGTGGTTTGGCAGCGTCCTCATGACGGTGTCGCCTGGGAGGACAATGTGTGACAACCAGCTCGCACTGGCCAGAGAAGCAGGGCAAGCCACCTGAGGCAGCAACACAGCCAGAATCTGCCC
Source organism: Procapra przewalskii (assembly GCA_006410515.1). Lineage (NCBI taxonomy): Eukaryota > Metazoa > Chordata > Mammalia > Artiodactyla > Bovidae > Procapra > Procapra przewalskii. Next base: position 4,213,512 of record SJYF01000263.1, on the reverse strand, counting down.
TTCCTCCTGGCCTCCCGCCCAGACCCTAAGAGCAGAGAAAAGGAAAAGAGATATTCCCCAACCAAACATTGATTCCCATCAAATTTTGGAAGCTGCTTTGAGAAAAGAAATTGGCACAAGCTACAGCCTCTCCCAGTTAAGACTCCTTTGGTCACAAGACAGGCCTGGGATCAGAGAGAGAGCTCTGAATTGGAGAAGAGACTGGAAGTTGAAACTGGACGGGTTTCTAAGAAGTGAACGTGAAGAACTGAACTGACCCAGAAGATCTGGAATCTGCCCAGGGTCTTATACAGGGTTCTTCTTCCTGGTCAGAAGAGGGGTTTGACATACATATATGGGGCCAGTGCTTTGAGAAAAATATAATAATTTCTTGAGTATGCTTCTGTTTGTACAATAAATTGGTTATATTTGGAATTGCTTACATCTCCTGGCTGCCTCCTGTGACGTATCCTCAAGTAACTTCCTCTGCCGTAGGGGAGCCTCCATACCAGTGTTTATGGAGATGGCCGCGGGCCAGCGAGGCTAGTGCACTGCCTGAGGACACGTCCTGCCCACGTCCCACATGCCCTGAAATGCCGCACGTTAGCAGGGCAAGGTGCAAAGGAAAAGCGACAATAGACGTACACGTGGCCCACACCAGGTACTGGCCCGGTTCTTTTGCTTTCTCTTAAGGAAAATTACTCGTTAGAAATAGGCAGAGGACGGGCTCCTCTCCTTTCCATTTTTCACTAAAATATCTATAAATTCTTCGATTTATTTTGGTTGGAATATTTGGCTCTGGTTGTGCATCCTTGGGGAAACTGTTCTGGGTATCAAGTGGAAATTGATTTGGATGAGAATCGGATAGGCAAGAAGTTAGATGAGAGCAACAAGGGGCGGCCCTTTCAGCTCACTCTCCAATAGCCGCCTAATCCCAACAAGCAGTTTACCAGTCCCACCTCTAAAGCCCCCACCGGTCCTCCAAAAATAGTCGGGGGGGCCGGAAAAACCCCTGGCCGCCTGGCGGGGCTTTCTTACTCCAGCACACATGCACACCTCACACCATCCTGTACTAAAATGACTGTTGCCACTGGACTCATTCACTGCTATTTATTCCATTAATACATCTAATTACAACAGAACGAATGATGGGAAAGACACGCAGGGCAGAGCATCTCGTTCTATGACCTGCAGCTGTCAATCAACGACCCCCCTGGATCATCCAAATGGCCCTGCCTTAAAATCCGCATCCCAGTCCTCCAAGGCCACTTGCCTCCGGTGACGCAGCCTGCCTCTGTCTTGAGCTGTCCTCTCTGCTCTTTATGTGTGCTCAGTCACTCAGCTGGGTCCAGTGACCTGCTCTTTCCTTCTTTCCTTATTGTTAGTAAACTTCCTTGCCACAGGTGAGACCTCAGATTCTTCTTTGCATCCTTACCGAGAGCGGAGGCCCACAGGAGGAAGAGTGTCTAGACTCTCCTTCCACTAACAAATGCCATTTTTTCCATCACGCAGATGGCAAGAGCCCACTGTGGATTCTCACCCATGTTTGGAATGCTCTGTGTAGTCCCAACTAAAAGGCCCAGCTCAAGTTTTCTTTCCCTCTCCCCTTCCTCTCTTGAGTTCCCTGGCTTGCCTTCTCATCTGGCTCCATTCCCACTCCTCAGCTGCTCCGCTTCCCACTTGGACCACGTCTCTAAGATGTGATGACACCCAGTACTTTCTGTGCTGAAACAGAGCATGATAAATATGATTCATTAAACACAGCACACATCAATATCAGGTCAGGGTAGAAAATATAGAGTATAATGAATGGTCTACAGTTTGAGAATCAAGAAATAGCAGTGGTCCCATGGAGGATTTTAGTGGCATCATCAATCATGGACATAAAAAGCAGAGTGGTATGTGGTGTTACTAGAATGCCATGGAGACAGGCTTTCTCCACTCCCCCTTGGTCCCTCACTAACCCTCACCTGCTCAACTTAACGATACTAAGAGCAATCCACTACCTGTGAGTAACTTACAAATCACCCATCCCCCCATTGGTATAACTTTTTAGGGCATAGGTTAGTATCATCTTATTATCTAAATAAAGTTTTCCAAGAATAAATTAATAAGCTGCCAAAGTTTATTCATGGACCACAACCTTAGACTCTAATAACTCAGAAGGGAGCTGAGTTACTAATCTCCCGAAGATTAGAATTATTTTGGAAAATATCATAAGATCTATTAACAGCTCACACTGCCCACTTGAAAAAAAATTTCTTGCCTGATAGTTCAAACTATTTCTTAAAGACTCAATTTTTCGGGAACTAATAATAGTGGTTGGGAAGGCCTGTGAATTTTTTGAGAAAACTAAGGAATTATGAATAGTCAACTAGGTCTCTAACACAACCAACTTAAGGAAATTTGTATGCATAAAATTTCTTGTTGAATTTAGCTCAATTGAATAGTTTTTAAAGAACAACCGTGAGCTGCCTGCAATACAAAAGAACTCATTTTTTTTCAGTCTGCAAATGAGCAATATAAAATTCATTCCAAGAAATATTTGCTGAGTGCCTACTATGTACGGTGCAATATGCCAGCTATTTTAAGGAGTTTAGAAATAAATCCTTCCCTCAAAAACTTGATGCCTATTTTCCTTCTTATAAAATAGTATTACAACAACAAATTATGAAAGGAAAAGGAAGGCAATGCATGATCCCATCTTCCTAACGACACTCACTTTAACTTTTACTTCCCACCTACGCGTACCAGAGTCTAACGCCGTCTCACACTCATGGGCCACAGTCACACGGTGACAGGGGATGAGATGGCTGGATGGCATCACCAACGAGACCGACATGAGTCTGAGTAGGCTCCAGGAGTTGGCAGTGGACAGGGAAGCCTGGCATGCTGTAGTCCATGGGATCGCAGAGAGTCAGACACGACTGACCAACAGAACCGAAATGAACCGAGTCACACTGGAGGCAGTTTTTTGTGGTACTGAAAAATCTTCAATAATGGTTCAGTAGTTTAGAACGCAGATTCTTCCAGATGCCATTTTTTTTTTTTTTGCCAAAATTGACAAGCTGACCCTAAAATTAATAGGAAAATGCAAAGGACCCAGAATAACTAACGCAATTTAAACAAGGGGAAAAAAAAGTTAGGAGACTTATACCAAAACTTACTACAAATCTACAATAATTGGGCTTCCCTGGTGGCTCAGAGGTTAAAGCGTCTGCCTCCAATGGGGGAGACCCGGGTTCGATACCTGGGTTGGGAAGATCCCCTGGAGAAGGAAATGGCAATCCACTCCAGTATTCTTGCCTGGAGAATCCCATGGACAGAGAATCCCATGGACGGAGAAGCCTAGTAAGTTACAGTCCACGGGGTCGCAAAGAGTCGGACACGACTGAGCGACTTCACCTTCAGTACTAGCAGAAGGATGTACATACATATTAATGATTCAGAAAAAAAGAGTCCAGTAATAAATTCAGACATTCATGTTCAACTGGTTTCTGACAAGAGTTCTAAGGCAATTCTGGAGAAGGAAATGGCAACCCAATCCAGTGTTCTTGCCTGGAGAATCCCAGGGACGGAGGAGCCTGGTGGGCTGCCGTCTATGGGGTCACACAGAGTTGGACACACTGAAGCGACTTAGCAGCAGCAGCAGCAGCTAAGGTCAGTCAATGGGGGGAAAATATAACTCATCTTCAACAAATGATATTCTAACAACTAGATAGCCATATTCAAAAGAATGAGGCTGGAGTCCTACCACATTCTATATACAAAACTAACTCAGAATGGATCAGAGATTTAAAAACCAGAGCAAAAGCAATAGAACTGTTAGAATAAAACACAGAAGTAACTATTTTTGACTTTGGATCAGGCAGTGGTTTCCTCACATGACACTAAAAGCACAAGTGACAAAGGATTAACAGGCAGGTTGGGCCTCACCCAGATGGACACTTCAGCAGCATGTTTACTGACTGAGGACGGCCAGGTCTCAACAGGCCAGAATTCCACTGACCTGGACAACTAGCAACACATGGGCTGTTCTTTACTCAGTCCGTATTTTGTGGCCAATTCTTTGCTTTATTTTTTGTTAAATTTTATTGTTCTTGATGAAGGTGAAAGGGGGGAGGGAAAAAGCTGGCTTAAAGCTCAACATTCAAAAAATGAAGATCATGGCATCCAGTCCCTTCACTTTGTGGCAGATAGATGGGGAAGCAATGGAAACGGTGACAGACTATTTTCTTGTGCTTCAAAATCACTGTAAATGGTGACTGCAGCCATGAAATTAAAAGACGCTTGCTTGCTCCTTGGAAGAAAAGCTATGACAAACCTAGACAGCATATTAAAATGCAGAGACATTATTTTGCCAACAGAGAAGAAGAGAAATGAAGTCACTCAGTCGTGTCCGACTCTTTGCGACCCCATGGACTGTAGCCTACAATGCTCCTCCATCCATGGGATTCTCCAGGCCAACAGAGTCCATATATTCAAAGCAGTTTTTTTCCCAGTAGTCATGTATGGATGTGAGAGTTGCTCTATAAAGAAAGCTGAGCGCCAAAGAACTGATGCTTTCTAATTGTGTGTTAGAGAAGAGTCTCTTGGACAGCAAGGAGGTCAAACCAGTCCATCCTAAAGGAAATCAACCCTTAATATTCATTGGAAGGAATGATGCTGAAATTCTAGTACTTTGGCCACCTGATGCAAAGAACTGACTCATTAGAAAAGACCCTGATGCTAGGAAAGATTGAAGACAGGAGGAGAAGGGATGAGATGGTTGGATGGCATCACCGACTCAGGACAGTCATGAGTTTGAGCAACCTCCAGGATTTGGTGATGGACAGGGAAGCCTGGCGTGCTGCAGTCCATGGCATCACAAAGAGCTGGACATGACTGAGCGACTGAACTGAACTGAACTGACCGTTACTGTACCACACTGCTGGTCTCTTGTGCAGCAAAGTGAACCAGTCACTCTCCCTTAGCTTCCCTTCTCATTGAAGTCGCCACTGAACACTGACTAGCATGCATTCCCTGCGCTACACAGTAGGCTCTCATTCGTTGTCTGTTTTATACGTACTCGTGCGCACTTGTCAGTCCCAGCCTCCCGGTTCATCCCACCCCCCTTCCTCCCTTGGTAACCACAAGTTGTTCTGTCTGTGACTCTCTTTCTGAACACAAATATGTTCATCTGTACTGTTTCTCTAGATTCAACATATAACCAATATACAATATTTGCTTTTCTCTGATTACTCCACTCTGCATGACAATCTCTAGATCCATCCACATCTCTGTAAATGGCACTATTTCATTCTTTTTTATAGCTGAGTAACACACACACACGCACACGTATTCACACCATATCTTCTTTCTCCATTCTCTGTCAATGGATATTTCTGTGTCCTTGCTATTATAAATGATGCTATAGTAAACATCAGCATGCATACATCCTTTTGAATTATTATTTTTCCTTGACATGTGACTAGGAGTGGGATTCCTGGGTCATATGGTAGCTCTATTTGTAGTTTTTCAAGAAACGTCCATATTGTTCTCCATAGTGGCTGCGTCAATTTACATTCCCACCAAAAGTGTAAGAGGATTCCCTTTTCTCTATGCCCCCTCCAGCATCTATGGTCTGTAAATTTTTGATGGCAGCTGTTCTGACTGGCACAGGGTGAGACTTCATTGCACTTTTGATTTGCATTTCTCTAATAATTAGTGATGCCGAGCTTTTTTTCATGTGTTTGTTGGCCATCTCTATGTCTTTGGAGACATGTCTATTTAGTTCTCCCACTCATTTTTTTTGATTAGGCTGCTTTTTTTAAATATTGAGCTACACGAGCTGCTTGTATGTTTTGGAGATTAATCCCTTGTTGGTTGCTTCATTTGCAAATATTTTCTCCCATTCTAAGAGCTGTCTTTTCATTTTGATTACAGTTTCCTTTGATCAAAACTGCATTAATGTATCAAAACCGTGGTGTTTTATTTTTGTTTCTATCTTCATTGCTGTAGGTAGTGAACTGAGAAAGATCTTGCTGTGATTTATGTCAGTGAGAATTCTGCCTACATTTTCCTCTAAGAGTTTTATAGTATGCAGCCTTACATTTAGATCTTCAGTCCATTTTGAATTTATTTCTGTGTATAGTGTTAGGAAGTGTTCCAATTTCACTTTTTTACATATAAATGTCCAATTTTCCTAGCATCACTTTTTGAAGAATATTCTCCATTGAATATTCTTGCACCCTTTGTCATAGATTAGGTGACAATAGGTTCATGGGGGCATCTTTGGACTTTCAACCTGTTCTGTTGATCCATATTCCTGCTTTTGTGCCAGTGCCATACCATTTTGATGGCTGTAGTTTTGCAGTACAGTCTGAAGCCAGGGAGCCTGGTTCCTCCAGCTAAATTCTTCTTTCTCAAGATTGTTTCCTCTATTTGGGGTCTTTTGTGTTTCCATACAAAGTATAACATTTGGCTCTGTGAAAAATGCCCTTGATATGGCTTGCATTGAATCTGTATATTGCTTTGGATAATGTAGTCACTTTTACAATATTGCTTCTGTTCTTCCAATCCAAGGACACGGTATATCTCTCCATCGTTAGTGTCGTCGCTGATTTTTTCAACAGTATCTTATGGTTTTCTGAGTATGTCTTTTGCTTCCTTCGGGAGATTTATTCCTGGGTATTTTATTCTTTTTGATGTGATGGTCAGTGGGATCTCCTTAATCTCTGCCCTTTCCTTGTTAGTGTATAGGAATGCAAGAGACTTCTGTGTATTCACTTTGCATCCTGCAACTTTAGCAAATCCACTGATGACCTCTAGCAGTTTTCTGTAGCATGTTTGGGACTTTCTATATATAGCCTTGTGTAATCAGCAAACAGTGAGTTTTACTTCTTTTCCAATTTGAATATTTTTATCTCTTTTTATTCTCTGATAGCATGGCTAGGACTTCCAAACCTATGCTGAATAAACGTGGTGAAAGTGGACATCTTTGTCTTGTTTCTGATCTTAGAGGAGATGCTTTCATCTTTTCACCATTGAGCATGATGTTAGCTGTAGGATTGTTGTATATGGGCCTCTATTATATGGAGGTGTGTGTGCATGTTAGTTGCTCAGTCATGTCTGACTCTTTGCGACCTCATGGACTGTAGCCCACCAGGCTTCTCTGTCCATGGGATTCTCCAGGCAAGAGTACTGGAGTGGACTGCCATTTCCTTCACCATTTATTGAGGTAGGTTGTTTTAAAACAGGCTGTTAGAGCAGTTTTATGTTCATGGTGTAACTGAGCAAAGGCATGGAGGTTTCCCATATACTTTTGCCCCCACATAGGCACTGGGCTCCCCCACTATCAGCCTTCCCCATCGGAAGGTGACAACAACCAACTGAGAGGACCACTGAAGCTGATCCTCTTACAACTACATGAGAAGTTGCCAAAGAACTCAACATCCACTATTCTGGGGACGTTTGGCATTTGAAGCAAATCGGAAAGGTGAAAAAACCTTGATAAATGGGTGCCTCATGAGCTGACTGAAAAATCAAAAAATCGTCGTGTTGAAGTGTCATCTTATTTTATACAACAATGAACCATTTTTCATTCAGTTTGTGATGAGCAACAGAAAGGAGACTGTATATGGCAACTGCCAGTGACCAGCTCAGTGGATGGGCTAAGAAGCTCTAGAGCACTTCTGAAGCCAAACTTGCACCAACATAAACGGTCCTGGTCACTGTTTGGTGGTCTACTGCCGGCCTGATCCACTACAGCCTTCTGAATCCTGGTGAAACCATTCCATCTGAGAAGTGTGCTCAGCAAATCGATGAGATGCACTGAAAACTGCAGTGTCTACAGCCAGCACCGGTCCACAGAATAGGTCTGGTTCTTCTCCGCGACGACACCCAACCACACATTGCACAATCAATGCTTCAGAAGTTGAAAGAAATGGGTTTCAAAATTTTGCCTCATCTGCCATATTCACTTGACCTCTTGCCAACCAACTACCAATTCATCATGCATCTCAACAACTTTTTGCAGGGAAAGTGAAGTGAAGTCACTCAGTCATGTCCGACTCTTTGTGACCCTGTGGACTGTAGCCTACCAGACTCCTCCATCCATGGGATTCTCCAGGCAAGAATCCTGGAGTGGGTTGCCATTTCCTTCTCCAGGGGGATCTTCCCGACCCAGGGATCGAACCTAGGTCTCCCACATTGCAGGCAGATGCTTTAACCTCTGAGCCACCAGGGAAGCCAAACTCTCCCACAACCAGCAGAAGGCAGAAAATGCTTTCCAAGAATTCATCGAATCCCAAAGCACAGATTTTTAGGCTATAAGAATAAACCAACTTACTTCTTGTTGGCAAAACTGTGTTGATTGTAATGGTTCCTATTTTGATTAATAAAGATGTCTTTGAGCCTAGTTATAATGATTGAAAATGCATGCTCCCAAACCATAATTACGTTTGCAACAAACTAATAAAATATTTTCCTGGTGCTAAGCTCTAAAAGCAACTTATCTCTGGGTTCTTAGCAAGGAAATAGTAAATATTTAGTAGACTGTGTTTCTCATATTAGCTTTATAGATAATAATGGAACAATTTTTCCTTACTGTCCTTATATTAACTATCAATGAAAACCAAGGGGATAACATTGATTTGGGACTAGCCTTTTTCTTTTTGCTTTATAGGATGTTAAACAAGCAGTGAAATAATTAGACTTGCTGATTAAATAGCAGTTTCATTGTTACTTTTTTATTTTTATCATTGTACTGTCGTTATGAAGGAGATTATTTTTAGGAAATACCTGGTGTGTATTTGGGGATAGAGGAGGATTAAGTGTGTACCTTACTCATTCAGATATTCATATGTGTATGTGTGTATAAAATAATAAAGCAAAAATAGTGAAATATTAACTGTTGGAGAATTTGAGTATATATAGGAAATTTTGTGTAAATCTAAAATTATTTCTTCATGATTAGAAAATCAGGAAAATCCTTTCCAGGCATTTTTTTTTTCCCAGCAAATTTCATGGGGGTGATAACATTTATTACCTGTCTGACAGCATCTTTTTGTTGACCTTTACCATGAATAATAGTCTAACCAGGAATAAATATGATTAGGAATGAAGAGGGTTTCCCCTGAAATGTATGTAGGTATTTCCCAAATCCCTTTTAGCATTTGGATTTTGATATAAGCTGATGTGTTTCCTCTCTAGGTAATATGGTATCTACATACTGGTGATTTAATTCTTGAAATTAAAGAGATACATTAGGAAATGTTTGATTACAGGCCATTTTCAGTAATGCGTTGATTACTACTCTAAGAGTGCTTTTATCCAAGGCTCAACATTTGCAGGAAAATTTTCCATTTTTTAATGTGGAGCAGAAAACATTCACAATTCTTCTCCCTATCTAACAGAACCTTGATTTTACTCAGCTGTCTGCACGCCTTCCTGCAACTATATGACTGAAGAGGGTAAATATAATCGGTCTAAATCAATCATGGGGGCCCTTTACCTACTTTGGGAGCATGAGGATAGGATGCAATTCAGTCAGTGAGTCAAGAAGAAAACTCCGTGTGTGTGTGTGTGTGTGTGTGTGTGTGTGTGTGTGTGTGTGTGTGTGCGTATCTGGGTGGGCACATGCAAAAGTTCACTACTCATAAAAAGAGGGATACACAGTTTGTTCTTTTTGGGGGGACCACCATCTTACAATAGTCAGACAGCATAATATGATGAAAAGTGGAGTGTGGAATGATGAAAGAAATCTTGATGACACTGTTGGGTCTCTCAGTTATTTAAGTTAGAGCCATCTTATTTTAAGGCTTCTTGTTTTGTAAGATAATTCAATTCCATTATTTTGAGTTGTTTTATTCTACTAGGCAAAAGTATTGCATTTTCATGCTATTTTATCTATTCTCTTTTTTTCTGTTTCTAATCTTCTA
>SJYF01000263.1:4135163-4161856 GCA_006410515.1 Procapra przewalskii | reverse complement strand
TCGATGGACGTGAGTCTGAGTGAACTCTGGGAGATGGTGATGGACAGGGAGGCCTGGTGTGCTGCGATTCATGGGGTCGCAAAGAGTCAGACACGACTGAGTGACCGAACTGAACTGAACATGAATATTTGCCTTTTGATGTTTTTAATAATAGCCATCTTAACAGGCGTCAGGTGATATTTCATCAGGGTTATGATTTGCATTTCCCTGATGATTAATGACACTGAATATTTTTTCATGAACATATTGGCCACTTGTATGTGTTCCTTAGAGAAACACGCGTTCAAGTCCTTTGCATATTTAAAGACTCAGGTTGTTGATGTCCTTCCTTTGAGTTGTGGAGCACATGTACACTCTGGACGTTAACCGACTTTCTGATATGTTGCCCTCGTTGTTGGTCCAGTCACCAGGTTGTGCCTAGCTCTTTGCAGCCCCCTGGACTGCAGCGCGCCAGGCCTCCCTTGTCCCTCACCATCTCCTGGAGTTTGCTCAAGTTCATGCCCGTTGAATTGGTGATATCATCAAACCATCTCATCCTCTGTCACTCTGTTCCCCTTCTGCCCTCAATCTTTCCCAGCATCAGTCTTTTCCAATGAGTTGGCTGTTGGCATCAGGTGGCCAAAATATTGGAGCTTCAGCAATGAGTACATATACATTCATATATATATAATTATATATATATATATATATATATATACACACACACTATATATATATATATATATATATAATACTCATACTTGCATTGAGTATTTAGGGTTGATTTCCTTGAGGTTTGATCTCCTTGCAGTCCAATGGACTCTCAAGAGTCTCCTCCAGCACCACAGTTCAAAAGCATCAATTCTTCGGTGCTCTGCCTTCTTTATGATCCAACTCTCACATCTGTGCATGACTACTGAAAGGACCATAGCTTTGACCATGCGGACTTTTGTCAGCAAAGTGATGTCTTTGCTTTGTAATACACTGTCTAGATTTGTCATTGCTTTCCTTCCAAGAAGCAATCATCTTCTAATTTCATGGCTGCAGTCACCATCTGCAGTGATTTTGGAGCCGAAGAAAGGAAATCTGTCACTACTTCTAACTTTTCACCTTCTATTTGCCATGAAGTGATGGAACTGGATCCCATGATCTTCATTATTTTTAATACTGAGTTTTAAGCCAGCTTTTTCACTCTCCTCCTTCACCCTCATCAAGAGGCTCTTTAATTCCTTTTAGCTTTCTGCCATGAGAGTGGTGTCATCTGCACATCTGAGGCTGTTGATATTTATCCCAGCAATCTTGACTCCAGCTTGTAACTCATCCAGCTTGGCATTTTGCAGTATGTGCTCTGCATAAAAGTTAAATAAACAGGGTAAAAATAAACAGCCTTTTCATACTCCTTTCCCAATTTTGAACCAGTCAGTTGTTCCAGAAAATGTTCTAACAGCTGCTTCTTGCCCACATGCAGGTTTATCAGAAGACAGGTAAGACAGACTGGTATTCCTATCTCTTCAAGAGTTTTAAGCAGTTGGTATGTTCCACACCGTCAAAGGCTTTAGAGTAATCAATGAAACAGATATTTTTCTGGAATTCCTTTGCTTTCTCTATGATCCCATGAATGTTAGCAATTTGAATTTTGGTTCCTCTGCCTTTTCTAAACCCAGGATATACATCTGGAAGTTCTTGATTCAAGTACTGCTGAAGCCTAGCTGGAAGGACTTGGGGCATAATCTTACTAGCATGGGAAGTGAGTTAAATTGTCCAGTAGTTTGAACATTCTTTAGTACTGCCCTTCTTGGAAATTGGATGAATACTGACCTTTTCCAGTCCTGTGGCCACTTCTGAGTTTTCCAAATTTGCTGACATATTGAGTGCAGCACTTTAATAACAACATCTTTTAGGATTTTAAATAGCCCTGCTTTCTGATTGTTGTTGTTATTCAGTCAAGTTATGTCCAACTCTTTGCAACTCCATGGACTGCAGCATGCCAGGAGTCTTTGCCCCTCACCATCTCCTGGAATTTGCCCAAGTTCATGTCCATTGAATTGGTGATGACATCAAACCATCTCATCCTCTGTCACCTTATTCCTTCTGCCTTCAATCTTTCCCAGCATAAGGGTCTTTTCCAATGAGTTGACTGTTGACATCAGCTGGCCAAAATATTGGAGCTTTAACTCCAGCATCAGTCCTTCCTATGAGTATTTAGGGTTGATTTCCTTGTGGATTGACTAGCTTGACTTCCTTGCAGTCCAAGGGACTCTCAAGAGTCTTCTTCAGCCCCACAGTTCAAAAGCATCAATTCTTTGGTGTACTGCCTTCTTTATGGTCCAACTCTCACATCCATACATGACCACCGGAAAGACCATAGCTTTGATTATATAGAGCTTTGTTGGCAAAGTGATGTCTTGCTTTTTAATACACTGTCTAGGTTTGTCATCTGCCTGAAATGCAGGAGACCTGGGTTCGATCCCCAGGTTGGGAAGATCCCCTGGAGAAGGGAAAGGCTACCCACTCCAGTATTGTGACCTGGAGAATTCCATGGACTGTACAGGGTCACAAAGAGTCAGACACGACTGAGCGACCTTCACTTTCACTAGGTTTGTCCTAAGGGATTTGATTTAGGTCATACCTGAATGATCCAAGAGTCCCTTGGACTTCAAGGAGATCCAACCAGTCTATCCTAAAAGAAATCAGTCCTGAACATTCATTGGAAGGACTGATGCTGAAGCTGAAACTCCAATACTTTGGCCACCGGATGTGGAGAACTGACTCACTAGAAAAGACTCTGATGCTGGGAAAGATTGAAGGCAGGAGGCGAAGGGGATGACAGAGGATGAGATGATTGGATGGCATCACCAACTCGATGGACATGAGTTTGAGTAAGCTTTGGGAGTTGGGGATGGACAAGCCTGGCGTGCTGCAGCAGTCCACAGGGTCGCAAAGAGCTGGACATGACTGAGCGACTGAACTGAACCAGGTTTGTCATAGCTTTCCTTCCAAGAAGCAATTTTGCAAATATTTTCTACCATCCAGTGGGTTGCGCTTTCACTCTGTTGACTGCTGTCTTTGCTGAGCAAAATTTCTTTAGTTTGTTGAAGTCCCATTTGTCTATTTTTGCTTTTGTTGCCCATACTTTAGACACTGTGGTCATCAATATGTCATCAAAACCAGTTTCATGAAGCTTTTCTCTTGTCATATTCTATCCGCCTTAGTTCAAGTCTCATGTTTAAGTTTTAAGATTATTTTGAGTTGATTTTGTATAGTCTAAGGCAAAGTGTCCAATTTCCTTCTTTTGCCTTTGGATATTCAGTTTTCTCAGCATTATTCATGAAAGAGATTAACCTTACCCCAGTGTGATTACTGATGCCAGTTATAACTTCTTGATCTATTGTGGCTTTTTCCTCTTAATATCCCTCTTCTATTTATATGATTTCACTCTTGATTTCTATATTGTCTGATATTAAAACTGCTATGCCGTTTCCTTTAGAGTCATATTTATCCATCTGAATCCTCCAGCACATTGTTTCCAAACCTTCTGAGTATTATTGTTTAAATACGCCTCTTATAGGCAACTTGTTGGTAAATCTCTTTAATGTCGTCTGAAAACTGCTCTCTTTAAATGGTGGGTTGAAACTTCACATTCATAATAACTATATGCATAATAATTTGATATGGTGGGACATTTTTTACATTCTATATAATTTTTTTCTATTTACCATGGTTTCTTGTTTCTTCATCTTTATATTTAAATGATAAATCGTCTGGTCATAAACTCTAAGGTAAAGTATTGCTCCTCTGTCATTCCGGTAAGTGCATCCTATGGGCTCCTTATCACCCAGAAGTTGCCCCAGAGAACTTGGTGTGAGTGTGACTTTGTTCCTTGCAGATACTGTGCACCTGATCTCGCTCTCAGGTTTTTTTAGTAACATTGCGGCCCTATGGACTGCAGCCTGTCAGGCTTCTCTACGGGACTTCCCTGGCAAGAATATGGAAGGGGCTGCCATTTCATCCTCCAGGGCGTATTTACGACCCACAGATCAAACCCATGTCTCTTCTGTCTCCTGCACTGGCAGGTGGGTTCCTTACCACGAGGGCCACCTAGGAAGCCCTTTCTAACATTATAATGGATCTTATCATTTTGTCTGCTTTTTTTTTTAACTGAAGTATATAGTTGACTTAAAACTCAGCAAACTAAGATCACGGCATCTGGTCCCAACACTTCATGGCAAATAGATGGGGAAACAATGCAAACAGTGAGAGACTTTATTTTTTTGGGCTCCAAAATCATTGCAGATGGTGACTGCAGCCATGAAATTAAAAGATGCTTGCTCCTTGGAAGGAAAGTTATGACCAACCTAGACAGCATATTAAAAAAGCAGAGACATTACTTTGCCGACTAAGGTCCGTCTAGCCAAAGCTACGGTTTTTCCAGTAGTCATGTATGGATGTGAGAGTTGGAGTATTAAAAAGCTGAACACCGAAGAATTGATGCTTTTGAACTGTGGTGTTGGAGAAGACTCTTAAGAGTCCCTTGGACTGCAAGGAGATCCAACTAGTCTGTCCTAAAGGAAATCAATCCTGAATATTCACTGGAAGGACTGATGCTGAAGTTGAAACTCCAGCCACCTGATGCGAAGACCTGACTCCTTGGAAAAGACCCTGATGCTGGGAAAGATTGAAGGCGGGAGGAGAAGGGGATGACAGAGTAAGCTCGGGGAGTAAGCTTGGTGATGGACAGGGAGGCCTGGTGTGCTGCAGTCCATGGGATCACAGAGTCAGACATGACTGAGTGACTGAGCTGACTGATACAGTTTACTGGCAATGTTGTATTTTGCTTGTTTTTTAACTCTTCCCATGGTTCTATTAATTTCTGCCCAGCATCTTTCTTCACATTTTGGAAATGTTTAGTAATTTTTTCCATACATTTCTCCACCTGTATTTTTTCTCTATTTTGGGATCTCGTTTACAATCAGTTTGGCGTTTTATTGTTCTCTTTCTTCATTTTGTTCTGATGCATTTCTGACCATGTTCCAGCTCAGTGACACTTTCTCTGAATACTCTTTCATGTTTACCTCCTCCACTGGGGTCAACAATTTCATGTTTCCAGTCGGTTCTTCTCTGCCTAATTTTTGTTTCATGTTTCCAATACCCTCTGATTTTTTTAGTTAGTTATTATATTTGTTTCAAGTTCTTGCTTTGTCTGTTCCTTGTTCTATCTTTCCTGGTTTGTTCCATGTGTTACCTTTACGGTGCTGTGCTCCTCAAACATCTCAATCACCCCTGTGAGTGTAGATCCCATGTAGTATTTATGACTTGGCTAGAGATGCATACCTGTGTGGGGACTGAAATCCCAGCTTTGAGCTCCCACTTAGAGGGTCTCGTCCTGACCTCCCTTGCTGAGAGTTAGGAAGTTGTGTCTTGGGTCTGGGAGGGCATTTCTGGTGGAGTTTGGGAAAGCAGAAAATTTTTCTGTCTGAAGCATATTAAGCCTACCCATCCTACTGATAGATTTTCTATGAAATCATTAACTTGATGCTTTCCATAAATGTTTCAAGCTCTGTCAGTTCTCTTTTGCTGCTTTACAAACCGCAGCACAGTGGCTTACGACAGCAGTTCATTAAGAAGCGTCACAGTTCCGTGGGCTGACCTGTCCCAGCCAGGAAGCTGTCATGACTTTGCAATCAGATGGAGGCTGCTCGGGAACAGAGGGTAGACTGGGCAGCCTTATGGTTTCCTCACATGCTGGTGCTGGATGCTGGCTATAGGCTAAGGGTATCAACCAGCCGCTGCCATGTGACTCTACGTGGTTTGGATTTCTCAGAGAATGAGGACTAGGTTCTGAGAGGAAGTGTTTCCAGGGTCAGTTTTCCCAGGGGCCCAGGAGGAAGCTAACAGGCTTTCTATGGTGTCGCATGGGCAGTCCCAGACTGCCACTCCCATTGCATTCAACTGGCCAAGCTAACGCCCAAGTCCAGCCACGCCTCAAGAGGAAGCGCAGGCTGCACAGCCAGTGACAGCAGGCATGGTGGGACCCTCCTGAGACTCACTGCCACGCACACTTCCCTTCAGAATCGCATCCCTGCTCTCTGACAAACGTCAACATGGAATAACTGTCTCTGTGACCTCCATAAGTGGAAACTACTGACTACTGCTTTTTCCTAGAAAAGAAAATGATGCCTTCATCTGTCAGTTTTATTTTGTGTTATTAAAAATAAAAATCACCATTATGTCAGTAGGGTATCTTGTATGCACTTTATCTTGGAGCACTGTATTCTATATCGCGTGTGTATGTGTGCGTGTATACTTACACACATGGTCCTTCCTTTCTCTCATCACACACACAGAAGATCCTAGAATTACTAGACATTTTAATTTCAGCCTGTTAGAATTGTCTAGCTATAAAGCTACTTATGCTAACAAGCCATTTATCTTCATAAGTAAGTCAGTTATAATTTAAAGAAAACACTTGCTTCTCAATCATAGGCATCTATCATCTGGAAGTAAATCTCTCATTCAATTATACTGCATCATGCCAAATAAAATTCCCAGGAACCCAAAAGTATGGTGAGCTTAAGAAAAAAGGGGAAAAAGCTTAAACCATGAGAAATACTATAAATTGACTTTAAATTCCTTGTTTGGTTAAGAGTTGATACAGTTTGTGGTAATTTCAGTGAAGTAGAAACATTCGCCTCTGTATTAAGATATAAAATTCTAATTCTCTTTTCGAACAGCGTTTGCTTACTCTCTGTTTTGTGATTTCTACTGTCATAGGTGCTTCTATATGTTAAGTCATAAAACACATAAAAGATACTATGTCTAGGTCATTCTGCATGTCCTTTTACATGAGAAGCATAAATTCAAATTGAAAGATTCATACTAGAATAATACAAATAGAAAGTATAGCCACATAGTCAAGGATTTCAGCAAACGTCAATTTTGAAACATAAATGATATGAAAAGAATTTACAAAGTATAAGTACAAGCAAGGAACATAGGAAAAATGTTCAGTTCAATCTTATGTAAAAATGCAGATTAAAACAAAAACAGGCTACATTTCCCAGGACAAACTATCCTATTTTAGTCCAATAGTATCAAATGTTCAGTTTACAGGAACAATTAGCCCAAAACTGAGAATTTGGGATTGTCCCTCAAAGTTAAAATATACATATGGCAGAATTTCACATTTTGCAATTTGGAGATACAATAAACAGGGGAAGAAACAGCAGCTGAAAGAACGCCTGAAAGCAGGCAACCAAAAAACCGAAGTGAAGTTAGAAATTATCTCCTGCTTTTCCTAAAACATGCTGCTATTGGCCTTCTAGTTTGAGAGGAGCACAGCAGATAGAGTCATTATCATTGTTCACTTAGTAAATAGGGTAATGCCCGAATGGCTGCGACTCAGAACAGCAGACTCTCCCTGCAAGGACCAGGAGTGAATGTTCTAGTCTTAAAGGGCCCCTCTACTGCAGGCGCTCAGATGGTGCTGTATACGGAAAGCAGCATATACAACAGGGAAATGGACGAGTGAGTCGGTGTTCCAGTAAAGCTTGACTTCCAAACAGCCTGCAGGCTACATCTGAGCTGTGGGTTGTAGTTTTCTGACCCCTGCCTTGGAATATACTTATACACTGTCCCCTAATTTTAGCATATAGTGTATTTTTATTGATTCATCTGAGGAAGGAAGGAACTAGGAAACTTGGAGATAATCAAGAATTTGGAGATCAGACTTAACCAAACACAAGCAAAGAAAGAATAGCAATCTAACAGAATAAGTTTAGTATCCTGTTTTACAACTTAAAAGTATCTAAACACTTGGCATAAACCAAGGGAAGAAACTTACTTTCAGTGGTAATTACACTCATTTCCTTCAGAAATGTTCTGGTCAGCAATGAGACTCTCAAATCTCTATCAGTCAAGCAGTTGAGTATAGAGTTTGAACAGAAAAAAAAATACCCAAGTCAACTCAAAACTCCCAATGCATCTCACTCCCCTCCCAACTCCCCACTTCCTCCTTGGCTTCCACATTTTTTCCTCTACACTGGTGTCTCTGTTTCTGCTTTGTAAATAAGATGATCTTGACTAATTTTTTCAGATTCCACATGTATGTGTTAATATGGGAGATAGAGAATGACATCTATCTATCTATATATAATATATACTGTGTATAAAATACATACAATATGTATAAAATAGATAGCCAATGAGAACCTACTGTATAGCTCAGGATACTCTACTCAGTGCTTTGTCGTGATCTAAATGGGAAGGAAATCCAAAACAAGAGGGAAACAAGAGGGGAGATATGTGTATATGTATAACTGATTCACTTTGCTGTACAGTAGAAATTGACACAACTTTTTAAAACAATTATACTCCAATAAAAATTAAAACAAAATTACCCAAGTCGGGGGCTTCCCAGGTGGCACAGTGGTAAATAATCCATTGGCCAGTGCAGGAGATGCAAGAGATGTGGGTTTGACCCCTGGGTCCGCAAGATGCCCTGGAATAGCAAACGGCAACAAACTCCAGCGTTCTTGCCTGAAGACTGCATGGACAGGGGAGCCTGGCAGGCTGCAGTCCATAGGTCACAAAGAGTCAGATGCAGCTGAGCAAACACACACACACAGACACACACATACAGACACAGACACACACACACACACACCCCTCAGGTCAGGGGTGGGCATCGCAGTGAAGAGCAATCAGAAAAGGCAACCTCATTACATTTCTTGAAAAAGAAAACATGGAAGTGTGAAATAGAGTACTGGAGAAGAATGCATTTAAATGTCAATTGTGCGATCCTCTCTGAAGTACACCTTCTATGCGAATCGCCTTCATGGAAGTGGGGGAAACCCGCCCTCTGACAGAAGAGCTATGGTTTGGGTGAGCACTTTTTCTCTGCCTCGCCCCCACCACAGTGCCTCTTTCCCTTTTCCCTCCTGAAGCCGCCCTGACCGCCCACCGCCTGCTTTGGGGACGGTGATGAAGGCGATGGGAGCACCCCAATCAGAAGTCCCTGAGTGGGGAGTGCGCCCTTGGTTATTTAACCGTGATGGGTGTTTCTGAGAAGGTCATCGTTTCTTTCCATTGCGATGAGTGATCGACTCAACAAGGAGTTCCTATTGCACCAAACACTTTCAAAAATGATTCATGTTAATGGCATGTCTTGGGGGATTGATGCTAAATAGAAGCTACAACTAAAGCTTAAAAAATGATTTAGCAATATGAAATCCCACAGACCACGGCACACGCAGGCACAGTTGATGGCAAACATCAAAGAATAAATACAACTAAAAGTCATAAAACTGGATAGACAATAAATCTGACAGTTCAAGACCTTTTGGGGCTTGAATCATAAAAAATAAAATGACTTACTCGGGCATTCCTAGCTTTATTTATTTTTTTGCCAGGCATCTTTTACAGGGCAGGGAACCAAAGGCAGCATCATATTTCTGACGTGTTAGTGTGGTTTACAAGGTGGTTGCCTCACAAAATAAAATCAAATGGACATATTGAAGAAACACCCTCCTTTTGTCCATAATATTGATCACTCCTTGAGGGGGGAGGTTATTGGGAATTTATCCAGGAAAATCAGACTTGAAGCTTTTATAATCTTCCCAAGGCAACCACAAAAGTGTAGCAGAAAAGAGAACTGATGTACCTCACTCACTTTAGTTTTTCAGAGAATCTCGCTATAGTCCTTTTATTTATTTGAGGGGGTTATAATTATGCTGTTAGAATCTTTTATTTTATTAAAGAGGAAAAGAATTATCATGTTTTTAGATGACCTGAATGCAGGGAGAAAAGAAAGATACGAACATAACATATTAAATGGAAGAAAATATGAATTCAAAAATTGTTTTTCTTTCAATATAAAATCTTTCCTTTGAAAAGCTTCTTTTAATAGATTTAAAATAGAGATCATCCGAAATATATATTTAAACAAATGAAAAAGAGAAAAGTGGATTTATAGTTCTCTTTATCCACAAGACTTGCATTCTATCTTAACTATGAGTTCATAATTCAAACAATATTCAGACATCTTTTGAAGGCATTGTGTTCAGACTCCTGCAGCATTTAACAAAGAACAAGACAAGGTTCCATCCTCAAGCTTTTGTCTAGAAAGCTCCTCAACAGAAGGACTAAATCTCTACTGAGTAAGGGAAAATGACCTCGCTGTCTCTTGTAGCTCATCCTACACAACACTTAATAAGCTCATGCACACTCTCATTTTCACATGTCTTGCCCTCATTTCACTTTCAGACATTAAAATCTTTATTGATGTATTCCAGAAGTACTGGCTGCCTATTTTGTGTCAGAATCTGTTCAAAAATGGCCAAGACAGACGTGCTCCTGCCCCTACAGAATTTGCGATTAAGGAGGATATCAGGACTTTGCTGGTGGTGTGGTGTTTAGGACTCTGCACTCCCCATGCAGGGGTGCAGGCTCGAACCCTGGTCGGGGAACTAAGACCTCATGGGCTGCATGCTGAGGCCCCCAGAGGTATCAGATAATTATACAATGAACCAGCTAATTAATTTTATCTATAGGAAAGACAATGATAGGCGTTGCCTGGGAGATTAATCTTATGCATGCTCCTCCTGCCCACGTTGTTTGAGACATTCGTCCATCAAGGCAGTAAATAAAGCTGGTGGTTATTTGACAAAATGGATGTTAGGGTTTTTCTTAGGATGCATAGTCTAGGCCATATACTTTCAATGGAGACCCCCATGGGGGCGAAAACTAGTTTTAATGCAGATGAAAAAAATCTTACTCTTATAAAGTATGAATCACAGAAACACACACAGCACATAACTAGATGCACAGTGTAGCTGAGGTATTAAAATTTTATTGGGGAACAATTAGAAGGGCTCTTTGGGAGGGCCCACCAAAGAGATATCAAAACATATATCCTTACAACAAAGTCAGGACTGCTGATGATTCTCGTCGCCTTAGTGAATTAAAGATGGAGCCACTGGTTCTTTGTTCCTGCGCCTGCTAAGAGGGAGAGCAGCCTAAGAGGCCAGCACCTCGATCCTGGGTTTTCCAGCCTCCAGAACTATGAGAAAGTACATTCCAGTTTAAGGCACCCAGTCTGAGGGGTGTCTTGTGGTTGCCCAAGAAGATAAGTTCTCTAAGGCCATAGATCTTACTTTTGAAATGTTTATTCACTTATTTGCTCGCTGCTCTGGGTCTCAGCTGGAGCGCACGGGGTCTTTGATCATCACTGCAGCGTGTGGAGACTAGCTCCCTGACCAGGAACCAAGCCCGGGCCCCGCTACGTTGGGAGCACAGACTCTGAGCCACTGGATTGCCAGGGACGTCTCTGTTCACAGAGTTTAAGTGAAGAGGAGCGTATCAGTGGTCACTTCCACCATATCCATTCTCCTCCTCTTATGCAGTAATGGGATTCTGAGCTGGGCACTTGGCCACCCAGATAGAAAGTGCATTTCCTTAGCTTCCCTTGCAGATGTGGCCATGATATAAATTTGAGCTTGCATGACTTGAATGGGGGCAAAGATTCGCCCGCAAGTTTGTACACTTTAGGAGAAGAGCATGACTTCTGTGTCCACACTCCCCTGCCTGAAGGTTGGAATGCAGAAGTTCTAAAGAGCTGGACCATGAGAGGCAAGTCCTTATGGAAAATGGCAGAGTAATGCGCCCCTTTGTACAGGGGAGCTACCTAACCAGCTCAGACCTCTGCTCGAGTGAAGAAGAATAATTTAGAAATGTGCATTTTAAAAAGCAGCCCGGGGACCATATACTGAGAAATAGAGCCATAGATGATGGAAAGCCCTGGAGGCAAGTTAGTTACATTATGCTTATACTTGAGTAAGGAATTATGTATTTTCCCCCATTGGTAATTTTGTTTCCATTTTACAGAAACCAAACTGATAGTTTCACTAATTCACATAGCACTGATTTCAGGGATCGTGAAAGGCTATCTGCACAGGACAAGAGGACACATGTTTCAGGGTTAGGAGCTGTACATTTTCTGTCACCACTGTGTCATTGCAGATAGCATGAAAGCGCCACAGGCTGCTGTACATAACTGGGCAGCAAGGCTGTATTCCAATAAGTTTATTCATAAAATTAAGTGGCAGGCAGGATTTGGCTCCTGAACTATAGTTGCCAATCCCAATTTATTGTAGCTAACTCCTTTATCTTACGGGTGACGAAATTAATACATGCAGAGTTCAAACTGTGATCACGCACAGTAAAGTCAACACAAATACCAACCTAGTTCCCTACACTCCCAGGTCAAATGTCTTCCTGTCTATCTCGTTCTCTGTTCCGGGAGCTCACAGGGGTCTCTCTGCACTAGCTCATTGTAAAGTGAGTCTTAGTGAAGTTGCTCAGTCGTGTCCGACTCTTTGCAACCCCATGGACTGTAGCCCACCAGCCTCCTCCGTCCATGGGATTCTCCAGGCAAGAGTACTGGAATGGGTTGCCATTTCCTTCTCCAGGGGATCTTCCCGACCCAGGAATCGAACCCAGGTCTCCCACACTGCAGGCAGACACTTTAACCTCTGAGCCACCAGGGAAGCCCCTCTTTAAAATTTTTCTACGTCCTTTTCTCTCTCTCTCTCCTACCTTCACTGCATCTTTCCTTTCCTGTTTATTCCTTTTTCATTCTAAAACATGTATTTTTTATTATGTGCACATTTACCCTGCCCTTATGGGTCACTTGTATTGCATATTAGACATTAAATTTTATTAGCCAAACATACCCAAACATTGATCTTTACTTCTATCAACGGCCTCAGCTTTTTTAAGAAGCAAGATTCTGACTAGATGACTTCATTTATAACTACAAAGGCATAACTTTGTTCGTAAGAACAGAAGAAAAGTGCTGCGTATGTGCAGTCTTAAGTGGAAACTAAGCCGCTGTGCTTTCTCCTGGCTCATCAACTAAGATTATTTGACTGTTATGACAGACTTCCTGAGCTGTTACTCGCTCAGGCATCTGAGGTTTAAAAAAAAAAGTGTCATTTCTTGTAACAGGGACACAGTTTCCACTTTTTTACAAAACAGTATAATCGACCTTGACCATTATATACAATCCCTCCTTCAACTTAAGACAGGAAAGGATTTATCTCTAACCAATGAATACCATTTTTGTAAACAATGCAAAATGTTTACTCCAACATAGTTTATATTTTTCTCTATGTTACCAGGAGACTGAAAGCTGCTCAAACCTTGTCTCTCCTAATTAGATATCTAAGTCCCCAGGTAACAGCGACATCCTTTCGGCTGGTTTTATTCCCTGTATAAGCCGTTTTATTGCTGTGTTTGGTATTGCTAACTCGGACGATTACACTCTGGCGTTGCTGGGATCTACCTCGGTTGTCGAGATGGCAACGTGGAGTAGGTGTCCGACGACCCACAGGAGGGGCACGCATGCACTGCAACCTCAACAAAGCCATTCCAGGAGCGCCCTTCAGCCTCCCAATCCTCACAGAGGACGGGCGAAGCAGGAGAGACAGAGGAGGGCAAAGGGGCCAAGTGGCAGCCCCGCAGACAAGCTCCTCAGGCACTGCTCTATGCCTTGCCTCCAAGGCTCCCCATCTCCAGAGGCAGTCTTTCTCAAAATATGGCTTTTCAGGTGCTTTTAAAAATGCGGATTCCTTAATCCCCTCCCAGACCTATTGAATCAGAATGTCAAAGAGTAGGACGCAGTCACCTGCCTTTTCACCCGCTCTCCAGGTGACAGGAAGTGAAGCAAAGTGAAGTCGCTCAGTCGCGTCCAACTCTTTGAACCCCATGGACTGCAGCCTACCAAGCTCCTCCGTCCCTGGGATTCTCCAGGCAGGAACACTGGAGTGGGTCGCCATTTCCTTCTCCAGGAGATCTTCCCAACCCAGGGATCGAACCCAGGTCTCCCGCATTGCAGGCAGATGCTTTACCCTCTGAGCCACCAGGGAAGCTCTGCCAAAGCAGGAGATCATTAGCCTAAAGACAGAAGCAGATCCCTTCACGTGCAGTGGCCCCAGACCCAGGCCCTCCTTTCAGCCCTGACACCCCGCAGACATGCCCTCCCAGCCCCAAGGAGTGCGCCGAGGCTGTCCAGACCAGCCGGCTTTCTCCAGCAGCAAAGATCTCCACCCCCTCTCCTGGGAAGCACTCCACTTAGCCGCCCAACCTGAGACATGACGTCCTGTCCCGTAAGGAATAGCTCACACGCCCCTTCCTCTGATAGTCTCCCTATGGACCTAGGACCACAGCCAGGACGTCTTCCTCTCTGTTCTGTGGTTCCTGCTCATTCTCACCACAAAACACTTACACAGTATCATATTTCTGGGTTTTCAGGCCTTCCCTATTAAGCTAGAAGTTGTTTAAAGATCTGCCTTGTTATTGACTCATTTTTCTCTGTGTATATAATTTGAGTCCTAAAAAAAATATGAGTGACTCAATAAGTAAACAAAGAGCATGAAATGTGCTCATCGTGCGTCTGATGGCTGAAGGCCTCCAGTTACACTCGAGGGTCAAATTAAAGGCAAATTCTGCCCACTTGGTCCCTCAGTCCTGCACAGTCACGAGTATAATAACAACTTAGTAAACTTGTGCACCCGGCTCTTGGTTGGTATTCATGCCTCTGCTTGAAACAACAGTGCCTCTGATTCATGAACTGCCACCCTGAACTAACTCTAATTTCAGTTCAAATGGTTCAACGGTTATTTTAATAGCTCTATAAGGGTTTAAGCCTTTTTAAAAATGATGCGGTATCTCATAAAACGATGCCTGATACGGTTATAAGTTTCAGGAATGAGACCTCAGCTCTTTGTGCAACATTTGGGTTCAGGGAACATCCCAGCCAGGGCGTCTCATTCCTTGGAAAGGGTGGAGGCCGCCACTCTACGCTAATTATGAGGCCACACTAGAACCTCCTCCTCTGATTATGAAAGCCTTGGCTGCCTTTGAATGCTGCTGCTGCTGCTGCTGCTGCAAAGTCGCGTCAGTCGTGTCCGACTCTATGCGACCCCACAGACGGCAGCCCACCAGGCTCCCCCGTCCCTGGGATTCTCCAGGCAAGAACACTGGAGTGGGTTGCCATTTCCTTCTCCAATGCATGAAGGTGAAAAGTGGAAGTGAAGTTGCTCAGTCGTGTCCGACTCTTAGCGACCCCGTGGACTGCAGCCTACCAGGCTCCTCTGTCCATGGGATTTTCCAGGCAAGAGTACTGGAGTGGGGTGCCATTGCCTTTGAATGAGGCACTTCAAAGTCTCTTTTTCATAAGAGTTTTGGAATCTCAGCCCATTGAGACAAGGCTGACACGCTTATGTGTTTGTCATACTTTCTGGAAGCCCGTCTCTAGTCCTGGACCTAGGATAAGCTGAAAGCTCCTCCTGATAACACTTTCTTGGGGCAGGGGGAGACAGCAGATAAAGTAAGAAAAAATCACTCCTTTTGGTCCAGGGATTTTAAATGTGCATTATTTCCACGGTACCAGAAGGAAAGGATTATGCTCATCTGGGCATAATCTGAGTGGCTTCTCTGGGCAACACAGTGTGTGTGCACGCTCAGTTGCTTCACTCATGCCACTCTTTGCGACCCTGTGGACTGCAGCCCACCAGACTCCTCTGTCCATCAGATTCTCCAGGAAAGAATGTTGGAGTAGGTGGCCATGCCCTCCTCCAGGGGATCTTCCCAACCCAGGAATCGAACCCAGATCTCCCGTGTCTCCTGCACTGTAGGCAGATTCTTAACCACTGAGCCACCAAGGAAGCCCACACAGCGGAGCATCAGACTGCAAATAAGGAGCCAGCAGGTGGACGAACGGCAGTGTCCTGGCGGGAAACACTAGGGTATCGGAGACGGACTTAGTGAAGATTTAAAACTTACAAAGGTAAAATCGCATTTAGGGAAATGGCTGGGATGGCATGGTGCCCCATAACTACCTGCAGAGAAGGAGCCATTAGCGTCTCATGCCTGAGGGAAAGGGAGGTGATCCAGAAACCCAGAGAAGTGACCAAATGGAGCCGACCACACCACAGTGTCTGTGGCCTTTCCCTGAGGGCCGTAAGCATCCCCCACTCAGCAAGGAGGCAGGTAGGGAAGTCAGTGCTCCAGCCTCTCTCCCTCCTCATCCTCCAGAACCCCACCCGTGTTTCCTGTGACCTGCACTTACAGCCGCGGAACTAGCCACGTACATCAGCCCTGTGGGCTGCAATGCAGGATGGAGGAGGCCGAGACTGTCCTCATGGAGCACACAAAGGGTTACAAACAGGACTGAAGTGAGCACACAACAGTGGAATTTGCTTCGCTCCTGCTGCAGGAAGAACCAGAAGTTTTATTGGAAATAAAGATTTTCTGACCATAAAGAATCCAGTGACTGATACCTTCTCTGCTTTAAGTTCTATTAAGGTTTTGAAAATCTGGACCCTTGACAACAGTTAGATGATGCAAATAATTGTTTTTAAAGTGACATGCTGAAAGGTCGCGATATTAAATTCCAAACTTGACATCTAGGAATGGACAGTATCACTTAATGCCAATTACGCAAATGCAATTTTTTAAATGTACACAAAACAATGATGGCTTCTCTCCCTCATAAACATCCAGATATGGTCATTGTGGGGAATGCTGATCTCAGGACCAACTCCAGCACAAACAAGAATGAACACCTACACGGTGAGACTCAACCAATCAGAATCTCCAGTGCCATTGTTTCCAGTCTTCCCCAAAGCCAGCCACTCCTGGCTGGGATTCTGTCATCACAGAACCACATTTGTGCTTCATATATCCTGGGTTTGCTGGTAACCTTCTTAAAATGCCTGTACTCCTACGACAAATCTTTACCACGTGTGAGACAGTGAGTCCAAACAGTAAAGTAGATGGTATTCCTAATAATACTTTAAGGCGCTTTTCTATGTTTCATGGTCATCTTTATTTCTGAACCACTTGCAAGTCTATTACAATTTACCAGCTTAATTTATGTTTTCCAAATAATGCATTTTTCTAGTTTTATCAAGTTGCTTAAGACATTTATGGGTTACACTAAATTTAAGCAACACAATAAATCCTTTATTAAAAAGTGCATGCACTCCTAACTTAGTATCAGATTAGCTGTTGACACACGGAGTCAAGGATCATCGGCATTCGGTTCCTAGGCCCCGTCACCCCAGCCAGCTACAGCTTTGAACAGAGGGAGGTGGGTTTGCACTCACTGTCTAAGGAAGACGGGCTTAGATGAGATGTCACCAGGTGGCAGGACAGGGAGACAGTCTCTGGGTAGTGAAGGGACCCCAGGTAGTAACTGGGCATCAGAGTCAGAGCAACAGTAGAGAAAGGACTCACAGAGGAAGAGGAGCGTCAAATCCATTCAAGACACTGCATCTGTTTCCCGTCACTGACGCGCAAGGCATCATGCTGTGGCGTCTCAGAAACTTTCACAGCAACCCTGTGATGGGGGCCCCCACTTTTCCAGATGAGAAACAATGAGGTTTAAGGAGACTCTGTGATCTGCCCAAGGCCACAGAGACAGTCCATGAAGAGAGAGAGTGAAGATTCTGAATCCCCTGCCTCATCTCCTCTGAGATATGTTCACCTCCATTCTTGCCCTCTCTGCCAGAGACTTAAAGAAGGATGAATTGGAACTGGCAGTAGACTCAAAAAAGAACTAGAAAACTCCTGAGCACAAAATACATGCACACCACCCCCCTCACCACCAGAGAGATAGTCAGTGATCAGTTGGCTGTTCACACGCTGTTATCGAATGCCTCCTCCAATCTGGGCTTATACTAAGTTCAGGGGCTTCAAAGGTGAAGAGGTGTCTCCCTACTTCATAAACTAGAAATGTGATTAAAACTGTTTCAAGAGTGTCCTGCGAACACAATCCAGAGTTGGTGAGGCTGTTACAGAACAGAGAGAAAGACTTTAGGTCAGTATTTGGTGCTGATGGTGGTGGGAGGAGATGAGGCAGATAAGGACGCGCGTATATTAATTAGCATAAGCTAAGCTCTGCTGCAGTAACAACTCCCAGTGGGTTTACAATAAAAGATTTATTTTTCACTAATTCAGAGTCCACTGTGGGTCTGGATGACTCTCTAGGAAAGCCATTCTCTAAATGATGACTCAAAGATCTCATGGCAACGCTCTCTTTGGGGGGAACAAAAAAATGTTCATTATCCCAACACAAGGCCTCCTTGTCCATCCCCAGAGCAGAGGGCAAGTGCAATGAGGAGAATCCAAGGGATTCTTTTACTGACTTGGCCTGGAAATGAGATGCATCACTTCCAGTAGCATTGCACTGGCCAGAAGTGTGCACACAGCCCCACACACCTACAAGGGCGAGGAGAAGAAGAAAGCCCTGTGTTAGGGTCCCTAGTAATGTCTACTGAAGTGCGCGTCAGCAAACACGCTGAATGCCTGTGGCAACACAGCGCTCTGCTGTGCAGCGGTGCTTACTTGCGGTATCTCTGATTCTGGTGTGGAACGGAAGCCAAGTGGAAAGCAGACCAGGTACTGAGAGGAGAGGTATAAACGCGGCCCAGCCTAGTCGTCTTCATCCCAGCCAGGCAGCAGGGCCCTTCCCGAGGACTGACTCTTGTGATCAAGAATACAGGGAGAGGGGGACATTCACTTGGCCTCCTGGCTGCCGTCAGGCGTCTACAGGCCCTCCCTTGGCAGCAAAGCACTTTATCTCCAAGGGAAGCATTTTCAAAGATGGTTTAGCTTAGGGCAAATTGCAGAGAAAAAAACAACAACTGCTCCCAAAGTCGCAATTCACAAATCAGACACATGCAAGACTTAAACACACTAAAATTAGTCAATACAGTAAGGCTACTCTGAAAGTATGGCTAAACTGCCTGAAAAGAAACATGCTGGGAACTGAGGGTAGAAATCGAGAATTTGGAAAATTAAACTCATTACTCCATATCCTTTCGTTATGACTCAATTCTTTTTCATTGCCCTTCTCTGAACCTCTTCTGTGTCTGTTATGCTCCTGAGATGAGTAATGGAATTTAATTTTAGGTTCTTTTCCTCCCATTGCAGGTGTTATTTGGCCTTGCCCAGAGCAGCAGGACACTTAGCCATCTACACAGAGAGGCTTAGACGATGCTCAAGGAGACGTTTCTTCCCAGCAGGCCGAGTAGAGCTGTTCCGAGGGAGAATTGCGGAGAACTCTGGAATATAGAGAGTGGGATGAAACAACCCAGGAGCAAAAGACCAGGAGGCAAAGCTGGGGAGGGAAGAGCTTTCAGCGAGGAGCCTGGGGACTGGGTCCAGGTCCTAGCCGCTCTGCAGAGTCACTGCCCGAGACGGATGCTGTGACGTGCTCCCTGGATGCTCCCTGGAGGACCGAAGGGCTCATCTCCCTGCTGCTGGGAGTAATCTCAGGAGAGCATCTCAGTGTTGACCTATTCAAGGACTTTCTCTATGGAAGAGCGCAGCTTCACCTGGCGAAGTCCACGTTCAGTGACCAGTCAGTGAGGAAGCTGGCCAGCCCTCCCCCATCACAGCCTGCTACTGTGAGAAACAGACGTGCTCCCCAAAGAGAAGGGCACAGCTGTAAATTACTGCGTGTCTGCTACACACCAGTTGCCCTGTATCCTCATCTTACTTAAGCCTCAGGCCAGCTGTCACACTTAGAGTAAGATCTTACCTGAAAATTTTGATTCTAAACTTCTCTTGGGCCATATGATGATCCAACAGCACTGGGCCTGTATTTTCTCCTGAAAACCAAACTCTAAAGCTGAGGAGTGACTTCTCCCTTTAAATTAACTAGTTTTTCTATATCCTTATACTTTGTTCTATCCCATTTCTAGCAGGCAAGTGTTAAAATCTCCTACAACGATTGTAATATTTTTTATTTTCTCCATAAAACCATGTCAGTGTTTGTTTTATATATATTTAAGGCTGTGTTTTTAGGTTCATATACCTGGCTGTAATACATTCTTGGTGAATTGCTCTTTTTATTATGATTTAGTGCCCATTTTTGTTCCTAGAAATTGTTTTGCTTTAAAATCTATTTTTGGCTGAGTTAGTGCCGCTGCATTGGTGTTTCTCCCATTTTTACTCGCCTGATAGATTCTTTTCTGTTCTCTCATTTTCCTCAACCTTCCCCTGCATTCCAATCTTGACTCCTGACTCACAGTTTCGAAAAGTCTCTCACCTGCTCAAAAGAGCCAGCTCTTAACACCCGAATGTGGGGCTACCATCTGAGAATGACTGGGAATTCTGAAGAACCCGTTAGCAGGTAGCCTGGAAAGGCCCAAGGGGAAAGGATGGGTCTGAATCCCAGCTTTTCAAGTTACTTGTCTTCATTTTGTCTTAAATTTTCTCTTGAAAAAATATTTGTCTGTCACTATGATGCATGGAGTTTGAAGGTGTTTTTGGCTATTTTTTAAGGCATGAATGTACTGTTAGGGATATTAAAATGAAGGAAGCCTTGTTCCTGCGTAAGAAGCAGGAGAGAAGGCCTCCGACCTGCTTCTTATCTACCTGGACACTGCTGGGATTCCATGCCTGCTTGTAGGAGGCACCTTAAATAAGAAAGGGAGTGGGTCTGGGAATCTCTTAGGCCCCTGAGGGCCTGGCCTGCCCCTCAGGGCCTGAGAAGTCTTAGGACTCCCAGGGTGAAACAAGCCGCACTGTAAAAGCTAAGCAGAGCTGCATTTTGGCATCCAAACTGAAAATGGTATCAGCCTGTGGCCTGGGATTATAAGTGGGTGCTCCCAGGGCTGCAATCTGAGGTTCACCTTGGGCGGATGCACCACCCAGGACCTTCTCCCAACTGGGACTCCAGGCTGCTGTTCACAAGGGGCCGCCCAGTGCTGTTCAAGTCTGGATGGAGGTGATGGCCCAATTTGGGGGTGTGTACATTGTTACTTCTCTCTATTGTTTCTATTTCTTTTCTCTAAATGACTGCATATTGAAAGTAAGTCAAATAATCTACAAAAAACTGAAATTGCTTATTTGTGTGTAACGAGTGGTTTCTTTTGTTGATAAATCCTTCTAAGCTAAAAAATGAAAGTAAAACTTTTGGCAAGAGGTCTACGAAACATAGACTGAACATCCAGGGTATGTGATTAAAAAATTGTAACAAATAAATACAGCGAGCTCCTAGTTCTGTGAGGGAAAATGAGGTCCAAGACCTTTCCTCAGCCAAACCAGGGAGGCTGTGCTCCCAGCACACAGACTCCAGGAACAGCACCTCTATGCTCCTCCATCCATCGCTGGGGAGCAGGCACCAGAATGCAAGCATCAATCCCAGGGGCATAATAAAATCCAAGGACAAACGTCTTGAAATATGTTGTGTTTATCAGCTTGGGGGCCACCTAAGCACATTGGATGATTATACATTTAGCCTCAGTGGTGTATCGCAGAGAGCTCATCGGCACCATTAATATGTCATTTTATTAATTAATGATGCAACGATATTAGAGAAAGAGAGAGAGCAGAGACAAAGGTAAAAAGAAAAAAGCTGACGGATAGGAAAAAACAATTACCATGAAGCTGAAAAATGTGCAGGTTTGAGAGCTTAAGTTTAAGCAACACTGCTATACCCTGAACATCAGCTGGCCCTGCCGGGTCCACTCAAATTTCCCTAATCTAACCACCTCAATTTATTGTTCACTAATTAGACACAATTGCTGTTCAGAACAGAGAAATCACCAGCCTGTAATTACTTCATTGTAAAACGCAACGACATCCCAACACTGACACGTACTGTAAAAGCCATGGAACAATAAATAGGACGCTGTTTCCCAACAATAACCCAGCAGTGAATTCTGCTCGTGTATTTCTTCGTGAAACATGTTTATGTGATAGTCTTCCAATTTTATGGTGGAAGTTTATCACCATAAGGTGCATTTCATGACAGCCGAATAACTGCATTCAGTTAGGCTTGCCACCCCGCGCCGTCCGGATCAAGACACATGCTGATTGTATCAAACACTGTTGACTGTCTTAGTGCCACAAACAGAAAAGATGATTAGGCTGTTCTCTGTAGATACGAGGCAATATTATTCACGTTGCAGGAAGCTGAAGGTCAAGGTTGTCTAACAACGTTAGAAAGATTGGGTACTGAAAGCTTCTTAATGCAGTGATGACTCACTAATGGGCCCATGACAGGTTCACCTTAATATTAGTCTGGATGATTCTTTATGTAAACGATCAGGATAAAGGTATATGCACATGAAATCGCTGAGTGCTGCTGGGCGGGGATATGGGTCATTAATTTATCTTTCAAAAAATAAATCAAAGCATGCTTACAATGCACTTATTTATCTTAGAGGGTTGCACGAGAGGACAAGACATCTGAAACTGTGCCTCTGTCTGGAATGGAAGCATCATGTGATGACATGGGCAGATGAGGAGCCCTGCGCCTTGGCATTCACCCATGTTTCTGGTTTCAGCACAGGCACCATTGACCTTTACTTTCATCTAGTAAGTCCTGCCTCCAGTACTCTTGCCTGGAAAATCCCATGGATGGAGGAGCCTGGTAGGCTGCAGTCCACTGGGTCGCTAAGAGTCGGACACGACTGAGCAACTTCACTTTGACTTTTCCCTTTCATGCATTGGAGAAGGAAATGGCAGCCCACTGCAGTGTTCTTGCCTGGAGAATCCCAGGGACGGGGGAGCCTGGTGGGCTGCCGTCTATGGGGTCGCACAGAGTCGGACATGACTGACACGACTTAGCAGCAGCAGCAGCAGTAGTAGGTCCTGCAAAGCATATCCTCCTCAGGGCACACAGTCTCTAAAGTAGCAAAGATTATTAGCAAATTAATCAAGTTTGAAATGTATTTGCATGCCACTGTCAAATATCTGTTATAGTCTGATCCCAGTTCTGCAACTGATACAAAACGGATGACTCTGGAAGTTTAAATTCTCAACTTGTCGTTTTGAGATTTGATATCACAGATGTGATACTGTTTTGGTTTTATAGTTCTTTCATAATGTTATGTAGATCAAATGAAAAGAAAATAAAGATTTATTAGGATTTTTACTATAGCCTATTTTCTCAATTCTCTCTATACATCTACCTACTCAAGAACTAACTTAAAACATCATAATATTGTGAGTTCAATAATTTATCAGAGCAGAGCACCATTAATTTAGAAAATTAAGCAACTATCCAGATTAAATTCAACCAGGGGTTCAATGTAATTGGATTGTCTGTTGACATAGCAGTTATGTCATTGGGGATTTTATTGGATTTCAAACACTAGAGGTTAGTTTGGAGAAGCAGAGTCACAGATACAGAGAGCAGACTATCGAGTACCAGTGAGGAGAGGCAATGGAGGAGAGGCAAGATGGGGAAGGGGATCAAGAGGCACAGACTACTGCATGTGAAATAAACAAGATCCCAGGAAACACTGGACAGCACAGGGAATATAGTCACTATTTTAGAGTAACTTTCAGTGGCACATAATCTGTAAAAATTTTGTACACTTGAAACCAATATAATATTGTAAAGCGACATTATTTAAAAAAATAAAAGTTTGGTGTACTTAACAACACACATGTGTTTGCCATTTAATCACAGTACTGTGAAGAATATTTGAAAACCTCTAATCCACTGCCTTTTTGTCCTGGGAAAGCCTGTTTCCAGCAGTTCAATGGGCAAGCGAGAGGAGCCCTGACCTCTGACTCGGACAGGCTGTGACCTCTGATTCGGACAGGATGTGACCTCTGATTCGGACAGGCTGTGTGCTGGATAAACGTCCAGCTGGAAGAGGCAGCAAAATGCTCGCATCAGCCAGGAGGAGCGGGAAGTTCAGTGTCTGCGCTCCAAGGGTGCTGGAAAGAGTGTCTTGGCAGAGTTCAGAGAGAAACGATAAAGGGACCTGACAACTGAGAAGTGCTGGGGAAGGTGGACGCAGTCGCAGTTCCAGGCTCCTGACCGGTCGGCTCCTGACCAGTCGCCGTCACCGCAGGCCGCTTTGTGTGCTGAGGCCTCAGCCAGCGCTGCAGGTAAGGCAGGGAGAAGCCACCGGCAGAGACAGGCTGTGCGTGGGATGGTCCCACAGGTGGGACGGGGCTGGACAAGCAAGTGCAGCCCTGCAGCGGCAGGCCTGAGGAGGCTGGGCTGGGGAAGAAGACTGTGGAAAGGAGCCAAGGAGACCATTTCTGTTCCACAGAGAAAAGAAAGGGCGGGACGTGAAAGATAGAGCAAGGCTGTGCTTTCCCAGGTAGAGCTACACACGCCAAAGCTCCAGGAATGGATCACGGGGAAAGCTCAGAACCGGGGGTCTGCATTAGAGAGCGCTCCCTCTCCTCCAGAGTCTGATCTAGGGGCTCCTGGAGTGGGCTGTTTGGATGAACTGAATCAGTTAGCTGAACATCTGTAGTTTGAATCAGGCAAGCTATTTATTTCAGTTGTTTTTAACAGCCTGAACTGCCTCAACCATGTTATGATTAAATAAATCTTTGCCTATCTCACCATTATGCCAATACAATGAATCAAATTAACACAAAAACAGTAACAGTCAGTACAGTAAAAATGCAACATGATCATCATATTTGGGTATTATAGGGTCTTTCAGAACAGATAAGCTGGGACTTTACCAAAAAAAAAAAAAAAATATTCTGAACTTCGTGTGTGTTGAGTTGTCTCATTACTTCAAGATTAGAAATGCCTGGTTTA
The DNA here is from genome assembly GCA_006410515.1 of Procapra przewalskii. Taxonomy (NCBI): domain Eukaryota; kingdom Metazoa; phylum Chordata; class Mammalia; order Artiodactyla; family Bovidae; genus Procapra; species Procapra przewalskii. The sequence continues at coordinate 4,137,288 of SJYF01000263.1, read as the reverse complement.
ACCCAAGACCTCAACAAGTTATCCCTTCGTTAAATGATGCTAGTGTAGCAGCTGCACTTTTTATATGTCCAAAATAAATGTAAACCTTACTTTGAGGGGAGCAGTACTTTAGACAGTCCCTAGAAGATAAATCTTCAGTTCGTGGACTCACAGTCCCTAAAGCTTCAATTAAGAAGTATAACGTAACTGCTCTCTGGGTGATATCACTTTACATTTTTAGGGAGGACAGCAGTCTAATCTAGGAATGATACAACTTAAAATAAATAGTTCACAGAGCTCTAGGGCTGGAGTCAGGAAACTTTTCCTGGAAAGGGCCAGAGAGTCAGGATCTTAGACATTATGGGTGGAGAACCTGAATTGTGGTTGCTCTGCTGCTTTGGCAACCATAGACGATATGTGATGATTTGTAAATGCATGAGTGTGACGGTGTCCTAATAAAACTTTATTAATACATGATCAACAAAAGTTTTTTAAAATATAGTTCAAAAAAGGTTTCTCACAAGCTTAAATAGATACATTTAGTCCATGAGCAAATGAATGGATAAAGAAGATGTGATACATATATACAATGGAATACTACTCAGCCACAAAAAAGAATGAAATGATACCATTTGTAGCAACATGGATGAAGCTAGAGATTGTCATACTAAGTGAAGTAAATCAGATAAAGAAAGACAAATATCATATCACTTATATGCAGAATCTAAAATATGATACATATGAACTTATTTACAAAACAGAAACAGACTCACATACATAGAAAATAAACTCATGGTTACCAAAGGGGAAAGGGGGTAGGGAAGGGATAAATCAAGAGTTTGGGATTAGCAGATATACAACTATTATGTACAAAATAAACAACAAGGACCTACCATACAGCATAGGAAAATATATTTATTATCCTGTAGTAAATCATATGGCAACTGAGTATGAGCATAAGAATAAATCATACTGGGAAGGATATGAAAAAGAATGTACATACACAATATATATTTAAAATATAGAATATGCATTTAATATACTTACAAGTATCACTGAATCACTTTGTTGTACACCAGAAACTAACACAACATTGTAAATCAACTATACTTCAATTAAAAGATGCCTATCCCTGAATGTGGCACACTGCAAAAAGTTGTTAGTCCCTCAGTCGAGTCTGATTCTCTGCAACCTCATAGACTGTAGCCTGCCAGACTCCTCTGTTCATGGAATTCTCCAGGCAAGAACACTGGAGTGGGCAGCCATTCTCTTTTCCAGGAGACCTTCCCAACCCAGGGAGTGAACCTGGGTCTCCCAGGTTTGGAATTGCAGGCAGATTCTTTACTGTCTGAGCCACCAGGAAAGCCCCTGGCACATTTTAAGTACCCAGTAAGTATTTATTATTATTATAAAAAAAGATACATTTAAATTCACATTTTCTGTATCAACTAGACTTTTCATTATTGAGTGTAGCATATGTTATTCCAGTGGGGTTTGTCAATGCAGATATTTATCTAATATGATGTAGATTTCTCTGTCTATTCATGCCTCCATGATTAAAAATGTCCATATTTGCATATATGTTCAGTGAAGTGGCTAGAGTTTGACTTAGGGAAAAGAAATGACTGGATAGTTGAGAAACTAGCTACTTGCCCCAGCCATCGCCAGCCATCACCCACACTGCAACAGGAGCAAGACTCCATCAGTCCTGTTTCTAAAATTCCCAGTCAGAAGTGTCAAAAACATGAGCATATTGGCTGACTTCAGCTTCTTGGTTTAAAATTGAAACATGCTTATTAATTTCATACAACTTTTATTCATTTTTGACCACCTACTATCTTTTGGAATTTCAAATTGCTCATTTGTAAAATCACAATTCTTTAGAGTCTGATATTTTATCAATTTTGTTAATAATTTTTGCTAGTAAGACTCTCTCAAACATTTAAACATGGGAATAGAGTTGTGATAATAAATACAACAGACTGTTATATTAAACACTTGTTCCCATCTTAACAAGCTTTGGGTCATTAGCTTATATACAAAGATGGAAGATTTCCCGCCTTGCCTTAGTGAAATAAGTCCAGAGCTATGGAGTAAAATTTCCCCCAATATGAGAATTCTTTGTAAAATGCTGTGGGGGGAAACT
>SJYF01000263.1:4119693-4135133 GCA_006410515.1 Procapra przewalskii | reverse complement strand
TATGCGTGCAGAGAAAAGGGGGGGGGTGGGGAATCATACCTACAGTCTGGGTAATAAATACAACAGGCACATTTCACTTCTGATAAATGCTTATTTGAAGGAGAAAAAAGAAAGAAAAACAGGGAGGGAGGGAGGAAGGGAACGGAAGGAAAAAGAGGCAGAAAGAGACAGAAGGAGACCTGAAAATGAATGCCAGCAAGCCATCTAGGAGCTTGCAATCTGTCAAGGGCAACATAGTCACTGAACTTGAACGTGTGCTCCAAGAGGCCACTGCCCATTGACACAGACCAGGCAACTTGACCCTAAGTGTTCTCATTAGCCCCCAAGTATCCATCACGTCTTGGACTGTGTCAGAAGCTCCAAAAGAATTCTGCACGTCAGCTCTGTGGCCCCTGTGAGTTCAAGGCGAAGGAGGGGGGTTTCCTGCCTCTTCTGTCATTAATGTTAGTAGCTTGCAATCAGTCGTGCCTGGAAAACAGGCCTAAAACACAGGGACGAAGGCTACTGTTCCCATCAGATTCCTTCTTCCTGTGCACTGGTTCTTCCTATAGTCGAGGCAATGGTTTCCAGAGCTGGAGCAGCATTAGTATCCAAGAAGAACACTCCCAGGCCAAGAAGCTGGAGGACGAACACAGAGGTGCGTGGCCCCAGTTGTTTTGGCCTGTGCCACCTCTGACGGCTGACTCCCCTGTGTGTGGAAGAGCCCAGCCAAGATCAACAACAGAACCGTGAGCTGCTGATGCCTGCAGTGGGACCAGAGGGGCCGCACAGCTGGCTCACAGATTTCCCGTCAGTGCGTATGAGCTGAGCCGCCAAGTTTTGTAATTTGGTACTCACCATTACTGTGGACATTGATGACTGATACACTGCCTATTAATGCTCCCGTGACACTGTCAACCAGGGTTTTTACATGATTCTTACATTGAATCTTGGTATTTTGTATGGTAGTTGTAACAATACCTTGTATTTCTTGAATGCTTTCTATGTGCCAGACACAGTCTTTTTTATTCATTCATTCAACAAATGTATATTTACACTGCTATGCATTGAATACCAAGCCCTGCGTTACATGTTAGAGATGCAGTTAGGGAAGAATGGACAGAGCTCCACCCATTGTAAGCTTCGTCTTATAACGGAAAGTCTTTATAAGTCCCGTAAAGGAAAAGTCCCAGTTTGGTTGGGGAAAATGTGCATTAAGTATCTTGCAAATGTATAAAAGCTATGATAAGGGCTAGGAAGGAAAATTGTCAAGCTTAGAAATGAGATTTATTTAGCCTGGATGTCAAGAAAGGATGATTTCCTGAAAAAGCAGCATTTGAGGGGGAAGGGGATAGAGTGTTGCAGGCGGATGAATGGAACATGCAAAGGCCTGGAGGCAGGAGGAAGCAGGCCTCAGTCACAGCCCCCAGGGCTGGCACAGTCAGCCTGCGTTTGGGGAGTGGGCGGGTGGGCAGGAGCTGGCATGAGCCCTTGCAAGACTTTCTGGTGTTATTCTCATGCAATAGCGCCCTTGGAGGGGTTTCTCGTTCAATACTCGCTGTGCCCCTAGCAAGGAAGAAATTTTATTCTGTCTGTTTCACAGATAAGGAAGCTAAGGCTTAGAAAGCTGAGGGACTTGGCTGAATCCACCCCCGTCAGAGCCAGCACTCCTCAGCCGCCCACCTCCTTCCCTGATACTTCTGTTACTATCTCGAGGGCAAGCTGTGTGTTCTACTTTATTGCTTCTACCAGCTCAGGTCCTTAAGAGGCCAGTTAGACAAATAGCAGAGGCCTCAGAGTTGGGCATACCTGGGTTCAAAGGATGACCTTGCCAGTAGGTAACCATGAATGAACAATTCAGTTTTCCTAAACCTCTGTGATTTCATTTTTTCAAGTTCAAAAAGGGATAATGACTTCTCTTTTGAGTCAAGGACATAGGACCTATAACTATAGGGCTTAGAGTAATAGTGGATTCCATAAATGCTGGTTCCTATTATGATCACCAGAGACTCGGCGATAGATGTGGTTCTAACGTCTGCTGATTACCATTATCAACACAAGGTGACCCGCCTCATGACGCTCGTAAGTCCAAGGATGACCCTGACGCTGAACTTTGCAGGGGAGTAAACGGCTCAATTATCAGGAAGTCTTGCTAATTTCCCCAACCACATCCCAGCCTTGCTAATTTTCCTGTCCACATCCCAAAGTACTAAGGACTTGGGCCTCCGGTCTTAATGGTCTACACACACAGCCCATCATCTGCCCCCTCAATATCCTCTGATGGAGAGCGTGGTCCAGGGGCCCCTTCAAAGCTGCCCTCCCAGGAGCAGCTTCAGTCTCAAGGTGGCTTCGGGAAAATGCAAGCCTCTCACCTTCTCTGCTACTGTTCATGTCTCTACACGTCTTGCTTTCTAACCACTGTCTCTCTGGCTTGGTTTGAAAAGCCTAAGTTTACTTTCTTTGTAATATGCCATTGGGAAAAGCCCATTAGACAGTAGCGCCATTGGGAAAAGCACATTAGACAGTAGTGCCATTGGGAAAAGCCCATTAGACAGTAGTGCCATTGGGAAAAGCCCATTAGACAGTAGTGCCATTGGGAAAAGCCCATTAGACAGTAGTGCCATTGGGAAAAGCACATTAGACAGTAGGAGATATACTTCCCCCAGGAATGTTTGCTAACAGGCCCACAGGTTGAAAAACCAACATCAAGAGATTAAAATCAATGTAAAAGCCTCCTGCACCCCTAACGCAGTGTTGGGTCCACAGAGGGGCTCTGTGAGGGAATGCTGAGTGCACGCTGCCTTTGGAGGTCTCCATGGGATAATGAATGGTGAGGAACAGCCTCTGGATTCAGAGACTGCCTTCTTGTGAGCTGTGTGACCTTGGGCAAGTTATTAAACCCCTGAGCCTGCTTTGTCTGTAAAAATGAGCTTTTGTAAGGAGCAAGTGAGATCATGTATGTAGCGTCCTTGGTAGAGGGTCTGGCCCTCCTTATGGGCTCCACACACACTGCAGGTACTGTTACTGTGAATGCTGTCCAGGTCCCCAGCAGTCAGTGTGTTTATTTATCTACTCAGGAGGGAGAATGAAGCACAGAGCAAAGAAATATTCAATTAATATTAAAAAGGGCTTCCTTTCCACACCCCTGGCCCCCTTCCCCAGCCACTGCTACATGGCTCCTCTCCTCAACCCACAACAGGCCCTTGAAGACACATAAATCCTTTCACTACTTTTTCCAAGAGTGGATCAAAAAAGAAAAAGAAAAAAGCAACTGAAGTTCTCTACAGTAAAATTCATCTTATGCCAAAAATATTAGGAAGAAACCATGAAACTGCTATTTTTATAGGTTAATATTTGACTATCTCTGAGCTAATAAACATAATCCAAAGAAACCCCATGGCTAACCAGACTAGGACAGTCAGGGTAAGTCAGTAAAAGTTTGTTATGTTTTAAATTATTTGTTTGTTGTAATATTCCTCTTTCATGAATTCCTTTTGTATCAACTGTGAACTAAACGGCCTGGATTCCCCTAACACCACTGCCTCCCACAGGACGGGGCTCACGCCAGCTCTGCTGTTTCCTTTATATCGCTGCAGTCCTTCCTGTGGGGGTGGGGGCCGGGGCGAGCCCTCAGCAGGCAGCCCCCTGCCTCCAAACACAAGCCATCCCTGACGCGTGGCACCCACTCTGCATTCCCAGAGTCCACGCGTGGTCTCCCTTGCTTGGAGGACTCCTCCCAGGGATCCGCCAGCCACGCGGGACACATGGGTGCGTTCAGATCCCTCCTCCATCACAACGTGGCACTCGCGGCCATTCTCACAGCCTTCCTCTGGATCCCAGGAGCCGACTCCACTGCTTTTCAGTGCTGGGCCCCTCGGTCGGTGGAGAGCCCCAGGGAGCCTCAGGTCCCCAGCTGGGAAGCTGGGACCATGGCACCCACTGCACTCGCCCTTAGAGAGGGATAAGGCTCAGGTCCCATCTGACATGCAGAACGTTCTGAAAAGCTGTCACTGCCTTTCGAGTCCACTATCACCCATACCTGGACAACTAATTGATGCTTTTGAACTGTGGTGTTGGAGAAGACTCTTGAGAGACCCTTGGACTGCAAGGAGATCCAACAAGTCCATCCTAAAGGAAATCAGTCCTGAATATTCCCTGGAAGGAATGATGCTGAGGCTCCAATACTTTGGCCACCTGATGTGAAGAACCAACTCATTGGAAAAGCCCCTGATGCTGGGAAAGATTGAAGGCAGGAGGAGAAGGGGATGACAGAGGATGAGATGGTTGGACGACATCACCAACTCGATGGACGTGAGTTTGAGCAAGCTCCTGGAGTTAGTGATGGACAGGGAGGGCTGGTGTGCTGCAGTCCATGGGGTTGCAAAAAGTTGGACATGACTGAGCGACTGTACTGACTGACTGGACAAGTAAATAACATACTAGGGAAAACATGTGCCCTCACTTACATTAGCTTTGAAGCCTAGTTTATTTTGAGCATGCCAGTGTAAAAGTTCTGAAAGTGGGAAGCACAAGAGCCCTGGGACAAGACCTGAAGGCCGAGCAGCACACATTCAGTGGCTCCAGGTGCTACTCAGGCCCTGAGACTCAGGATGCCACAGGTGAGGTTAGAGAAGGGTCTACAGGGCACCTGGTGGACCCCACCCAGACCCCCACACACTCACCTTCCTGCTCAGAACCCCTGCCCTGCTCAGAAATGGAAGCAAGCTCTTCTCTCCAGCGCTCTGCCTGCTCCAGACCAGTGGGTGCGAGCTCTGGCTGCCAATGCTGATTCCACCTCAAGAGCTTTATGGCCCTGGACAGCTACTCAGCTGCGCCTGGCAGTCCTCACTGAGAGTCAGAACAGTATCTACCACACAGGCCTGATGTGAGAACTCAGCAAGTTTCCAGTCAATATTGAGGGCCTGGGACATATGTTAAGTGTAAGATATTTTTATTTTGGGAGAGGGGCACCCAGGGATGGAAGGATGAGAAAGACTATTTGAGCCTAGGTCCAAGCCAGGTTTTCCATTCAATGTTGCCAACAATTAGGCTGATTTGGATTCCTGGCCCCTGCCCCTCTTTTTCACATGGTTTAGAGCACCATGGTTTAAGAGGACCATGTATGATTGACAGTTCCTTTATGCTGTATCACCGACCACTTGTAAAGCTTCATTTTGCCTCCTCTCCAACCCCACTCCCACTGTGTACATGGGCGACCACCAATCCTCAGAAGCGCCCACAATACAGAAACACCACCCAGGAGCCTGACACTCCAGAGTCAGAGAAGCTTTAGGAACAGAGGGAAATAGCAGGTCATCTTTCAGAGAAGACTCAGCAGAGAAACACAAGTTTCCCAGGTCATCAGTGACCAGTGAAATGGGAATCAGGGCTGTGGTCCATCCCCACCAAGCCAGGCCACTAGGCACTGTGGGAAATTCTCCCCCCTGATGGGAGGGGAGTGCCACGCCTCAGAGTGCGGCATCCCTCTTCTTCCAACGATCGCTGCAGGATGGGAGCCTTCAGGGTCTACGGCTTTCCATAGTCTCACAGGTGCTGAATGCTGAAAGGGGCAGGAGGAGACCCTAATTTAGCAACGTAAAGCAAGGAGGGGAGACGGGGCATGGATGGAAAGAAGAAAGGACAGACATCCCATCCTTGTTTGAAACAACAGCTGCAAGTCTCAGCGGTGAGAGAGGCCTTGCGCAGGCACTGTGGTGAGGAAGGCAGGTCACACAGGGGTCTTCTCTCCAGGAAATAACCTTCAGCGGCACTTTTCTAATATGGAGGATAATGAACAACACTGTTGATCCAATTTGCTCTTTTTCTCAGAATAGAACTTATCCCTGTGCTGTCAGCTCTCTGGATTTATTGATACTATAGGGAGTCTGGAGAAATATAGACATTACTTTGGCTTTAGGGCTCTTTGTTTCAAAAGAAACGTTTGAATTGTACTATTTGACAAAAATAAAAGGCAAAAAATTGAAAATAGTCCCAGCAGTCAGAATGGCTATTCCTTACACTGAAAGAAAGAAAAGGAAAGATGAAGGAGACAATAAAATGGGTTTTACTCAATGGTTTTTCAATTAATGATACAGAACATGAGTGATTTTGCTGGGAAAATTGTCATATAATAAAAGGAAAAACCCACACTTAATAATGGAACAATATTTGTTATTAGCTTGATAGCTTTGCCCTGCAAATATTGTTAGAGCAGCTGGCCAGAGTATTACTGGAATGTTTAAAATATATCTTTCCTTACCACTGATAGTACAGAACAACTCAGGTCAGGACCCGTTACTGAATATACCTAATATTGTTTTCTAAATTTTCAACACCTATTCAAATAGAAGCCTGAAAAGAAAAATTGTCTCTCACGCCAAAGCTTTAAAACACACAAAAAGGCACCATATTGCCACTTTAGGGACACATTTGTTCCCTGCTGTTGCTATTTTATATGTCATTTCAGTCCTGCAGTTAGCTATAAAGCAAATCTTTGCTTTTTCCGGAGAGGAATAAGAGCTGCCTGAAGGGAAACAGGAATGAGAGGCATCCTTAAAATGACTGATTTACAATTGGCGAGGAGATACGATATGAAAATGACAGCTTTCTCATGGTGAGTGTGGAAGCCTCAGCTCTTACTCTAAAAGTGCCCCCCAGGGGCCCCCTATGGGCACAAGAGCGAGGTCGTCATGAAGGGGCCGTTTGGGTTTTCAGAAGACCTGAGGAAAAGGTGAGATGTGTGTGGTGTGTGTGAGCTCTTGGGGCTAGTGTGCCTGAACACACGTGTGTGTGCTGTGTTTGGACCCTGTGATTAACGGTGGGGGTGTATAGAGTCGGCTGAGGGGAGGGATTCTGTCAGGGTTAGCTAGAGCTGGCAGGAAACTGAGAGAAGTCAGCACATGCTCAAGCTCATTTCGCCCGAGGCGGTCCAGCCAAAACATAAACACAGAATCCAGATGCCTGGAGTTGCTGCCCCTCTCCTGACAGTGACGTATGCTGTCCCCTTGGGGAAGTCCCCTGACTGTATTCCAACTCTAGCTTAGCATCTGTGATAAGGAAAATAACGCCCATCAGAGAGGAATGTTGTGAAAATGGAAATGTGTATTACCAAGGGCATGGGGGAACATAGGTGAAAGGTCAAAAATAAGTCAGAGAGTCTCTGCCCACTGGCCACTCACGTGGAGCTCATGTGTGGGCCCCATGGGTTTAACCTTCTCTTTATGGCCTTCCCACGCACCACTCTGCTGTATGGCCGAGTGAAAAGACTTGGACTCCTCTCTCAGAGGGGAGGCCTCACACAGCCTGGTGCGATGCCGGGCTCTCGGCGGGCCGTGGCCATCGCCTCCTTGTGTCCTCTCGCCCCGCTCCCTCCACCACTGGATGGCTTCCAGGGCAACGTCACAGAAGGCACTGCCTGAGGCTTCCACTTTGTCCTCTTGGACGGCTGACTCCGAGGTAGTCAGCTAGTAGGTGCTTAGAATACTTACGAAGCCTGGGGAAAGGCCCATGTGGAGAGGACCCAACTTACCAATGCCAACATGCCAGCAACATCAGTGAGCCTCCCGGGAAGAGTATCCTTGAGTCACAGTCAGGTTTCAGACACCAAAGCCACAGGCAACATCTAGCTGCAGCTTCCTGAGAAAGCGGGCCTAGACCTGCCAACCAAGAGACGCCTAAATGCCTGGCCCACAGAAGACGCAAAGTAACGAACTGCTCTTCTTGTCCTAAGACGAGCACTAAATGACGGAGCTGTTTGTTACACACGGAAAGGGTAACTAATACACCTACAGCAGGCGGGTTGGGGTAATCTTTGTGCCATTCTGTTGAACAATCCACCTTCAACCTACTGACATCTCTGAGAGGCTGGTTAGACTAGATACTGTGAATGCTCTCAGGAGGCTGTGACTCTGCCAATTATTCACTCAATTATAGGCCCACTTATCCTGTAATGCACCAAGTATTTATAAGCATCTGCTGTATCCTAGACTCTGCAATACACATGAGGAGGATAGGAGGCAAGGAGACACATTCCCTTAAGAGCTCTCGTCTAGCGAACCGGTGGAGATGAATACATAAACAGACAACCACAACGCATCACAGCAAAAAGGCTATTATGATGGGGAATCACACAGAGGAAATGGGGGGAGCCTTCGCTTCAGGGAGAAGCTAACCCAGTCTCGAAGAAGCAGGAAGGACTGCTCTGAGGGAGGGACATTTAAGGGTGCTCCCAAAGGTCAGGCAGAGGTTATCAAACTGAAGCAGAGAAACGTCCCGAGGCCCTTCAGCAGGAAGAGGGAACAGGCGTGCAGAGAGTGTGTTAGTCAGAGGCCCCCACACCCGGACAGAAAGGGAGATTCCCCCTTGATTCCCACCTTACGTGAACGGCCCTTTTCTCACATAATTACCTTTTTTCCTATAAAGTCAAAGAACTTCTTACTACACAAACTCTAAGAAAAGCAAGGAGACAGAAGCCTTCGTGTCTGTATTCAGACGTGTTCAGATGTGCTTAAATTTCCCCCCAGGTCTTCCCCTCCTCTGAAACCCACATGCTCTTCATTCCCTTTCACAGGACTGCTGAGAAGCATTTATACCCCAGGAGACGTGCCCTGTGTGTGCTGGTCACTAACTAAATAATAAGTTCCTCCAAGGCGATGTGTTGCCTCCTCCAAGAGGCCTCCTCAGAGCCTTTCAAAAAGACGTAGGACGCCTCATTCTTTACGCTAGCATACAGCCCAGCAGACCCGACCATCCCTCACTGGTGTGGCTGCTCTTGCCCTGTTCAGACTGAAAGTCCCTCTGCTACCGCTGGGACTGGAGTTCGCACAGGAGGCCCAGACACGACACCAGCCCCTTCCCTCCCTCTCACACTACCCTGTTCCTCTCGTTATGCTGTTTCTTAAAATTTATTTTACTGGAGTATAGTTGATTTAAACACTGCTTTAATCTCCATGGCACAGAAGTGAATCGGGGGCACACACACACATTCACTTCCACCTTCTTCTCCTTTATGGTTTGCTACAGGGCACTGAACGTGCTTCCCTGCCAGAGTGCTGGAGTGGGGGGCCACTGCCTTCTCTGGTGTTCTATACAATAGGACCCGCTACCCATCCACCCTGCAGATGAGAGTTTACATCCGCTGACCCCAACCTCCTCGCCTGTCTCTCCCCACCCCGCCCGCTGTGGCAACCGCAGTCGAGTCTCTGCGCCTGTGAGTTTGTTTTTGGTTCCGCAGATAACTTCCCTGGTGTCATAGCTTAGATTCCAGTTATTGGTGCTGTCATACAGTGCTCAGCTTTCTCTTTCTGACTGGTTTCTCTTAGGGTGATAGTCCCTAGGCCATCCGTGCTGCTGCAAGTGGCCTGATTTCAGTGTTTTGTGGATAAGAAGCATTGCATTGTATGCACACGCCACATCTTCTTTATCCGCTCATCTGCTGACGGACATTCAGACTGTTTCCATGTCTTGGCTACTGTAGATGGTGCTGCTACACATGAACAAAGGGATGCATGATCTCTTCAAATCAGTTTCCTCCAGGTATACACCCAGGAGTGGAATTGTTGGGCCATGTGGTAGTTCTATTTTTGAGGGCCTATTTTTATCATACGAGTTCTAATATTACAGTAGTTTCTTGAGGACCCTCCATACTACTTTCCACAGTGGCTGTACCAATGCTTTATATTTTTGTATAGCATTGTGTATACTTCCATCAAATGAAAGTATTCATATGGAAAATTTTTAAAGAGATGAGAATACCAGACTACCTGTCCTGTTTCATCAGAAACCCGTATGTCAGTCAAGAAGCAACAGCTGGAGCCAGAGAAGGAGCAACTGGCTCCACGCTGGGAAGGAGCACATCAAGGCTGCGCAGCGTCACCCTGCCGGCTAACTCACGGCAGGGGGCACCAAGGGAAGCACAGCGCCGGGCGAGGCGCGCGCGGAATCGAGACTGCTGGGCAAAATGCCAGCCACCTCGGATACGCAGGCGACACCACTCCAATGGCAGGAAGGGAAGAGTGACTGAAGGGGCTTTCAACAGGTGAAAGAAGAGAGTGAAAAAGCCGGATTAAAACTCAACATTCAAAAACCTACAATCATGGCATCTGGTCCCATCACTTCATGGCAAATAGAAGGGGAAAAAGTGGAAGCAGTGATATATTTTATTTTCTTGGGCTCCATAATCTCTGCAGATGGTGACTGCAGTCATGAAATTAAAAGATACTTGCTCCTTGGAAGGAAAGCTACGAAAAACCTAGACATCATATTAAAAAGCAGAGATATCACTTTATCAACAAAGGTCCGTCTAGCCAAAGCTATGGTTTTTCCAATAGTCATGTATGGATGTCAGAGTTGGACCGTAAAGAAGGCTGAGTGCCAAAAAATTGATGCTTTCGAACTGTGCTGGAGAAGACTCTTGAAAGTCCTTTTGACTGCAAGGAGTTCAAACCAGTCACTCTTAAAGGAAATCAACCCTGAATATTGATTGGAAGGACTGATGCTGGAGCTGAAGCTCCAATACTTTTGCCACCTGATGAGAAGAGCCAACTCACTGGGAAAGACTCCAATGCTGGCAAAGATTGAAGGCAAAAAGAGAAGGGAATTACAGAAGATAAGATGGTTGGATGGCATCACCGGCATAAGTGTGAGCAAACTCTAGGAGGCAGTGAAGGCCAGGGACGCCTGGCGTACTGCAGTCCCTGGGGCTGCAAAGAGCAGGACAGGAATTAGCGACTTAACAACAAAACCAATTCATGTGCTAAGGGCTTTCCAAGCGGTGCTAAAAGAACCAGTTTGCCAATACAGATGTGGGAGACACAGGCATCTCTTACAGGTTCAGTCCCTGGGCCGGGAGGATCCCTTGGAGGAGGACATGGCATCCCACTCCAGTATTCTTGCCTGGAGAATCCCTATGTTAAGGGAAGCCTGGCATGCTGCAGTCCATGGGGTTGCAGAGTCAGGCAGGACTTAGTGACTGAACGACAATGATAAAAACAAATCATGTATGTACATTTATTATTGTCTTTTGCTTCATTTGTTCAATATTTCTCACCCCTGTCTGCCCCATGCATAGTAATGGAGTTATCTGATAATTTCCCACCATTTATAAAGCCTGCCATAGTGCTTGGCAATTACTTGTCCTCAAAAATACATATCTGAAATAAAGAAAAATATAATTTAGTGCTTGCTATTGAATGAAAATTCACCCATTAATATCTACTACTGTGTGCAGGAATCCCTCATGGAGTAGCCATCATGGTCAACAAGAGTCCGAAATGCAGTACTTGGATGCAATCTCAAAAATGACAGAATGATCTCTGTTTGTTTCCAAGGCAAACCATTCAATATCACAGTAATCCAAGTCTATGCCCCAACCAGTAACGCTGAAGAAGCTGAAGTTGAACAGTTCTATGAAGACCTACAAGGCCTTTTAGAACTAACACTCAAAAAAGATATCCTTTTCATTATAGGGGACTGGAAGTAGGAAGTCAAGAAACACCTGGAGTAACAGGCAAATTTGGCCTTGGAGTATGGAATGAAGCAGGGCAAAGGCTAATAGAGTTTTGCCAAGAGAACGCACTGGTCATAGCAAACACTCTCTTCCAACAACACAAGAGAAGACTCTACACATGGACATCACCAGATGGTCAACACCAAAATCAGACTGATTATATTCTTTGCAGCCAAAGATGGAGAAGCACTATACAGTCAGCAAAAACAAGACCGGGGCTGACTGTGGCTCAGATCATGAACTCCTTATTGCCGAATTCAGACTTAAACTGAAGAAAGCAGGGAAAACCACTAGACCATTCAGGTATGACCTAAATGAAATCCCTTATGATTATACAGTGGAACACCTGTGGCCAATGCATGTCAATGTATGGCAAAACAAATACAGTATTGTAATGTAGGGAAATAATAATAATAATAATAATTTTTTAAAAAAGAAATAGATTTAAGGGACGAGATCTGACAGACAGAGTGCCTGATGAACTATGGACGGAGGTTTGTAATATTGTAGAGGAGACAGGAGTCAAGACCATCCCCAAGAAAAAGAAATGCAAAAAAGCAAAATGGCTATCTAAGGAAGCCTTACAAATAGTTGTGAAAAGAAGAGAAGTGAAAAGCAAAGGAGAAAAGAAAAGATATACCCATTTGAATGCAGAGTTCCAAAGAATAAAGGAGAGATAAGAAAGCCTTCCTCACTGATCAATGCAAAAAAATAGTGGAAAACAATAGAATGGGAAAGACTAGAGATCTCTTCAAAAGAGTTAGAGACACCAAAGGAACATTTCATTCAAAGATGGGCACAATAAAGGACAGAAATGGTAAGGACTTAACAGAAGCAGAAGATATTGAGAAGAGGTGGCAAGAATACACAGAAGAACTGTACAAAAAAGATCTTCACGACCAAGATAATCATGATGGTGTGATCAATCACACTCAACTAGAGCCAGACATCCTGGAATGTGAAGTCAAGTGGGCCTTAGGAAGCATCACTACAAACAAAGCTAGAGGAGGTGATGGCATTCCAGTGGAGCTATTTCAAATCCTGAAAGATGATGCTGTGAAAGTGCTGCACTCAATATGCCAGCACATTTGGAAACCTCAGCAGTGGCCACAGGACTAGAAAAGGTCAGTTTTCATTCCAATCCCAAAGAAAGGCAATGCCAAAGAATGCTCAAACTACCGCACAATTGCACTCATCTCACATGCTAGTAAAGTAGTGTTCAAAATCCTCCAAGCCAGGCTTCAGCAATACATGAACCATGAACTTCCAGATATTCAAGCTGGTTTTAGAAAAGGCAGAGGAACCAGACTGCCAACATCCGCTGGATCATGGAAAAAGCAAGAGAGTTCCAGAAAAACATCTATTTCTGCTTTACTGACTATGCCAAAGCCTTTCACTGTGTGGATCACAAGAAACTGTAGAAAATTCTGAAAGAGACAGGAATACCAGAGCACCTGACCTGCCTTTTAAGAAACCTATATGCAGGTCATGAAGCAACAGTTAGAACTGGACATGGAACAACAGACTGGTTCCAAACAGGAAATGGAGTATGTCAGGGCTGTATATTGTCACCCTGCTTATTTAACTTATATGCAGAATACATCATGAGAAACGCTGGACTGGAGGAAGCACAAGCTGGAATCAAGATTGCCGGGAGAAATAATAATAACCTCACATATGCAGATGACACCACCCTTAGGGCAGAAAGTGAAGAGGAACTAAACAGCCTCTTGATGAAAGTGAAAGAGGAGAGTGAAAAAGCTGGCTTAAGGCTCAGCATTCAGAAAATGAAGAATCATGGCATCTGGTCCCATCACTTCCTGGGAAATAGATGGGGAAACAGTGGAAACAGTGTCAGAATTTATTTTGGGGGGCTCCAAAATCACTGCAGATGTTGAGTGCAGCCATGAAATTTAAAAATGCTTACTCCTTGGAAGGAAAGTCACGACCAAGCTAGACAGCATATTAAAAAGCAGAGACATTACTTTGTCAACAAAGGTCTGTCAAGTTAAGGCTATGGTTTTCCCAGTGGTCATGTATGGATGTGAGTTGGACTGTGAAGAAAGCTGAGTGCCGAAGAATTGATGCTTTTGAACTGTGGTGTTGGAGAAGACTCTTGAGAGTCCCTTGGACTGCAAGGAGATCCAACCAGTCCATCCTAAAGGAGATCAGTCATGGGTATTCATTGGAAGGACTGATGCTGAAGCTGAAACTCCAATACTTTGGCCACCTCATGCAAAGAGTTGACTCATTGGCAGAGACCCTGATGTTGGGAGGGATTGGTGGCAGAAGGAGAAGGGGACAGAGGAAAGATGGTTGGATGGCATCACCAACTTGATGGACTTGGGTTTGGGTAACTCTGGGAGTTGGTGATGGACAGGGAGGCCTGGCATGCTGCAGTTCATGGGGTCGCAAAGAGTCAGATACGACTGAGCGACTGAACTGAACTGAACTGAACTGATTGAAAAAAATCAAACTAGTTGTGCATTTTTGTGCCTTTATGAATCTTTCTTCTGGTTTTCTTAGAAAATTGATTTCAAGCCAAAAGCACGGATGCCATTTCTCAGTGACATATAGTGAGTTTTAATTTGGTTGAACAAATTTGTTTTTAATAGGCTCATTACCTCCTACCCTATTTTGGGGGAAAATAATTCAGAATCTCATAAACATGGAAAGCGAAATGTCTGTATTTTCCCAGGACTTAGAAAATTAGATGTAATTATATATTTTAATAATCAATTACGGTGTGAATGCTGTATTAACACTTAACAAGATTGCATGAACTGGCAAGTAAGATAACAAAATACCCCAGCATGTGTACCAGCCACTGTGTTTTCACACCATGTCTAATGAATGTAAATAATGCCTTTGACACAAATCTAATGCTATTAGCCTTGGATTTCTTTCTGCAAACTGGGGGTGTGAAAGCAAAGCTGCAGGTTGTTTTCTTAAGAATAGAGAAGGAATGTGTTCATTTGTGACTAGCAGCAAAATGGCAGGGACCTGAGCAGACATCGCCTCTTCTCACGGCTGCCCAACAGGTGGAGGTGAGAAAACAATTCTGGGGGCGCTGGAGAGGGCCCAGGGACAAAGAGGCAGCTGCTGGTGTCAGAGCTGGGAAAAAGTGAGCCCTCCCAGAACAGAGGGTGCAATACTGGTCTTTCGCCTCACGGAACCCAACTCTAGTGCGACTGGCAATTCTTACAAGAGGAGAGCAATGGAGAAGTGAGAGGAGCTTCAGCCCTGACCAGGAGGAAACCCTCCTCCTGCCTCTCTGGGCAGCTGCACCAATGCCACAGCTGAACGGGCAATGCTGGGCTGAAAACGCAAAGGACACCCAGGACACCCAGCTATGCCAGGGCTGGATCAGGGGAAACCGGAAAGGCTGGTTTCCCTGAGGTCTGCCTTGAAGAAGAAATTTGCACCTGGGATTGCTCTAATGCCAGGTAGAAAGGCCAATATGGAGAGATTTGCTTATTTATTGTGATTAAATCACATATGTCCCTTTTTAAAATAGCCCTGTACGTAGAAAAGTCATGTTTTGGTTCAGAGCTATAGTCAAGTTATAAGATACAGTAAAGTGAAAGTGAAGTCACTCAGTCGTGTCCGACTCTTTGTGACCCCATGGACTGTAGCCCGCCAGGCTCCTCCATCCATGGGATTCTCCAGGCAAGAATACTGGAGTAGGTTGCCATTTCCTTCTCCAGGGGATCTTCCAGACCCAGGGATCGAACCCAGGTTTCCCACATTGCAGGCAGGCACTTTAACCTCTGAGCCACCAGGGCAGCAGCTAACCTGACTGGAAAGTTGGTTTTATCATTGTAAGATGAGGGTGCTAAGAACTAAATTATAATCCTATAATGTCACAAAAAGATAAAAAAGAAAGCCTGAGACTGGATGGCAACATGGCGAGCACAGCTGGCATAAACAGTGGCGGGTGGGGTGGGGTGGGGAA
>SJYF01000263.1:4095159-4119641 GCA_006410515.1 Procapra przewalskii | reverse complement strand
GTGGGGTGGGGAAGAGCTGCCCACCTTGAGTGCCAGCGTGGCCGCTAGATGCTCTGCAGAGCCCGATGGCGTGCAGGATGCAGACACATCTCTGTCTGATTTGAAGACTGCTGGAGTTTTAAACCTCTCTCTCATCTCCTTATAAACACAACCTGTTAATTAGTTACGGCATGTACGATGGCCACAACAGGCATTTTCCAGCTTTAGGAGTGTCATAGCTTTCAAAGACACCACCAGTTTCAAGTGGAAGGCTCCCATCATCCATTTTGATTCTTCCCTATTTAGCTTACTGCAATTTCATGTGTCAACTTGGTAGACTATGGTGCCCAGCCAGGAAAGCACCAGTCTAGGTGTTGCGGGAAAAGTGTATCTTTTAGATGTAATGAACATTTTGGAGAAGGAAATGGCTATCCATTCCAGTATTCTTGCCTGGAGAATTTAGTGGACAGAGGAGCCTTGTGGGCTACAGTCCGTGGGATCGCAAAGAGCTGGACATGACTGAGCAACTGACAGACACAATGAACATTTAAATTAGCCTTTAAGTAGAGCTTCCCTGGTGGCTCAGGCAAAGAATCTGCCTGCAATGCAGGAGACGTGGGCTCAACTCGTGGGTTGGGAAGATCCCCTGGAGTAGGAAATAGCAGCCCACTCCAGTATCCTCGCCAGGAAAACCCCATGGACAGAGGAGCCTCCCCAGGCTACAGTCCGTGGGTTCACAAAAGAGTCAGACATGACTGAAGCGACTTGGCGCAGCAATAAGCAACAGCAACCAAAGCCCCTGCTATGGAGGGAACTCTGCCTTAGGACTGCGGCGGGGTCAAGACCACAGCAGCAACCCCTGCTGGGGTTCCCAGCTTGCCAAGATTTCAGACTCGCATCTCCTATAATCATAGGAGGGCTTCCCAGGTGGCGCCAGTGATAAGGAACCCACCTGCCAACGCAGGAGACGCAAGAGATGCGGGTTTGATCCCTGGGTCCGGAAGATCCCCTGAAGGAGGGCGTGGCAACCATTCCAGTATTCTTGCCTGGGAAATCCCATGGACAGAGGAGCCTGGTGGGCTACAGTCCATAGAGTCTGAAAGAGTCAGACACGACTGAGCGATTCAGCACAGCACAGCACATAATCATGCAAGCCAGTTATTTAATTATTTTATATCTGTGAGAGAGAAGGGGAGAGGGAAAGAGAGGAAGTCTGTTGGGAAGAAAGTCTCTTGAGTTATTTGTTTTCATTTTACTTTGCTTTTATTTCAACATAACATGCAGTTTAAAAATTAACATGATTTATTAGCATTTGCAATGCTTACAAAGAAAAAAGACACTAAAAGAAGGGATTCAATTCAGATTTAAGAAATAGCTCTAATTACAAACTTACAATAAATCCATTTCCAAATGTTCTATTTGAACCAAAATTTAAGATTGGCAGATATTTGTATCTGCTGTTATTGCAAGAATTTTTATATAATCTCTGATCCAACCCCCAGTTTACTCAAAGTTCTCTCTCTCTTAAGATCCTTGACTAACGCACTTACTCACCAGCATTTGTATTCACTTCAGCTAATTAATTTTCAGCCTTTTAAAGGTAGATTTTCTAAGCGATTCAGATACATGGAGTTCTTGTCAAAAGGTAGCAACTGAAGTGCCACATGGATGCTGGTGCGTCCTTTGCCAAACCTAAGTCTGAGGTTCAGTGACCTAAAATTGACGGAATTTCCTTTGTAGTTTGAACATTTTTTTCTGATGGATTCAAATTAACACCAAGCAAAGTTCATTTGATTTGTTCTGCTCTTAACCAAATTTCATAAACTGATATGAATATAAGAGCCTGGAACTTAAGTGACCTAATGAAGTACATCATTTAACAAAGAAACACATTTTATTTTGTTTTTTCACTTGAGTGCATTCACATACGTGTCTATATTTGAAACTAGGAAATTCCCTTTAAGCCAGGAGAACAATTTAAAAATTTATCTTTAAAAAATTGGTTCAATCTACCCCTCAGTCTATTATATCTGTAGGGCCTGTAAGAGTATTCTGACAGGTGAGATATCAAAGTTTGGTTTGTTTTTCTCTTCAATTCTAACGTGACTTATACAATCTCAAGCAGTGCTCATAGACTTGTGGCTCATGAACTACCTATATCAGAAACATAAAGATGCTTTTTTAAGATCAAAGTTGTGATGACAGGACCCACGAATCTGCATTTTCTAAAAGTGGCCCTGGTGACTCAGTGTACACCAAAGTCTGAAGACAGCTAAGATAGATAGAATATTTGGGCTAATTATTTTTATAGAATAGAGATATTTCTTTAATGTACTATCTAGTAAACTAGATAAGATCTCTTGGGGTTGAAATGGTGTAGAAATCCTCTCTGAAAAAGATGCCTCATTGTGGTGATAGCGAGAGGGCCAGAAGGTACGTGGAAAGATATTCAACACCTGGACTCATCAGAGAGACAGAAGGCAAAACCACAATGAGATATCACCTCACACTCGTGAGGATGGCTGTCACCAAAAAGGACACAGATCACATATGCTGGCAAAGATGTGGAGAAAAGGGGGCCCTCCTACCCTGCTGGTGAGAACGCAAACTGGCACAGCCACTGTGGCAAACAGCATGCAGGTTTCTCAAGAAACTTAGAGTAGAACTACCCAACGCCCCAGCAGTTCCACTCCTGGGTACACACCTGGAAAGGCAAACACACCAGTTCCAAAAGATGCACACACCCCCAGTGTCCACGGCAGCACTATGCACAATTGCTGAGACATGGGAGCAACCTAAATGTCCATCAAAAGATGAATGGATAAAGAACTCAGCCATAAAAGAACAAAACTTTGCCATCTGCAACAACATGCATGGACTTGGAGGGCATTATACTAAGTGACGGAGAAGGCAATGGCACCCACTGCAGTACTCCTGCCTGGAAAATCCCATGAATGGAGGAGCCTGGTGGGCTGCAGTCCATGGGGTCGTGAAGAGTCGGACATGACTGAGCGACTTCACTTTCACTTTTCCTTCCATGCATTGGAGAAGGAAATGGCAACCCACTCCAGTGTTCTTGCCTGGAGAACCCCAGGGACGGGGGAGCCTGGTGGGCTGCCGTCTGTGGGGTCACACAGAGTCGGACATGACTAAAATGACTTAGCAGCAGCAGCAGCATACTAAGTGAAAGAAGTCAGATGGAGAAAGACAAATACTGTATGACTTCACTTATATACGGCATTCAAAAAATATAACACACTTATGAATACAACAAAAGAGAAACACAGATACAGGGAACAAACCAGTGGTTACCAGTGGGGACAGGGGAGAAGGAGAGATACAAATATTGGGTATAAAATAGGCTACAAGGATGCATTGTTCAGCATGGGGAATATAGTCAATATTCCATAATAACTGAAAATGGAAAGCTACCCTAAATCAGTCAGTTCCAATATAGTTTAGAAATCCAAAGAACTGCAGGGTTTGTTGTGGAAATTCTAATGAAAATTTTTTGGAAATTCCAGTATTTAGAATTTCTTTGACTCAAGTGCTGAATAAAATTCTTTCTTCAGCTCACAGAGCCTGGTCTTTGGAAAATACAAACAGAAGCTCTATCAATGGAAAGAGAAAGTGTGGTTCTCAAAGAGAACCAGATATAAAAATCAGAGATAATATACAAATACACAATTTCTTACAAACCAATAAAATACCCTAATTTCAATAAAAATAAAAGTAATTAATAATAAACCAAAATAGATTTTCATCCTTACACAATGGTCCTGAATATGACACAGTAGTGGCATATCTGGCAAAATGACAGTTTAATAAAACTAGAAAAAAATGATGCTTATACATCAGATTTGAGTGTTAGGTACTGAAAATTATCAAGAGATTTTTCATTGAAACAAAGGGCCAGCTAGGCCTTCAAATGTTTTGTGGGAGTAACACAGTTATTCATTGTGTGGTCTCCTCCATGGTGTAAGACATCTAAGGAAAACCTGCCCCCACCCACCACGTGCCAGTGCTTTCATTCCAAGAGCGTCAGGGAGAGCCTGTGTTCTTGGACAACTGCCACATCTCTTCCTTATAAAGTCCCTTTCTCCAGGCCCCAGGTCTCTAACAGGAAAGGGACCTCAAAGTCCACTTTCTCCCATTTAGTGCTTGAATCCCTTGTGCAACAACATCTCCCCCAAGTGGCTGTCTAACCCATGTCCCAAAGTTGCCTGTTCACACACCTCCATCACAGTATTTCAGCAATCCAACCCCCTCCTTTCTGGTATATCTGAAAGACATATGAAGGTGAATGTGGACATTCTGTCTGAACGACCTATACTGCAGATGGCTTTGGTGAAAATTTCAGTTACCAAAATCTTAAAACGACCCTGGATATGCCTGAACACATCATGTATAGTTCTGGCTATTTGGAGTGGCAGATTGCCCCCCGTGTATGAAGTCATGGGTTTGACTATTTTCTACATATTTTAGTAAACACAAGTGTATAAAAATTTTAAAAATAAGCTATGTGCCATCTAAAATACCCTGTAGCCCACACTTGGGTACCATTGGTCTAGTCTATCCTCAAGCATTCATGATGTAAACCACAGTTTTGCTAATGTGTTAACCTGAGGGTCTGGGTCTGTACTCTTAATTCTGCTTACAACGCACTAGGGCTGAGTCCATGTCCAGATCTGAGGCTGACGTTCTGGTGCAAATGCAGGGCCTCTCTCCAGCCCAACAGCCTTTTTCTACAGAGCATCTTGTGCCCTGAATCTCTTGAGTCACACAGAGATGACATCTCCTACCCAGGGCTGTTTGGGAGAGCTCCACCCTCATTTCGAAGACTCTCTCCTCCAGAATCCAGCTGTTTCTTATGAAGAACACGGGCTCTCTCTGCCCTCTGGGATGGGAACTTTCAGCTCCTCACCCATCACAAGGGAAAGATGGAGAAACATGTCTGGAATTGCTGCACAGAGGCACTGCCGCCCGGCTTTTGCGTTTGCCCCTGAGGCGGCACAGCCACACTGCTTGGAGGTGAGTAGGAGTGCAGCATCCCTTTAATAGCCATGACCCTTCCACACAGTTGAGGCATGACAGATGAGAAGAGCAAAAGCTTCCAAATATTTTCCAGGCTTGACATTAGAGTCATGAACTTCTCAGGGATTATTATTTCTAACTGAGGTTGTTGGTTAAAGTGGTAGCCGCCAACTTAAGCTCAGACCTCTCCTTACAGTGTTCCCACTTTAGTGAGATCCCTTTATTGAGAAGGCCTGCTGCGGTGGCATCTTGGTCTGCTTGGCTGTGTACAGGATTCTATAGACTGAGTGGCTTTTTAACAACAGACAAGGACTTCTCACAGTGCTGGAGGCGGGGAAGTCCGGGCTGGAGGCAGCAGCGGAGTCGGTGGTTGGTGAGAGCCCGTTTGCTCACTGATGGCCCTCTTCTCTCTCTGACCTCATGAAGTGCAAAGGGCTAGGGAGCTTTCTGGGGTCACTTTCACAAGGGCGCTAACCCCTCTGTGAGGGCTCTGTCTCCATGACCTAATCAGCTCCCAAAGGTCCTGCCTCCAAACACCATCAATGTGAGGGCTAGATTTCCAAATCTGGAGGGACACAAGCAATCAACATAGAGCACGAAACCCTCTACCAAGACTGCTTCCACCGTGAAGCAAGTGTTTTGCACCACCAGGCAACATCTTTTAAGTGCCTACTGTATACACATTACAGCAACGGCAGTTGCTCCTCTGGGAAAACCAAAGCAGATAGAGGTTGGAGAAAATATTTACACCCAAACTATCTGTGGGGGATTGGCTGTTCCTGCAGACATCTAAAGAGAGTGGAAAGACCCAGAATCCTAGAGATAGAAGAATCTGGAACGCAGCGGGGAAGCTCTAAGCAGGGCAGAATGGAGGGCAGCGAGAAAAGCAGAAGGTAGGGGTCACATGCACCCACTGCAGTGCTCTTGCCTGGCGAGTCCCAGGGGTGGGGGAGCCTGGTGGCTGCCGTCTCTGGAGTCGCACAGAGTCGGACACGACTGAAGCAACTCAGCAGCAGCAGCAGCAGGGCTCACATGCACCCACTGCAGGCTGGCCACTTATAACCAGAACCTTCCCCAAAGTGATGTGTGTACTTTCCTGAAACTCATGAAATGCCTGTTATAAATGGATCTCTTAAGGAAATTACTGGGTTTTCCAGGTGGCTCAGTGGTAAAGAGTCCACCTGCTGACTCAGGAGCTGCTGTTTCGATCCTGGGTTGTGAAGAGCCCCTGAAGGAGGAAAGGCAACTCATTCCAGTACGATTGCCTAGGAAAAATCCCATGGACAGAGGAGCCTGGCTGGCTACAGTCCACGGCATCACAAAGGGTCAGACACGACTGAGGGACTGAGCATGCACACACAAGGAAATTATCAGAGCATCTGAGTTAAAAGCACCTGCAGAGATACGGCATGAAATACACACAATGCTTACAGGCTTAGCGTCAGAGACAGAAGTTGACCTAGGGATTGCAAATCAGTTCTTGCCTTAAAAGAGCTTAAAATCCACTGAAGGGGAATGGTATATACTCATGAACATAAGCTATAATGAAACATATGATGCCAAAAGCACAACAGTGAAATTATAGGTGTTCAGTGATATTCAGAGGAGGAGGGTCTCTGGGGCTGAATGGTGAGGAAGAAGCACCATGATGAAGCCCTGAACTGGCTAAGTAAGTTAATTTCTTACTTTGGAAATCAAGGTCTACACCATAATGGATTGGTAGACTGGGGAAAGGGCTTAAAGTTTTTAATAGAATGAATTCTTTGTCTAGAATTATTTCAGTTAAATCATTTCTGTGACTGTGATTTGATTACTTTTTAATATTTATTTATTTATAGTTGGTTGATGATTGCCTTACAGTATTGGTTTGATTTCTGCCATACGTCAACATGAATGAACCGCAGGTGTTTGGAAGATCTGTGTGTTCATCACAAACGTGAAGGCGTGAATCGTGAATCTACAAGGACGTTTCAAAAAGGGAATTCTCCAGCAAGAGAAATGTTTCCATTTCTTGAGGCTTTCAATGCATCAAACACACCAAAAAAACTTGGAGAAATGCCCTATTAGATTAAAATAATTGTGGTGTATGTTAACTGCTTACACTTTATAAATTACTGCTTTTACTATAACAAATAGGAATAGCTTATTGTTTCTAGTGCTTAAAAGGTATATTTTCATTTTATCCCCAACAATTCCAAAAGACGCATGTTATTATTCTCCCTGTCCTCCCGATAAAGATGAAAATGCTCTCACAGAAAGACGGCATGTGGCCGGAAGTCACACGGCGCTGAGAGGTGGCGCCAGGCCTGGAAAGCGGCAGCCTGACTCTACACCCGCACTTTCAGCTACTAAGCCGTAAAATCACCTATCTGCATATCCTTACTCGGAGAGAATAGCAGAGCTTAAATTTAAGCTCTTTCAGGAACATGAAGCCACCGCCCCACCATTCCCTATCACTCTTTGTGATAGGCTTTCAAGATGCAAGCACGCTCCGTCATGGCCCCATGCACTGCAGCTCACCAGGCTCCTCTGTCCACGGGAATTCTCAGGCAGGAACACTGGAGTGGGCTGCCACTTCCTTCTCCAGGAGATCTCCTAGACCCAGGGATCGAACTGGCGTCTCCGGTATTGGCTCTTTACCACTGAGCCACCTGAAGCCCCAGGCTTTGAAGAGACACACAAACAACTTAATACATGCACATGTCTGCAAGAATCACATTCTTAGAGTCGGGAAGACAAGGAGTTAGGGACCACCCCCGGAGGCAGAGAAGCATCAGAAGAACAGCTTCTCATATCCAGAGAGCAGCAGAGTGTGCCTAAACTTCCTTCCCTGACCTCCCCTTCTCAGGCATCAACTCCTACAGCCACACAAGCATGGAGTGAAATACCAACTAATTGTGCTCCGCAGCTCAGCATAGGTCACTGCAAGCGCAAAGGGACAGTTTCCTGATGATTAGGTCTCAAAATTAACTCCCCATTCAGAGACTGAACAAACAGTTATCTCCTAGTGAGATTATTTTAGTCTGGCTGCTGATTCAACAAAATTAGCAGAGATTAATTGGCATTCTCAAGAAAGTGGGAGAGGGAGGTGGAAATGCCTCCTTGGAAAAGGAGGCAAATTTAGGTCATGGTTTGACATCTCAACCAAGTGAGCCAAAATATGGTTTATTTATGTCTGTTAACTCCCAATTGCTTAGCCTCTGACCTTGGCACGACAGTCTTAGAATCAGGGAACCTGGGTTGCATCCAGTTTCTGCCATTTAATAGTGTCATGACCCTGAAAAGGGCATTTGACCCCTCTGAGTTTCATTTTTCTCATCATTAAAATGGGGATCCCATGCCAGCCTCCCTGTACTGGGAATGGTGTCCCCATGGATACAATATGTGCAGAGGCCCCGTGGGGACTCCATAGGCCACAGATGACATAACCTTGTTTATTCCATCATTAATATGAACAGGGCCAACCATTACCCCATCACTAATATTCCTTCCATCTGAACAATTCAATTCAGATGACAAATTTCACAAAGAGCTCAAGCCAAGATCTGAGGATTAGTCACTTGGTTCTTACTGCCACTGTACTTCTGAGCCAAAATTATTAGAACTGAAGTTTCTACTCTTAGAACAAACTCTCTGGCCTTCTGTTATCTAGATGAAAATGAGCTTCCTAATTCAGACACTGAATTCATTCCCTGAAAGTTCCTTCATAGCTGATGAATATAAATATTTATGTGTGTGTCTATTACATTAATGCCATAGCAAGAATCAATATACAGGTTTTGAATTAGAAACAATTTTCTATAATCCTATGCTGTCACTCCAATTATTATTTTACAAACCACGTGTTTATAGATAGTCACTCAGTCGTGTCCAACTCTTTGTGACCCCAAGGCCTGTAGCCCGCCAGGCTCCTCTGTCCATGGGTTTATGCAGGCGAGAATACTGGAGTGGATTGCCATTCTCTTTTCCAGGGAATCTTTCTGACCCAGAGACTGAGTTCAGGTCTCCTGCATTGCAGGCATATTCCTTATCATCTGAGCCACCAGGGAAAGCCGTGAGCAACAACTTTATACATAAATAGTGATAATCTAGTTTAATTACAACTTGGGGTTCTATTTGTGTATGTAACACTATATTATACATATTTCCTGGTAAACTCCTCCCAATAAAATTTAGTAATGGTCATGTCTAAAGCAACAAGTAGATTAACCAGTTTGGGAATACTTAAGATACTTTCTTCTTCTAGGGTATCATTTTGAGAAACTGCTGTTGTTCAGTTGCAAAGCTGTGCCCGACTCTCTGTGATCCCATGGACTGTAGCACAGCAGGCTCCTCGGTCCACCACTATCTCCTGGAGTTTGCTCAAACTCATGTCCATTGAGTTGGTGATGCTATCTAGACATCTCATCCTTTGCTTCCCTCCTTTCTTCAATTTAAGTATGAATTTTGCAATAAGGAGCTCAAGATCCGAGGCCACAGTCAGTTCCCAGTCTTGTTTTTGCTGACAGTATAGAGCTTCTCCATCTTCAGCTGAAAAGAATACAATCAATCGGATTTCAGTATGGACCACTGGTGATGTCTATGTGTAGAGTCGTCTCTTGTGTTGTTAGAAGAGGGTGTTTGCTATGACCAGTGTGTTCTCTTGACAAAAGTGTGTCAGCCTTCGCCCTGCTTCATTTTGTACTCCAAGGAGAAACTTGTCTGTTACTCCAGGTATCTCTTGACTGCCTACTGTTGCATTCTAATCCCTATGATGCAAAGGACATATTTTGGGGGTGGGGGGCTGTTAGCCCTAGAAAATGTTGTAGCCCTTCATAAAACCAATCAGTTTCAGCTTCTTCAGCATCAGTGGTTAGGGCATAGACTTGGATTACTGTGATACTGAATGGTTTGCCTTGGAAATGAACTGAGATCTTTCTGTCATTTTTGAGTCTGTACCCAAGTACTGCATTTTGGACTCTTCTGTTGACTCTCAGGGCTACTCCATTTCTTCTAAAGGATTCTTGCCCACAGTAGTAGATGTAAAGGTTGTCTGAATTCAATTTGCCCATTCTCGTCTGTTTTAGTTCACAGATTCCTAAGACTTCAGTGTCTACTCTTGCCGTCTCCTGCTTGACCATGTCCAGGTTACCTTGACTCAGGGACCTAACACTCCAGATTACATTGCAGTATCATTCTCTACAGCACTGGACTTTGATTTCACCAGCGGCACATCCGCAGCTGAGTGGCGTTCCACTTTGGTCCGGCCACTTCATTTTTACTGGTACAAGTGTGTGCTCAGTTGCTCAGTGGTGTCTGACCCCACAGACTGTAGCCTGCCAGGCTCCTTGTTCATGGAATTTTCCAGAGAAGAATACTGGAGTGAGTCGTCATTTCCTACTCAGGGGGGTCTTCCTGACCCAAGTTTTGATGCCTCATTTCTTCCATCTCCTACATTTGCAGGTGGATTCTTTACCACTGTGCTAGATGGGACGCCCCATTCTTACTGGAATTGATAGTGACTGCCCTTTGCTCTTCCCCAGCAGCACACTGGACACCTTCCAACCTGGAAGACCCATCTTCCGGTGCCGTATTTCTTTGCCTTTTCATACTGTCTATGGGGCTCTCCAGGCAAGAACACTGGGGAGGGCTGCCAGTCCCTCCCCCAGGGGGCCACGCTTTGTCAGAACTCCTCGCCATGGCCCACCTGTCTCGGCTGAGCCTGCACGGCACGGCTCACAGCTTCAGTGAGTTACGCAAGCCCCTTCACCATGACCAGGCTGTGATCCATGAAAGGGAATTTTGAGAAATGCAGCAACATTAGTAATAATGATGGCAGCGATGACAGCGTCTCACAGAGCTGCCCTGTATGCTCGTGTGGGTCAGATGTGGAACGGCGCGAAAGGCCACCACGGACACTTCTTCTAAGCGCCACAGGCCTGCCCTCCCTGTGCCAGCGTTAGGGCAGAGTGCAGGGAAGCCTCAGCATGCACACGGGCTCTCTCTGACTCCGAGGCAGGCTGAAGGCAAGCTGCTCCTTACGAAATCTGCGCCATGGACCATTCCGTGAACTGCCTCGTGCAGCCCTCTCCACAGGCTTATGGAAGTGGACTTTATGACGGCCAACCAGGTGTCACAAGCTCTGGAACCTCAGTTCACTCGGCAAGCGGCAGAGTGAGAGTCAATTTAAGCACGCTCTGATTCCAGAGTCTACATCTACCCAAATGTCAAACTTTCCGTTCTGCTTCGTTGTACTGAATATTGATGATACCTGCACAGTCACACATTATCTACAAGCCGTAAGTGATTTTCTTCTCTGAGATTCTTTCCTCAAAGGTAGAATTACAGGGTCAAAGAGCACATGACTCTACTCCGTCACTGGCAGTGTAGCTGAGGTCTGCTGCGTCTTCTTGCCCTTCATTCAGAAAGTGCTGACCGGGCCCCTGCCACACTGCAGGCTCTGTTCTGGGATTTGGAGAAGGAGCGCTGGGCAGGCAGGCCGCTTTCTAGTCTTGAAGCAGCTGGAAATGAAGCGGAAAGCTGACAAACCCCCCTTGTGTGCTGTGGCTCTTATTTCTGTTTCCTAGTTTGACCTGCAAATGTGTGAACTTTTTGCCCTGTAGATTTACACTTTGAGTACATGGTGATGGTGAGCGTGGATCCCCGTGAACTCGAGTGACTGGTGCTCTGGTGTGCGTGCAGGAGACGGGAAATTGCAGCAGGAAAGGCCAAAGGTTGTTCAGAATTATTTCCACCTTCCAAACACTCACACAGAGCTTTGTTTCTACACCATCATGATTTACGACTTAGCTACTTGTAGGAGTGTCATATCTAGAATTCTTTCAGGCAGCGTGTGAAACTTTAAAAAATACAGTTGTTTTTTTTTTTTGTGGACACTCAACAGATCTGTTAAATGAATGACCAGTGATATCAAAGAACACAATAAAATGGAATAATTAGTAATTTATTCTACACACACACACACCCCACATACCATTTACTGGGTACCCACGTCTTTGTTTTAAAGACAGCCTCAGAGATTGTGACTCTACACATACAATTGAGTGTACCAAATAGGCAATAATTTGTAATACTCTTTTTTGCTGTTTATAAATCTTGCCTGATTATAAAATCAGTGTTGGAAAAAAGTCATTCCCAGGTTCCTTCTCATTGTATCTGATCTAGTTGGACTAGGAATCTATTTTTTTTTCTTTCAAAACAATTTGCAGATGAGTTTTACAATCAGAAAAAAAACCACTACTCTTAAAAGAAGTGAGTCATGCCAGAATTTGCAATTGATTAAAACTATGAAGAGCAGAGAGGTCTGAGTAGGTGAGCAATTTCTACTACCTTGCTTAGTGGGGCTATCGGCCCCGAGATCACCTTCGTGCCTCTTAGAGAGTCGTCGGACACTACATTGTTGCGTTGCCACCCTTAGTTTTGAAAAATGGGTTCACAATGTGTCAGTATATAGAAGTGATCATTTAAGTTGCCTAACAAAGTCACTGTGATATATGATCCACTATCATTAGATTAGCATAAGGGGTTACTGTATTAGAAAACGCTCTCCTGAAAGTGGAATTTGAATTAAGTGATACCCATGCTATGAGAGGGGACATCTTGTTTGTTTCAAGCAATCCTGTCCTGAGTTGTACATACACAATTCTACTCATAAACATACAAATGTCAATAAAACTCTAAACCACAGCAATTTAATTTCTATGTATAATCCAGCAGAAGGTCTTCACATGTCCCCAGACATGTCCTAGAACGCAAGAGTGCACACACACAAGAATGTCCATAGCAGCCGTATTCCTAACGGCCCCAAGCCAAAAACAAACCAAATGTCCATCCACTATAAACAGTGGACTAAACTGGAGTATATTCATGCTCCAATTTTTAAAGTATGGAGTATATTCATGCTCCATATTTTAAAGCAATGAAAATATTAATAAAGTATTGCTATAAACAACAACATATGAGGGAATCGCACAAACATAAAGTCTGTGCAAAAGAAGCCAGACAGAAGAGAGGACACACTGCACCATTTCATTATATGAAGTAGGGGCCCAGGCTGACTAATCTGTAGAATTAAATGCTGGGCAGAGTGTCTGTCTGCAGAGGATGCTCACTGAGAGCAGATGCTCGGGGGCTTCTAGCTGCAGTTCCTGATCTACTGCTGGTCATATGGGTAATTTTGGGAAAATATGTTGAGTTGTACACTGTAGCTTGTGCACATTTCTGAATGTATGCCATACACTAATGTGCCATTTGCTTTCAGGAAAAAAAATATGATTATGTTTCTCCTTCAGTTTTGTGGGGCAGGTGGATTTTTGCTGGTTATCTTCACTGATACATATTCTCCCATCCTACAAGGAAGAGCTGCAGAGATTCCATACAGCAAACGTGTGGCGATGTTCGGTGCAAAGATTATGCCTTTTATCTACTTTCAGTCTGTTATTTACTCTGAATGTGTTTTCCAATAATGGCCCCACATTTGTGCTGATTCATCCTCTTGACCCTGCCAGATTCCCTGGAAGCAGCCTGGGCAGAGAGAAGAAGCCATAACTCATTTAGGTCAGTAGTTCTAATGAAGTCTGGGGAAGAAAAAAAAAATACACAAGGGCTGGCTTCTCAGTCAGCCCCACCCAGGGCAGCCGTCGAAAACAGCCGTTCTGTGGCGATCTCACTACGGCTGGGCTAACAGGCCTCCGAGTCCAAAGAAGGGCTGTGACTGAGGACATGGAGGCTGGCGGGGACCCGGCTGAGGGGCGTGCGAGAGGTGACTGCTGAAGACGACGTGGCTGTCCCTGGTCTCCATCAGTTCTCTGCTGCTTTGGGTACCTCTGCCCTCAACCCTTTCCTCTGCTCTCCCATCCAACAGCGAGCTTTTACAGCTCATCCTCAGATGACCTGGGGGCCCCCAGAACTGCTCCCCCAGCTTGTAGAGAGCTGGAAATCTGCAATGTCCATCTCGCCCCAAGGCAGCAAAGCGGGGACAGCCCCAGACCCCAGCCTCTGCTCAGGAGCACCCCGGACAAGACCCGAGCAGGGTGAGAGGAGGGGGGCACAAGTGAAGGAGCGTCGAAACACTCAGTCCTGAAAATAATCAGGATTTCCTGCAGTGTTTTTGGAAGTCAGGGGGAATGTAAAAATCCACAAGTCAAGAAAAGCTGTACACAGAGGCAGGCTCACCTGCTGCCTATTTTCCCCTGCCTCACCCGCCCAAGCGGTTCCACACGGCGCTCCCGAGACGCAACCTGAGCCAGCACTCCCCGCCAGGTGTGTCCCCCCGGGGGACAAGGTCTGATCTGAGGCTTTCTTTCGCCTCACAGAACTTAAACCCTCCCCGGCCCATACTCATGTTTTCACACAGCCCCATCTGGTTTCCAAAGGGTCCTCTCCCGGAAGTGCGGCCGCCCAGGACGCCTCCCGGGACACCTCCCGGGGGCCTCCCAGGCCCGGCCCCTCTCAGCCCTTCCGGGTCAGTGTGCGGATCCTCCAGGACTACTTTCCACTGTCGTTGTACTTTTTGTGGTCTTTCTTCTGGTGATAATTTTAGCTCATTATCCTTCTTTTCTCTTTCACACAATGGGACCCAATCAATGTGACGGAAAGTTTCTGTGGAAAGCGGTATTTAGTTTTCTATCCCCCAGGTAATACACTTAAGTTTTTGACTATATTAAAGTCTTTGTGTGGATCACAACAAACTGGAAAACTCTAAAAGAGATGGGACTACCAGACAACCTCACCTGCCTCCTGAGAAACCTGTATGCAGGTCAAGAAGCAGCAGTTAGAACCAGACATGGAGCAATGAACTGGATCAAAATCGGGAAAGGGGTACGTCAAGGCTGTATATTGTCACCCTGCTTATTTAACTTCTATGCAGAGTAGATCATGAGAAACGCTGGACTGGAAGAAACACAAGCTGGAATCAAGATTGCCGGGAGAAATATCAATAACCTCAGATATGCAGATGACACCACCCTTATGGCAGAAAGGGAAGAGGAACTAAAAAGCCTTTTGATGAAAGTGAAAGAGGAGAGTGAAAAAGCTGGCTTAAAACTCAGCATTCAAAAACCAAAGACCATGGCATCCAGGCCCATCATTTCAAGGCAAATAGATGGGGAAACAATGGAAAGAGAGACAGACTTAATTTTCTTGGGATTCAAAATCACTGTGGACAGTGACTACAGCCATGAAATTAAGAGATGCTTGCTTCTTGGAAGAAAAGCTATGATCAACCTAGAGAGTACTAAAAAGCAGAGACATTACTTTGCCAACAAAGGTCCATCTAGTCAAAGCTCTGGTTTTTCCAGTAGTCATGTGTGGATGTGAGAGTTGGGCCATAAAGGAGACTGAGAGCTAAAGAATTGGCACTTTCAAACTGTGGTACTGGAGAAGTCTCTTGAGAGTCCCTTGGACAGCAAGGAGATCCAACCAGTCCATCCTTAAGGAAATCAACCCTGAATATTCACTGGAAGGACTGATGCTGAAGCTGAAGTTCCAATACTCTGGCCACCTGATGCGAAGAACTGACTCACTGGAGAAGACCCTGATGCTGGGAAAGATTGAGGGCAGGAGGAGAAGGGGACGACAGAGGATGAGCTGGTTGGATGACATCAGCAGCCGACTCAATGGACATGAGTTTGAGCAAAGTCCGGGAGATGGTAAAGGACAAGGCATACTGCAGTCCATGGGGTCACAAAGAGTCGGACACGCCTGCGCGACTGAGCAACAACAAAATCCCCAGGTAACGTGAGGTTTGTTCTGCAGAAGGCTTTGGACTGTGTAATCTTACTTTTATTGTCCATCAGTGTAACTGTGAGGATGTTTGGAGAGATTCGGATTTACTCAGTTGCTATTATTTTGGGCCCCAAGAGTTTTCCTGCCTCCACGTTCTGACCCCTTATAGAAGGTCTGGAGAACGCAGAGGCCCCACCCTGCAACTGCACCCTTTCACCTTTCCCCTGAGCGCACTCTCCCCTCCCCAGGCTGACAACATCAGTAGTAGAAAACAGGCGAAGAAGAGCAGATAGACCTTCATATTCCAAGCATTACACAGAAAATAATAACCCCCCTGAAAACACTGCACAATTCATTACCATTCATGAAGCTCTGCTATGAAAATCAAAACCCCATCATGCCGAAGCTCTAACCACACGTGTAAACAACTATAGACTCTAAGTGAAGTATAATGTCAGATTCTTGCTTTTAAATTTATTCCATCACTCGCTCTATGGTGGCAAATGAAATGCTGGGACACCAGAGGAAGGGACTGCTGGTTCCTGAGGTCCGTAATGTCATGTCAGATGCCATCTCCTGGCGAGAGCGCGCCTGTACCTCTGAGCCATAGATGCCTTTTATCTCTGATGGTGTGCTGTGATAACAGCATCTGCCCTATTTATTTGTAGAAAATGTAATTTAAAAATTTTAAAGTCGCCCAGGTGTCTCAGTAGTAAAGAATCTACCTGCCAACTCAGGAGATGTGAGTTCAATCCCTGGGTCTAGAAGGGCTGATGGAGGAGGACACGGCACTCCGCTCCAGTGTTCTTGCCTGGAAATCCCATGGACAGAGGAGCTACAGTACATGGGGTCACAAAAGAGCTGGATGTGACTTAGTGACTGAGCGCATTATTGAGTCCGTATCAAACACGTGTCTCCAAATAAGCTCTGTGATGATGTGGATGTCAGTCTGCCGGATCTGATCGCGTGCGCCGTGATATATGCTATGCCATCGTTGGCAGAAGCTGAGAGGCAGGTGCAAGGTGCCTCTGGGCACTTCTCTTTGCAATGGCCCATGCAACTAAGCCTCAGAGAGGCACGTCAGACATCTGAACAGCAGCAACAGGACAGGCTTCCTCTAGTTCTCCGGAAAGCCTTTTGGTTTGAAAGCTAGGACGGTGCTCATTACCTGAGATATAAGAGACAGGCTGTGCAGATACACTGCCCAGCAACCTTAGTTCCCTGGCAGACAATGGCATCTATAAATGCCCTGTAAACAGAGCCAGGCTGCATGTACTTTGAGAACCAATCTGCCCTGATACCCACTGCTGCCCAAACGGCTGCCTCAGTGCTTCAGCTGACAATTGCCGTAGAACCCCATGTCTAAAATCTTCCTGAGCATACCTCAGGA
This sequence comes from Procapra przewalskii, assembly GCA_006410515.1. Taxonomy (NCBI): domain Eukaryota; kingdom Metazoa; phylum Chordata; class Mammalia; order Artiodactyla; family Bovidae; genus Procapra; species Procapra przewalskii. Next base: position 4,102,513 of record SJYF01000263.1, on the reverse strand, counting down.
ACTGTGCAAAACTGTGCAAAACTGTGTGTGACAGGCTGAGTAAAAGCCCCCTAAGCTATCAAGTTTTAACTCTCAGGAAGAAAAGGGGTCTTTGCAGATGTAAGGACAGGGGAGTGGGTAGATTATTCTGGATCTTCCATCTGGGCCCTAAATGCAATCACAAGTGTCCTTAGAAGACAGAGTCTGGTACAGATTCCATACAGACACACCCGGAGCAGAGGGCGGCACGGAGACAAAGCTGCCCTTGAAGACCTGAGGGACGCGGCTGCGAGTGGAGGAAGGCTGGCAGTGACCAGAGGCTGGAAGAGGCGCAGGTGTCCACAGGCCACCTCGATCTCAGCCCGGTAATAAGGATTGGGGAATTCCGGCCTGAAGAACTGGGAAAAGACACGTTTCTGTTGTTTTAAGCTACCGCCTCTGTGAGAACATGTCACGGAGGTCACAGGAAACTAATACAGCAGGACAGTGGGGAGTCCGCGGCAGCTGCCCTCATGCTGAAGGTGAGCGGGTGCCACTGGACGCTGCGGACGCAGCACCTGGTACGGAGTCAAGGGCCTTCCCTGCTTGTTCCTCTGTGAGCTCTCTATCGACAGAGATAACAGCGTATTACCAAATCCTGCTTCTCTGTAACTGCTGTGCTCGGTGGGGGGCGGGGCGGGAATCGTCTAAAAGCAAGTGTCCTTTTTTAAATCTCATACTGCAACAGGCACATTCGAATGCTGACCAGAGTCCTCCACTTTGCTCTGTGATATTCTGCATACGTAGTCTAATTAGTTCCAAACTGTCCTCCCCTAGCTCATTGTGTTGCAACTCAAAACGTGATTTGCCGTTGAGCACGGCTGTCATCATCTGAGAATGGGTAGAAATGCAGAGTCTCAGGCCTCACCCAGACTTGCTGAATTGGAAACTGCGCTTCGACAAGACCCCGGGTGATAGTACTGTGCACGTCAGAGTCTGAGAAGCTCTGCTCTAGAACTTGGAAAATCTGTACCATCTTACGATGAACTCACACAGCTAAGTCTGCGTGTAAATCCCCATTCCACTGAGAAATGCCAGTGTTTTAAAACTCCTTGCCACATGTGTGGCTATAGCATCTCCTTCTTCATTGGTTGGGACATAATACCTCCCACTAACAACACTGTAAACAAGTAGTTTCTTTAAGAAATAAAGACTATATCTTCTCCCCTACATTTGCTAGAACACAGCTTTTATTTGGGGCTGCCAGGCAATGGCACCCCACTCCAGTACTTTTTTAATTTTTATTATTATTATTATTTCCCTACATTACAACACTGTATTTGTTTTGCCATACATTGATATGCGTTGGCCACAGGTGTACCCAATCTCCCAATGCCAAAGCCCCTTCCCACCTCCCACCCCATATCTCCCTGGATCACCCCGTGCGCCAGCCCCACGGATCCTGTATCCTGTATTGAACATATACTGGCGCTTCATTTCTTACATGATAGTATACATGTTTCTATGCCATTCTCCCAAACCAACCCACCCTCTCCAGTACTCTTGCCTGGAAAATCCCATGGACAGAAGAGCCTGGTAGGCTGCAGTCCATGGGGTCGCTAAGAGTCGGATACGACTGAGCGACTTCACTTTCACTTTTCACTCTCATGCATTAGAGAAGGAAATGGCAACCCACTCCAGTGTTCTTGCCTGGAGAGTCCCAGGGACGGGGGAGACTGGTGGGCTGCCATCTATGGGGTCGCACAGAGTCGGACATGACTGAAGCGACTTAGCAGCAGCAGTATCAGGCTTCAGGTTGTTTTCTTCAAGTGGTGTTACTCTGGGCCCAGCTGAGAAGAGCAAGCTCAGCTCTGCTGGGTTTTTCCTTTCCTACTGTCACTTCCTGAGAAGTCAACAGTCTCCGCCTCCTTTGGTGCCCAGTGTGAGAGCTGCGTGGGTGCTCCCTGGGCTTATAATTGCACAGAGTTGTTTGGGAGCAGTCATGCTTCCATAGTTCCAGTTGCTGTTTGTCTGCCTCTCCATAACCAATGTTTTCGATCTCAGGGAGGCTTGAGAGGCCAACTTGCTCCTACTGGTCCCCCTAGTTTACAGCAGGACAGCACTCTGACCGGATTTCCCAGAACCACGTGGTGCTCTTCTCCCTACGTTACCCTAGGTCTTTAGTTTATATTATTTAGAGTTTGCCCTGTTTTATCAGGATTAAAGCAAAAGAATTGATGCTTTTGAACTGTGGTGTTGGAGAAGACTCTTGAGGGTCCCTTGGACTACAAGGAGATCCAACCAGTCCATTCTAAAGGAGATCAGTCCTGAATATGCATTGGAAGGACTGATGATGAAGCTGAAACTCCAATGCTTTGGCCACCTGATGTGAAGAACTGACTCATTTGAAAAGACCCTGATACTGGGAAAGATTGAAGGCAGGAGGAGAAGGGGACAACAGAGGATGAGATGGTTGGATAGCATCACCAACTCTATGGACAAGAGTTTGAGTAAACTCTGGGAGTTGGTGGGGACAGGGAGGCCTGGTGTGCACCAGCCAGAGTCAGACATGACTGAGTGACTAAACTGAAAGCAAAAGTTGGACCCAGACTTTAAGCTACTCCAGCCTAAACTGCATTGACATGAAAGAGGCATTCTTGAAGCTAATACTTGTGGACACACTCAGTTTTTTTCTATTTGTTTTTAGAGAAAATAATTCTCTGGTCTGTATTTGTCCACTAGAATATTGTCAGTGGTCACCAAGATGGAACCAAAAGAATAGCTAATTGTTCAGAGAAAATCTCTTTACCACTGATTTTAAATAAAAGAAATACAGACCTCACATCAAACTGACTTAGAGTTTTTTCCTCTGGAGAAAGGCCTCTTGAGTCTACAGACTATGCCATCAAACCCCAAAACAGCAAATAACCCAGGAAATCGCTGGGCAGGAGGATAAATACGAGCCAGCCAAGTTTAATTCCCCTCTCTTGGCAAGGAAAAGCAGAGAAAAAATCAGAATGGATTCAAATGCTGTCCATTCTTCAAACCGAATATTTATTTAAAATAACCATATGGCCAAAATCCCCCCCCTCTTTTTTTTAACTGATTTCATATTTGTCTTTGCTTTCTCTTTCCTCCTGGGCAAACTACAAAATGAATGGCTATTATTTTAAGTAGAATCAAGTGACTTTAAATGGAAACTATACAGCAAAGTCAGATTTATTTCAATGTGAGAATCTCATGCGAGCAAATGAGGGCATTATTTTTGCTCAAAGGAAAGATTTCCTAGACACCAACACCTCTGAAGTTGCTATTTCCGATGAGCACTGCTCCCATTAGTATGACATTTCATAATATATATTGCCAGACACCAATTCTAACTCAAAGTTAGGATAGATTCGATTATTCAGATGGTAATCAGCTATCATAAAAGTGAAAGTGCCTTTATTGTTGCAGATGAGTATTGTGTTCAAAACAACACATGAAGTGAAGGATGATGTCTAAAAAATTTGAGTATTTACAGAAAACTGTTAAAAAAAACCATGGGGCAAATTCTACAGGACCCAGTTGAGATGAGAAGGAAAAAATTATCAATGTGACCTTGTCCAGGTGGGAAACCTTGGGTCAAGCAACCTTTCTGAGACTCCGCTTGCTGCAGCACGGAAGTGTGCTTTTATCCGCATGCCTGACGGAGTGCTTGAGCAGATGAAATGAGATTCCCCCAGATCAAGCACCCTATCCTCTGGCCATGGTAGTTCACGCCCTTGCTTGTTTGGTGTTCTTGTTGTCAGTAACTACAGGTTAAGAGCTTTCCTTTTAGTGTGCAAATTATATATCAATATTAAAAATAATTCTCCATAACCTGCTTCATTTCTATCCCCAAAAGATGCACACACAATCCCAGTCCCTTAGGGGCCAGAGCAAATGTTCGTTGAGTGTGACTGAGATTATCTCCTTTTCTCATCACTCTTACTCCTCAGGTTTGCCCCACTGAGCACCCTGATTCTTCTGGTCCCCATCTCTGAAGCGGAAATCTCTATTTAGCCTGAAACAGAGAGACCTGAGGTTCTGGTCTTGACCAGGTCACAGGGGGTGACAGATAGCCTCACCCAGTGACAGGGTCTTCTGCGTGAGGTCCCACAGGAAACCTTAGCATTTCCGAGACCTACCAGTAGTGTGCACTCCTTGTCAACGGGTGCAGTGAAGAACATGTCACAATACCTTCTTGTGAATTGAGTCAGTAAATGTAAATCAATGACTCATACAAATAATTTGCAGCTATAACTTCTTTTAGTTTGCATTATTTAGATCTTAAGTATCTTTAGAAACAAGATGCTATAATTATATACCAACTCAAAGTAGTAGCAACAGAAATATTATATCCTGTCCCCAAGCAATGTATGTCATCCTATGCCAACAGTTTGATCAGCTCATAGGTTATATACACATACAGTAAACTCAGATTGTTTTAAGAATTGCTGGACTCGTGCATGTTACTTAACATTTCTTTGGATTTTCACTTGAAAACCAAGAATAATAAAATCTTCTTTACAGGACTCTTGAGAAGATTGAAATAACAAACAAAGGAAGAAAGAGGGAAATAAAGGAACTTATACATAGCGGGGGGTTTCCCACCACATGGCTCCACACTTGGGTTGGAAGTTATCATGGAGAAAGAAATGACAACCCACTCCAGTATTCTTGCTTGACAAATTCCATAGCCAGAGGAGCCTGGGGGGCTGTAGTCTATGGGGCTGCAAAGAGTCGAAATGACTGAGCATGCACACAGCATACGTCGTGGTTCTTGAGTATTACTTCCCATTTATTCCCAGTTAACGAATATTTATTGCGGGACCAGCATGTATTAGTTCAGGTTTTGGGTTACCAGGGCCAAGACAGAGCTTACTTTATGGTAGTGCACGTGTGCACAGTCGCTAAGTTGTACTGAACTCTGAGACTCCGTGGACTGTAGCCCTCCAGGCTCCTCTGTCCATGTGGTTTCCCAAGCAAGAATACTGGAGTGGGTTGCAATTTCTTCCTCCAGGGGATCTTCCCAACCCAGGGACTGAACTCAGGTTCCCTGTATTGGCCAGTGGATTCTTTATCACTGAACCACCTAGGAAGACCAGTTGCCAGTGGTAGAGTCTAACAAATGAATAAATACACAAGATAATTTCAGACAATGATAAGGCCTGTAAAGTAGTGACTGTATCAGTTACCTATTACTATGTAGTAAAGCATCCTAAAATTCAGTAACTTAAACAATCAGCATTTATTGCTGCAATAGGTCACCTAGATGACTCTCCTGGACTCAGTCAGCTTCACTTCTTCATCCGTGGTCAGCTTCATGTTGGGCCAATGACTCTGCTAGTCTTGAGTCTTTAACATGTATGGTGATCAGCTGAGCTATGCTGAGGGACCTGGGGTCTCCTCCACGTGGACTGCCACCCTGCAGCAGCCCGTGCCTGCTCTCATGTCACTGTGGTTTCATCCTATTGGCCAGATCAAATCGACAAGACCCCACCTCTTGATTGGAGGAGCTGAAAACTTAAGAGGAAGCGATACAAACAGGGATGAAAACTTACTACTACCTTTGAAATCAGGCTATGCTAGTTCCACTTTAAGGTCAGCAGTCAGAGAAACCTCTTCAAGTAGCCAAGTTATTCTCAGAGTTAAGAATAACCTGGTTAGTATTACCCTGATACTAAAGCCAGATAAGGACATTACAAGAAAAGAAAATGATAGACCATTATCCCTGATCAATACAGATATAAAAATCTTCAACAAACTCATAGCAAATTGAATTCAAGGACGTTTCAGAAGGATTATACACCATGACCAAGTAGGTTTATCCTTGGAATGCAAAGATGGTTCAACATATACAACTGAATAAATCTGTGGCACCACATTAATAGAATAAAAAATAAAATTCACATGATCATCTCAATAGATGTAAAAAATGCATTTGACAAAATACAACAACCTTACATGGTAATAACCCTAAACAGTTTGGATATAGGAGAAATATTCATGAACACAATAAAGGTCCCAGAAGACAAGCCTACAGCTAACAATACTTTCAATGAAAAACTGAACCTTTTCTTCTAATATCAGGATGAAGAACTCAAGAGTAGAAGTGGAACAGCTAAAGATCTAAGATTATAGGATCCACAGCTGGGTTGGTCCTTTTGTAAAGACCAAAAATAATGCTGCTGCTTCCACACAGAACCCCTCTCTTGCAGACCCTCCCCATCTCTGAAAATCTACACAGGCATTCAAGGTTGGATTTCCAGATGTGATGCATACAGACCATTTGTTATTGCAGAAAACATTAAACATTTCTAAAGTAGATCACTTCCATCCCTTCTCCAAATACCAAGCAGTCTTTCATTCTAGGGCAGGATTGTTGAATTTTCCAAAATAGTTTCATTTGATTATTTTTTGCTTGTTTGTTTTATTCTCACAAAAATTTTCCTTCCAGTGACTCAAAGTATAGAAAAGTCTTAACTCAAGGCACAGTGAAAATAGAAAAAGAAACTATAAGAGGTAGAAGGACAGGTCAAAGCAAAGCAAGATTTTGGCCCATCTCCCCATAACATCCCCATGGTCAGTAGTATAGTAGTTGCTTTAATGTAAAAGAAATGGCACGTCTAAGCTAGGAGAAAGCTTGGTTTCCAGCATGTGCAATCTGAAACAATCCAGTATCCTAACACATCCAAATTTCTTGTTTAAATTTCTATAAGCCGCTTTAAAGTTGGATTCTATAACTTGTGAAATTTTGGAAGCGTGGGTTTTTCTGAAGCATGGGTGCTGGGGCACAATGGTTTGAGTTCTCCTGACTCATCTAAAGCTTGTACTTCTAAAACCCACCGAAGTGTGGCTCTACCTGCCATTGCCGCCTCCCTCCCTGTCTTTCCACCTTCCCGTCACCTCACCAGCAACGTCCTTACACTCCATCCCCAGCTCTGCCTGGATTTCCTCCAGCCCAAGTACCTGTTCTGTGAGCCAGCTCCTGGGTTTATGATTATCCACACGAGATCCCATCCACATAGTTAAGTTCAGTTCAGTCGTTCAGTCATGTCTGACTCTTTGCGACCCCATGAATCGCAGCATGCCAAGCCTCCCTGTCCCCCACCAACTCCCAGGGTTCACTCAAACTCATGTCAATAGAGCTGGTGATGCCATCCAGCCATCTCATCCTCTGTCATACCCTTCTCCTCCTGCCCCCAATCCCTCCCAGCATCAGAGTCTTTTCTAATGAGTCAGTTCTTCGCATCAGGTGGCCAAGGTACTGGAGTTTCAGCTTTAGCATCAGTCCTTCCAATGAACACCCAGGGCTGATCTCCTTTAGGATGGACTGGTTGGATCTCCTTGCAGTCCAAGGGACTCTCAAGAG
>SJYF01000263.1:4073939-4088251 GCA_006410515.1 Procapra przewalskii | reverse complement strand
CTGCCGTCTGGGGTGGGGTCTGAGGCAGGGGTGGGCTGTGGGGCTGAGGGCTCAGTCTCTAGGCTGCAGTGTGGGCTCCGGTTAGATAGTGCCAGTATGAGCTGAACTGCAGGACACCCAGCCAGTATCCAAGAAAGACTTGTTCGCACAGGAAACCCACGCCCCTCTATCAAAACTGGGTCCAGAATCTTTTACTTTAGTAATTTGTCTTAATACAAATACTTTAGTGGCAGGTAATACCACTTTCAGGCAGCACTGCTTTGGTGCAAATAATAGGCTACACAGAATCTAAAAAGGTCTTTTGACTCACTGGTCTTACAAGTTTGCTTAAGACCATGAGATGTCACTGAAAATTCTATAAAGCAGAAAATAAATAACCTCAAATAGCAAGCTACATCTTTCAAATATACATTCCTGGCCCTGATTATGTATGAGCAATTTTATTTAAATGATATTGAGGCTTCCAGAAAATGATGATGGAGTTTAAGTCTCTTCAAACACTAAGAAATGCTGGTGATAGACAGCTCCATTCTCCCTACCCATCATTCTCACTCCCCTTTGCTGATGACTTTTGTAGGCTGTAAATGTCTCTTCCATGTTTTTGATCCTGTAGCATAAAGTCCTTCTCTTGTGACGGCTGCATGCAAGTTATTCTCTTAAAAGCTTGTACAATTTCATTAGAACTAGAAAGGGCTTCTGGAATGTTACCAACCTGGCAGCATTCATCTGGCAATAGATCTTGGCCTTAATAGGACAGGACTGGATTGAATTAAAAGACGAAAACTTCTAAGTGAATGACCCCAAACTTCTGGAGGGGGTAGCAAAAGTGCTGGCCAAACAAACAGACACCTGTGGGTCCAGGCAGGTGAAAGGCCCTTTTACTCTGTTCACTTTTTTTAGTAAATGCCGTTTACTGGGTTTCTTAGCTGTGTCTGTTTCTTTTCTTTTTTTGAGAAATATTTATTTTTGGCTATGCTGGGCCTCCATTTCTGTGCTCGAGCTTCCTCCAGCTGTGGAGGACAGGGGCTGCTCTCTAGTGGTGGAGGGTGGGCTTCTCATTGCGGTGGCCCCTCTCATTGCGGGGCCCGTGCTTCAGGGGCACATGGGCTCGGGAGGTGCGGTGCTCGGGCTCCAGGGCACGGGCTTAGGTGCCGCGTGGCATGTGGGATTCTCCCAGACCGAGGACCAAACCCACCTCTCCTGCACTGGCAGGTGGACTCTCTACCACTGAGTCACCAGGGAAGCCCTACTCTAGGCACTTTTGCTTGTACATTACTTATTTCAGTGGGAGCCTCATCAAATGGCTTCTTGAAAGGTTTAATTATTTGACTTCAGAAATGTCAAAATTGTCATCCAGCCCTCTCTGTCAAAAGAATGATAGTGTTGCCTGCTTTTTAATTTTAAAATGCTTTCTTTATCTTACACAGTTAAAACTCAGAGTGTTTTCTGCGTGGTCTTGCTGAGCCCCGAGAACAGTGATCCTCGACTAGGGGACTTCGCCCTCAAGGACAGCTGGAAGCAGCTCTGGTTGTTATAACTGGGGGTGGGTTCTCTTGGCGTCTGCTGGGTAGAGGCTAGTTCAGTTCAGTCGCTCAGTTGTGTCCGACTCTTTGCGACCCCATGAACTGCAGCACGCCAGGCCTCACTGTCTGTCAGCAACTCCTGGAGTCCACCCAAACCTAAAGATGCTGCTAAACACTCTTCCCAGGACATATCCTAACAGAGAACTGTCTGGCCCAAAGTCCAGCAGTGCTGAGGTTAGGAAACTCTGGTGTGGAGCCTGTAGGCTCCCAAAGGTGCAAGAGCCCATTCTGGTCTTGGAGTTCCTTAGGACCAACCTGAATAAGACAGTCCTCTCAAGGCGTGATGCTTGTATGTGAGCTGTGGAAGCAGTCTCCTACGCTACATTTGTCTACCTGCTGGACTGCAAACCCTTTGAGGCGGGACTATCTTTACCATTTCTTTGTCAGAGGTGGTGGTTAGTTAGCTGTTCTCTGACCTTGGGGGAGACGTGAACAGTAAGGATGTAATTAACTCTCAAATGCTCAGCACAATAAGGAATCAGAGAACCAGAAGATCCAAAATCATGACTGAAAACAGTAGTCAAAGTGTGCTCAGGTTTTATGTTAATGTAAGTAAAGTCCTATTCAGTAATTTTAAAAGTACTTAACCATTCTGATATGCTCATAAAATAAAGGTCATCAGTAGCCTTAATAATTAAGAAACACTAAGAATTTCCTGGTGGTCCAGTGGTTAGGAACACACTCTCAGTGCTGGAGGCCCAGGTTCAGTCCCTGGTTGGGGAACTAAGATCCCACAAGTCTCACAGCAAAAGAAAAAAAGAAGAGAAAGAAAGAAACACTAACTATAAATTACTTGGTAAAAAAACACTGCCCTAAGTTTACTGAGTATTAAAATAATACAGTGACCCCTCCTTTTCAGGTGGCCGTATCAACCTCATTCCACACCCAGACATTAAAAAGAAGCTCAGAGAAGCCAGCAATGCAGTCTCAAGTGTTTGTTCCTTTCCCTCCTCTCCTAATCCCTCCACTGCCTGACGCAGCCATAGCTCTGATGTTACAGGCATGTATACTTCTCCACATTCCTCCTTCCCTTCTCTATGTGGCCAGCCTCTGCTCTGGTTTCAGGAGAAGCTATAATCCAAAACGGAAGTGGTAGTTTGCCTGATTTTAGAGCTGAAGCTGTATCCCCAAATTATGGTGCCTACCTTGGGCACTGATTACTCTGAATTAATTGGTATTTTGCACAATGGAATTTTTATTTCTTGCTGATTTGTAATACTAATATTTCCCAGAGTACTTGCCTACTTAAAGATGAAACTTATGTTCTTCTTTTACTAAACATTTTTTAAATTTTGTATTGGGATATAGCCTATTAACAATGTTGTGAGAGTTTCAAGTGGATAGCAAAGGGACTCAGCCATACATATATATGGATCCCTTCTCATTGAACCTCTCCTCCCCAAAACTTATGTTAAATTACAAACATATACACCTTCCCTATGTCATGAAAACATGATATCTGTTGTCTTTGGGATAAAATAAATTCAGTTTTTATGTAAAAAAATATAGATATATAACCAGCTGAGAATAAGCTATTAAATCCTGAGAAAAGCATCCTGAAAGCACTTACTAAGGACATTTCCTTTAAAAAATTCAATAAACTAAGTTAGGTCCATATTTGTCTGCATGATTTAAAACTGAAGCAGTAGGATGATACAAAAAGAAAAAAAAAAAGCTGCCCCACAGTTCCACAGTTCTATGAATCTTTCTGTGGTTGCTTTGTACAATAATACCACCATGAACCTCTCAAAGCTGCAGTCAGGGCATGCTGTTGGCTTATTTACCCCTGACCAGAAATGGAAATATTACATTGAGGTAAGACAACACTGTCTTATGAAGAGGAGATGACATATCAGATGCTCCAAATCCCTATCAAAAAAAAAGTAGAATTCCTCTGATCTGAGAAGCTTTCACCTGGTTATAAGAATGAGTTAAATAACAAAAGCACTGTCCAAATCCAGTCTCAAATCACATCTGTTTCATCTCCCAGTAATGACTTTTGGTAACTTATCCCACCTCCATATAAAGATTCCCAAGAGAACTCAGAATTTTATAATCACGTGGAAAATGTCCAAAGGGAAGATGATTGTTTGTGAAGAAGACGGGAAATCCCTTTAAGAGATTTAAAACTGTGCATAAAAATAGACACCATAGTCACTTGGTTTAAGACGCTTGGGAACATTGACTTTTGCAAATAAAAGTAAGAAACTGAACTTCATACCAACTCAAACTTTAACATTTTAAATAACCTTATAATAAAAGAACATAGCTTTAAAATAAAATTTCAGGGCTACAAACCAAATATATAATTTCTTATAGTGGAAGTTCAGAGGAAAGGAGAGAGAGAATGGGACAAAATACACATATAACTGAAGAATCAGTGAAAAATGTTTTCAAATTTGGTAAAACACATAAATATATGGATTCAAGAAATTCAGTAAAGCCAAACAAGATAAATACAAAGGAAATCACCAAGGTACATCTTGGTTAAATTGTTAAATTCTAAAAAGAAAAGAAAAATCTTAAAACCAGAGAAAAGTGACATTGCATATAATAGTTCAAAACATTGCTGCCTTTTCATCAAACACAATTAAAGTCAGAAGAAATAAAGCTTTAAGAGCTAAAATAAAAGATAAACTATCAATCCAGAATCTTATATTCAGCAAAAATATCCTTCAAAAATGAATGTGAAATAATGATATTTCCAGACAAAAGAAAACTGAAAGATTTTATCACCAGCAGGCCTGACTGTACTACAATCTGGGGTAAAACAATTCCTTCAGGCTGAATACAAATGATATCAAGAGAAATGTTAACTTTCAGAAAAGAAAGGAGGACTCTGGAAAGAGTAAATGTAATGAGGTTTTTAAAACCAATCCCCCCTTAATAACTTTAACTGCACAGGGAGTCCTGGCGTGCCGCAGACCAGGGGTTGGAGCAGAGTCAGGCGTGCCTAGGTGACAGAACAGCAGCAGCGGCGTAGAGCCATGGGTGTCCATGCGGTGGGCTTCTGATATGATGAGATGTGGTACAGACGGATACACACAGTAAATGACTGGAAAGGGGTAAATGGACATAAAGGTTTTGGCATTTTACATAAAAAACTGGTACCACATCAACTCTAAATTGTCTGGGTCAAGTTAAAGCTGTTTATTCTGATCTCTAGAATGACCAAGAAAATAAAATTCAGATGTAGTTTAAAAATCAATGACTAAATTAAAGGAGAATAATAAAAATGTTCAATCAACCCAAAAGAAAGCTCCAGGAGAAACAGAAAGAAAAAAAAAAAGACAGAGGAGATAAATTAAAGTTAAACTATAAAATGATAGACTTAAATTTAAACATGATAATAATTAGCTTTAAATATCAATGAAATAAACACCTTAAAGAAAAAAATTTCAAATGAATTTAAAAAGCATGACCAAACGCTGTACCTCCTATAATGTGAAGTAAACAGATGGAGAAATATGTACCTTGAAAACAGTAACTTTAAGAAGACTGAAGTGATGGTGATAATATCAGATAAACTTTTGCAAAGAAAAGAAATAATGATAAATGGGTCAATTTATCAGAAAGACAAAACAGTTTTAAATATGCAAGTTCCCAATAGCATAGCATCAAAATCCATGAAGAAAAACTGATAGAAATAAAATGAGAAATAAATAATTCCATCATTATAATGGGAGATAATAACACCTCTTCTCAGAAGCCAATAGAACAATTAGATTAAAACGTCAGAAAAAAATATAGATCTGAACAATGTTACTAACCACTCTGTCCTGTGTCGATAGCACACTAAATCCCTAAATTGTAGAAGTCATACTTCCTTTACAAATGTACACAGATGTCTTATTCCCCAAGACAGACCACCTTCTAGACCACTATATAAACTCAATACATTTCAAAGGACTAAAATCACAATAGTTATGTTTTTTTTGACAATAACATTAAACTAGAAATGAATGACATAAGATAGTGAGAAAAATAACCAAATATTTGAGAACTGAACCACAAGTTTCTGAATAATCTTTGGGTCAAGGAAAAAATACAATGGAAATTAGAAATATTCTAAGTTAACTGCAATTAAAATCGTTGTTGTTTAGTCGCTAAGCCATGTGTAACACTCTGCAACCCCACAGACTGTAGCCCTCCAGGCTCCTTTGTCCACAGGATTTCCTAGGCAAGAACACCGGAGTGGGTTGCCATTTCCTTCTCCAGGGGGATCTTCCTGGATCAGGGATTGAACCCATGTCTCCTGCCTTTGCAGGTGAATTCTTTGCCACTGAGCCACCAAGGAAGCCCTATATTAAAGTACCGCATATCGAACATGAGGAATGCATTTTCAATGCTTAGAGGGAAATTTTGAGCAGTGAATGTTTGTATTTGAAATGAAGGCAGATCTAAATTCAAGGATGGGGAGTGCTACCTTACAAAGCTAGAAAAAGGGAGAGCAGAGTGAACCTAAGTAGGAGGGGAAAATGCTTTTTAAAAAATTAATAGAACTAAGGAAATAGAAAACAGAAAAATGAGGGAAAATTAGCAAAGTCACAAGTTGCTACCTCAAAAAAGATGAAAAGAACTTAATAAATCCTTGCCTACAACTTGTGTTCTCTTTATCACTATCAGGAATGAAAGCAATTTGCTTATTAAAAAGTAAAAGAGCTGAGGACAGAAAGTATGATGAATGGACTTTTAATCGCTCTCAGAGTTTGAAACCCTGAAAACATGAAGAGCTAGTGCTGCCATAACAAAATACTATTGACTGTAGACCTGGTGGCTCAGACAGAAATTTGTTTTCTCACCGTTCTGGAGGCTGGAAGTCTGAGATTAGGTCACTGTTGGGGAACCAGACCGGAGCCATGGCAGGCTCGACAGGTTGCACCAGGCCTAGGGTTTGAATTCTTGTAAACCTGGGTCATGGTTCCAGGAGACCACCCCCTAGCAGGGTCCCACTCACCCCAGCATGAAGGGCCTGAGCTGCTCCATCTTGTTAAAGAATCCCATCCTGCAAGGTCCTGGGCAAAAGAACTTTGGACGTTACCCAACCTAAACCCACTAGCCATAGCCAATCAACCCTCAGATTACCTAACCTAGCCCCACTGTACACGAGCCAGTTGGTCACTAGGCTAAACCTCCTGCCTTAACGTTCAGGAGCTTGTGATTTACCTGGAAGTAAAAACCAATCAAGAATCTACACACAAATCCTATGGATGGAAGTAACCAACCAGTTATCTGTCAACTTAAACAGCCCCTAAAGTGGCCAATCAGCTGTCCACCTGCTTGAACACCCCCTCTTGTACCCTTTTACCTGATTAAATCCCCTATAAAAGCAGTGCAGCCCAAGACTCGGGGCTCCCTCCCTATAGCCGCTGCGTCGGTGCCGGGGGAGCCCTAGCTCAAGCTAGCAATAAACCCCTTTATGCTTTTGCATTGCCGTGGATGTCTTATTTCTCTCAGTTTTGGGGACTCGAACTTCGGGCATAACAGTCACCAGCATGGTTGGGTGCTGGTGAAAACTGTTTTCCTGGCTCGCAGACAGCTGCCTTTTCACTGTGTGCTCACATGGGCTTTCCTGAGTGCGTGCTCTTGGGTGGAGGGCGTGGAGTGGGTGGAGAGGTCTCTTTCTTTCTCCTCTTATAAGGCCACCAATCCGATAGGGTTAGGACCCCACCCTTATGACTTCATTATCCAATGCCTGTTCAAGGTGCTAGCTTCAGAGGCAGTCACAGCAGGGCTTAGGGCTTCAGCATATGAACTTTGAAGGGGGTCACAATTCATTCCATTATAGAGGGGACAGGTTGAAGGTTAACATTCTCAGGAAATAGATTCTGATATGGTACATACGACATTTCTTAGGGATGCTCTTGGGGTCCACGGCTGTGGGAAGGCTAACAAACGGGGTTGTGGGGAAGAGTTGGACTACACTGCAGTCCCAACAAAGGCCCCCGCTGACCTCATGGGGAGCTCTGGAACTGGATGGCCCTTCAGAAGCGCTCCCAGGTAGGACAAGAGATAGTTTACATACAATACAATATGATGAAGGGCCTTTCTTCTGTGACATGGACCGGTCATTGCTTGTGGGCTCACTTAGGCAAGGTGACCCTCACCGGCAGGGACGATTCCTAACACAGGTGATGGGTGACAGCCTTCCCAATGGCCGGGGGAATAAGTCCTGTAGTCCTAATGGAGGAATGTGAGGCCCACGTCGTGCTTCAGCAGCGCCTTACCTGGGAAACGTGGACTGAACACCCTTCTCTAGACGCACCCTCAGTCTAGCAGACTTGAAGGCTCCAGTGCAACAAGGTGGTTCTAACCAAGGACACAAACTCAGCTCCACAAGGCTGACAAAGGCTGGCGTATACAGTTTCTACACTAATTAATTCATTTACAAAGACCTATATATCTGTCAAGGAAAATGGGTATTGCTTGACATGGGAAGAGGAAAAACCATCAGTCATATAATTCAGATGCTGAATGGCATCAGGCCCTGATAACCCAGTATCCAGAGTAGAACAGAATCAGATCTGCACCAGGTCTTCACTGCAATAAGAGTCATGTTTGCCATATTATGGTGCTGTTAAATTTCTTTCTCCTCTATTTTAGGCTTTCTCACTTCCTCCTACTTGTCTGCAGTAATTAAAGTAAAAATATTCCATGACCTGACCCCTGAGGGACAGTCAACACACTGTTCCCCTGAAGAAATCAAACCAAATGATGAAACCAGCAAAGCAGAAACAAACGACTTCCTTTCACCCTTAGGGTACCAGGAAGCCCCTGCTCTGGCCTTGTGAGAATTTCAGTGCCCAGGGCTCTTTAAGCTCCCTGCTAAAATCTAGAGCATTCTGTTTCTCTGCTAGCACCGCAAAGTGGGGTCAGAATTTGATTCTGTAATCATATATTATCAGCAGTCTGTCCAAATGAATCATGGATGTAATAGAATAAAATTATTCAGAAAGGACACGAAGAACTGGGTAGAACATGTGTATAAAGTATGTTTAGGGGAAATAAGTAGTTTCAAGGGGTGAATGTGGTGATATTTTTATTTCTAAAAATAACTCATTCCTTGCCAAGTTCAGGACTATGCTTTAAAATAACTTTTTTTTTTGGTTCATGTAAAAACATGGATAAATATCCATCTGCATGGATAAATTTCTGAGCTAAACACAAAAAAACATACTATATTATTCCATTCTATGAAATGTAAAATTTGACAAAATTATTTGATGGAAATTGAGGTTAAATTAGTGACTATTTGTGAAGGGAGATATTAACAGGGAAGGGGAAACAGGATCGAGCCATCCATGGTGCAGGGAAATGAGTGGTCACAAGACGAATTAGAAACAGATGCATCACACTATGAACTCAAGTGCACCTAAGAACTGTGTGCTTTCTGCTCTATAACACAGGGAGCTCAACTCAGCACTCTGTGAGGACAGAGGAGGAGAGACGGGTGGGGTGGAGGGAGGTTCAAACTGCGGGAGGGGGTATACGCACACTCACGGCTGAATCACGGTGCTGTATGGCAGAAACTAAGACAATGTTGTAAAGCCATTATCTTCCACTTAACGAATTTTTAAAAAAGAATCGTGCACTTTTACTGTGGATAAGCCATACCTCAAAAGGAAGTAAAAGTGAATGAAAGTTTTAATCTATTCTTGTGTATCATGAATGAATAGTTTACAAATTTAAAGGAAATAGCAAGTCCCATGTAAAATTAAGGGTAAATGCTTGTATTGGCTTCATAATAACCACAGAGCCCAAGAATCAGAGAACTCTCTAGATTATCAGAGAGATTATCAGAGAAATCAGAGATTCTCTAGATTATCCATCAGGCAACCGGTGTAGGCTGAGTTTCCACGACGTGATAGCATTTTGCTGTAACTTACTTGAAAATTCACAGTTATCATCTTCAATTTACAGTTAAAAAAAAAAAAAAAACTCTGCTGTCTTGACTACTGACTCATAAGGATCCTGCCACCAACCAGAGCAGTGACCTCACTCCACCGTGGCACGGCCCCGGGGTTGTACCGGAAAGGAGGGCTGCCCGAACTCTCACAGACGTTCCTGTGACAGTGTGCTCAGAGAGGCGCCTTACAGAAAAGCCGCAGCCACACCTTGGCAGCAGAGGCTCTGATGACGGGTTTGTGCCAAGGGAGAGGAGGCAGAAGAGAAAGGCTGAGGGGAAGCAAAGTCCCACTGACTGGGCTTTAAAAGGCAGACATGGAGTTACAGCTGAGATTACTGTGGGTTTAGGAGATGGAAGTATTTGGGGGACTTCCCTGCTGGTGCAGTGGATAAGAAGCTGCCTGCCAGTGCAGGGGACGCGGGTTCAATATCTGATGCAGGCAGATTCCACAGGTCGGGGGGGGACTCAGCCTGAGTGCCAAAACTACTGAAGCCCGTATGCCTACTGCCCGTGCTCTGCAACGGGAGAAGCCACAGCAATGAGGAGCCCACGCAAAGCAGGGAAGACCGGGCACAGCCAGAAAGAAAGAAAGATTATTTTTAAAAAGATGCATTTTTATCACTAACGTCAGCTCGCCCCAGATCCCTCACCAACTTTTAACAAGGATCCTGTTCAATCGTCCTACAGAATGTTCTCTGGGCGCAGCTCTGGGCTGGGTAATTCTCACCTGGGATTTCTCATATGACAGCAGTAAATGGCTTTTGAAACGGTGGTCTTCTCAGGGCCCCAGCGGGCTGGACACCCAAGAAGGTGCACTGCAAGGCTGGCAGTTTCTGCTGCTGCCAGCTGGGGCCGACGTGGCCTCTCCAGTACGGCAGCCTCAGCGTCTTTACTGTTCTGGCAGCTGACTCTCACAAGGCTCCACTGGGTTTCTAGATCTTGGGCCGTGCTGTGCTGTGCCAAGCGGCTTCAGTTGTGTCCGATTCTTTGCAATCCTATGGACTGTAGCCCACCAGGCTCCTCTGCCCATGGGATGCTCCAGACAAGGATACTGGAGTGGGTTGCCATTTCCTCCTCCAGGCCATCGTCCCAACCCAGGGATCAAACCTGTATCTCTTAAGTCTCCTGCACAGGCAGGCGGCATTTTTACCACTATCACCACCTGGAAAAACTTCAATCTTTTGGCCACCTGATGCAAAGACCTAACTCACTGGAAGAGACCCTGATGCTGGGAAAGATTGAAGGTGGGAGAAGAAGGGGACAACCGAGGATGAGATGGTTGGATGGCATCACCGACTCGATGGACATGAGTTCGAGAAAGCTCTGGGAGTTGGTGATGGACAGGGAGGCCTGGCGTGTTGGAGTCCATGTAGTCACAGAGAGTCAGACACGACTGAGCGACTGAGCTGAGGGCAATGAAACCCAACTGTCCATAACTGGGAAATGACTCTGACTTTTTAATAAAGGGATGAGGGGAGTGGGATGGAATGGGGGCAATACGTAGTTTTGCATCAAGCGCAGACAGGCTGCAGCAGGAAGCAGGGAGTATTCCACAGAAAGCGCAGTGCGACCTACCCCCTCTAAGATGCCGAAGGACCCGGGCCAGGAAGCACAAGATCCATATTCATATTAGGTGGAAAAACAGATAGCTAAGCTTCTTTGTTTGACTGGAAAGGCTTTTACGTTGTCAATAAAATGCTGGTTTGTCAACATTATGTGGCAGGTAGGCCCATAAAGAACAGTTGTGGAAAGTCTTCGCACATTTAGGTGAAAATAAAACTGCTGAACAAAAGCTACAGTGTACATAGGTCTAAACTTGAATAGCTTGAGGGAGTTTTATACGAGCCTTTTTAGTGACAGCACTGAGAACATACCTATCTCTGGTTCAGTGCTTACTGAGGAGCCAGGAGATTTTACGAGCAAATGTATTTGACTGAACCGTGTATTTTCTAAAGGACTGCTTTCTACTTTCAACTGCATTAAATTCATATGTAAAAGCCCAAAAAACAACAAGTCAGTGAAAAAGCAGACAAGTCATTTAATGTCTTACTTTTTAAAACATTATTTTTGTCCACTGTGTCAAAAATGCATGTGGAGACCAAGGGCTTTTGTAAGCGTTGGTGAAAGAAGAACTCACAGCTTCAATCCCTGATCTCAATCCAAAACCCAGACTTGGAAAATCCTCATTTGACATTATTTTAAGACATCAGATGAAAAAGGCAATCTTAAAAAGTCAGAAACATATAAAAATAATCCATATACAAGAGCCCCCTTTATCCACAGAGACGGACCACACTGAGGACCTCAGTCAGGCATGTGCCCTTCCCAGCTTCTGGCAATGGGTCTCCCCAGGCACCCTGGTCCCACATGCTCCCGAAGAAGGCTGCCGCATTTGGGGGATTCACCAGGTAGGTGGCTGGGATCTCTGGATCTGGAGGTGCATTAATAAAGATGAAGGAGGTGTGCAATCCCGGAGTCACCCTCTTAGAGGAGAGTTTCTGCCGCCTTCCCAGCCTGCCAAGGATGTATCTTAGGGAACCAGTTTATAAATGACAGCCAGGCATGTGCACACAAGCAGTTTCATGAGAAATGGGCCAATTTTAGAAGCTGACTTTGTGCTTCTGTAGATGATGAAATTAACACAGCTGATTGTGTCTGAAATTCCTTTAACACTGTGAAGGGCACAGCAGCCCGCCAGGTTCCTCTGTCCATGGAATTTTCCAGGCAAGAGTAGTGGAGTGGGTTACCATTTCCTATTCCATTCTTAGCTCTTATCTTCAGCAAAACAAGACCCTTTTGTCTCTGTTTCTTGTCCTAGGGTAGATGATTTTTTTTTTCTAGTTCTAAAATTACATGATGGTAAGAAGGAGAAAAACAATCGGTTGGCTGTCAGCCTGAAGAAACAGCTTCTGCTTAAGAAGCTAGAAGCTTTGGAATAAGGCACTACAAAAACATGCTGCCCCACAGCACAGAAAGAACAGTGGCAGCACTTATTTCAGTGCCATCGAGGACATGAGTTTGCTGCATTTTCTAATCCCATCTATACCAATCAGGACCGAGAAAAGGAGTTGGAAATTCAGAGTGGGTGAAAATAGCACGTATAAGGTAAAGCTAACAATTTTCAAGCATTCTGTATTCTTTGTTTCCTTTAATGAACAAATTGTGTTTGGTTTTAGTTTAGCAGGCATAGTTTTCAAGCACTTCCACAAAATTTTCACTAGCGATAACAATATTGTTAAACGTCTGTTTTTCAGCTAAGGCTTTTCACATTAGTTTTCAAGCCTTTAGCATCCCCGTCGTGTTTAATCAACAAGCCAAGCTCAGGTTCTCGTGTGCACTGGTTGCTGTTGTGTGTTGAGAAGAAGCACGAGTTAATTACATGTTGACATTCAGTAAATCAAAATGATCAGTTAACTCCTCCAAAGCCTTTTACTCTCCTATTCATTTTTTAAAACCTCTGGTTTCACTTGAAGATAGGATTCAATAACAGGGAGCCTCTGTGGGCCTTGGTAAGCGTGCACACTCTCTCGCTTCTTTAGGTCTCAACGGGTCCCAGCCGCAGCATGAGGGCTCTCCGGTCCCCACAGCTGCACGGGGGTCTTTAGCTGTGGCGTTCAGGCTCTTGGTTGCGGCAAGTGGGATTCAGCTCTCTGACCAGGGACTGAACCAGGGGGCCCTGCCCTGGGAGAGCAGAGGCTTGGCCCTGGACCTCTGGGGAAGTCCCTCCTTTGGCCATCCATCTATTATTTATAATTTGGTATCTGACTTTTCTGTGGCGAAGTCTTCCTCCACTGCTCTGCAACTTGGCCTGCGGTCAAGTGGGCAGCGTAACTGCCTGATCAGAGTTCAGGAGGAAGAGAGAGGACCCTTCTCTGGATCCCTTGGGTTTCCCCGGTGGCTCAGATGGTAAAGAATCCGCCTGCAATGCAGGAGACCTGGGTTTGACCCCTGTTCAGGAAGAGCCCCTGGAGAAGGGAATGGCAACCTACTTCAGTATTCTGGCCTGGAGAATCATGGACAGAGCAAAGAGCTGGATATGACTGAGAGACTAACATTTTTCACTGGGATCCCTAAGGCTGAAGCTCTAGAGATACAGCCTGTTTCAGGGAAGCTGGCGGCTACAGGAGCAGGCCAATGGTTGCCAGATTTTCTTATTTCTTCAGAGAAGGTAGAGATCTGGAATGCCGGGTACCAGCGTGAGGAACTCCACCCATGACAAAGGTCATGAGGAAGGAAGCTTGGCATATGCAAAGGCGTGATCAAGCCTCAGGAAACCCCCTGTTCCCGAGCATCTACCCCCAAAACCAGAGTACTTTACGGGGGGCTCTCCCCCATAACCATTTCTCTCGGAAAAGGAGTTAACTCGCAGCTCCAAGTTAATAAAAATTCCTGGGCGTGACAAGAGCGTTTCAACTTACAAACTCTGAAGGTTATCCAGCCTGCCTGGATATATAGGTTCGTCTGGCCACAGTGATTGTTTACAACCCCCCAACTGTGAGAGGCACGAGATGTTTTAGACTTACTAAAGGCAAATTATTTTGGGAAGTTAGAAATTATTAGCATAGTGGGTTGGTTAGGAATTATATTGGTGAAGGGTTTTTCATTTGTCACGCCAATAATTACTGCTAATTCCCTGCCCTGGGTGGGACAAGGGTGTCTCAGGACAAATTTCTCTGCTGACAGACTAGCTTGTGTGACAACCTCTCAACGATAAACAGCACAGAGAGTTTTGGAGTATTTTGAGAGTCTTAATTAGCATAGGGCTTTTCTCATTGTTGAGTCAATGATTGCCGCCAGGCCTCCATATCCTTAGGCACCTGGGA
>SJYF01000263.1:4047220-4073887 GCA_006410515.1 Procapra przewalskii | reverse complement strand
TATTTGGAATATAGAAGAGGAAATATAGTAGTTTTTGATGTTAGCAATATTAGACTTTTTGAGTTAATGAATTTTCTCTTTTGTTATAGATCACTGTACTTTGTTATAAATCACCGTGTCCTTGCCATGTAAAAATGTTACTTTATCACTATCTTAAGACTAAACAGATCTTAAGGGGAACATTGGTGAAAGGATTTTCATTTGTTGGGCTGATATTTTGCTGCTAAATCTCCATATTCCCTGCCTTTATAATAAATATAACTAGCATATAGGAGAAATAAGTATTAACCTTTAAGATTGATCATGTTAACCTTGGGTTAAATAAATTCCTTTCTTGATTGTAACTCACTACACCCTCACCCTATAGAAATGCAACTTTATTTGGAGGGTGGTGCCTGGTTTAAGAAAAATCACCCTTGGAAAAAATAAGTTTTTTGGTTATCAGAAAGAAAGGGTTGTAAATGTCAGCAGGCAGAAATGGGCTGAAGATGATGTAAAATCCCTAAGACCTTTTTTTTTATGTAAAGCACCTGATTTTGATAAAGGTCAGGACTGCTGACCCCCGCGTGACTCTGTATTCACCCCTATGTGTAACAAAAGGTATATAAGCAAACCTAAAAATAAAAGAAAGGGGATCAGTTCCTGGAAAGACTGGCTCCCCCATGTTGTTTCTTTCTTGCTCCCCATTTTTCAGGCTGAATTATTCAGCCTCTTTTTCTCCACTAGTATTTTCCTACTACACTATCTGTTTCTAATCTCTCTATATATCTGCAATTAAATATGTATTTTTCCAAGGACGCCAACTCTGTCCCCACCTTCGAATCACCCTGGATCCCCCAGGGCTGGACCCTTGCACTGGAATTTTACAAAAAATCTCAAAGGCTGGTGGAAGGGCAGTTTAAAAAAAATCAGAGTATTTGAGATATGGGTTTAATTTAATTTGTAACACTATAAGTGAGCCTGAATTTATTACATTAATTCCAGGTGTGATAATGGTAATGCCCTAATGATACTAGAGAATTAGCCACAAGCTCCAGTGGAGAGTATTCATGTCAAAATGCACTTTTAAGCAGTATTTTCTTCTTTCAATACCTGATATCAGAGCAACTAGTGATTCCTATGTTTAAATAAATATCCAGCTTCATAGAATTGCGGGTCCTGACTTCCTCTTCTGTTTAAATCAAAGATTTGTACATATTCACAGTCATATTATTTAACAACGTCACAGAATTAGCTCAATTAGAACCAAACTAGTCAGCACAAATGAGACTCTCTGGTGCATAAAAATAATCATAAGCTGTCACTTTGACCTGGAACACCAAACAAAAATTTCCAAATTTCTTGAGAGTCTGACTTAATGATTTGAGTAGTAAAGACATGGAACACAAAACAAACGCCGTGGAAACGACAGCTGGGGTCCCGGACCCTTGCAGGGACCTGTGTGTGGACCTCACCAGCAGGTGGCAGGAGAGGAGAGAGAATCGCTGACTCGGGCCGACGCTCTGCTTCCAAGCCAGAGGGAGGCGATTTTTAAATAAACGTCTGTCTGCTAAGAGGTCAGTCAGCGTAGTCTTTCCTCCCTCCTGCCTGCCAGGCGTTTGCGGCCCCCAAAGTTAAGTCAAGCAAGGTTCAGGGCCTCCTGCCTAAACCCCGGCGGTGGACACAGGACGCCCCTCTTCCTGAGCTGTCCGTGGGAAACAGACGCCAGGAGGCGCCACCCCCACGGTCCCGGTCCAGCTGCACCCGCAGGCAGCGGCCTAGGCTTCCAGGGCCGTTTCTTTTTAAAGCAAAGGGATCCAGTCCTACTTGGCGTTGAGAGGTTATTATCTTCAAGTGAACCGGGCGAGTCTTTTAGTACCTTTGCCCCCTCCTTTAAAGCAATATTTCCCCAGGCCTGGGCTACCAAGCAAGGGGCATAAACCAGTGGTGCTCACGAAGGCTTCACGCCAGCCGCCTCCCGCGTCGGGCTCCCCAGGAGCTGGTCTCAGCTGCCCCACCCTGCAGACCGCAGGCCAGCAGCTTTAGTGAGCCAGGTTCTCCGAAAGGCTTTCAGACAGCCCCACACTGGTGTTCCTTTACAATTGACCTTGGGATTGTTTTGTTTGATTTCAAAAAGCATGGGGTGTATGTGTGTGTGTGTGTGTGTGTGCACGCGTGCGTGTGTGTGTGATACATATATGACACTGACTCAGAACGTCAGAGTGAGATCTTTACCCCTTACTTTGCTGAGAGCAGGTTAAAGCTGGTTACTGAAATCCTGTGCCTCAACTGTGTTCTCTACAAGGTGGGGCTGACCATCATCTCTGCCCTTAAAGTTATGGTGAACATGGACGGGCTCCCCGGGGGCCCAGTGGATAAGAAGCTGCCTTGCCATGCAGGGGACAGAGCAGCAATCACGGGTCTGAGAAGATCCCACATGCCACAGGGCAACCAAGTCCAGGAGCCGCAACCACTGAAGCCTAGAGCTGTGCTCCCCAAAGAGAAGCCACAGAAGTGAGAAGCAGGCCCTGCTCCCCAGAGAGCATCCCCACCTCACTGCACCCAGAGAAAGCCCCCACACAGCGACGAAGACCCAGGGCCGCCAAAAATAAATAATGAATGTGTTACTTTAAAAAGTCACAGTGAGCAGGGCCATCCAGACTTTCCTAGGTACCAGCCCTTAGGCAATCTTACCTTAGGAAAGAGTAAGCATATTTTTCAAAGCCCTAAAACTCTTTAAATATAAGAAATCATTTAAAACTATTTAATAAGGTTTATAATTTTATTGTCAAAATGATTACTATTCACTTCAGCTGTTCAGTTTTTCTTCTGTGCCAGTATATTTCTGCCAAGACTCAACCACTTTTACAATTTGCTGCCGAGCCATAGGCTCTAGACATTACTCCTTCAGGGGTAATGAACAATGCATCTCTTACTGTGAGGGTCAAAGAGACAGTCCACACGAGGTGATTCAAACTGTGCAGACTCATCCAAAACACTTGACGAGTGTCAGCCGGGCCTGGAGATCATCTTGACTGCGGGTCCTCTGAGGCTATCCCGACTCGCAGGCGGAGACCAGCCAGCGCTGGAGTGCTGAGCAGCCAGCCAGGGCTCTCACGTGGCGTGTCTGAGCCACCCTGCGGGGTTATGTCCTGAGGTCCAGGCCGCTTGCCTCTCTGCCGGACTGTCCGGGCGGGGGAAGGGACTAGGCATTGGCATTTTTACCACTCCCCAGGTGATCCCAGTATGCACAGCTGACATGTTTGAGTCAAACAGGCGAGTATTCTCCATGTGCCTCCAGCATCGTCAATTAATCTCTTTACAGAATTTTTGAGATGGTCGGACAGCATCACTGATTCAATGGAACTGGGTTTGAGCAAGCTCTGGGAGGTGGTGATGGACAGGGAAGCCTGGCGTGCTGCAGTCCATGGGGTCACAAAGAGTCAGACATGACTGAGCGACTGAACTGAACTGATTTATACATACATACACATACACATACATATATATCTCAGAGGACAGGCATATATATATATGTATACACATATATATGTATATATATAATGGAATACTACTCAATCATGAAACAGAATGAAATGCCATTTACAGTAAATTATCATACAAAGTGAAGTAAGTCAGAGAAGGACCAATATCATATGATACGACTTATTGTGGAATCTAAAAACTGGTACAAATGAACTTATTTACAAAACAAAAACACATTCACAGACTTAGAAAACAAATCTATGGTTACCAAAGGGGAAGGGAGGGGAGATAAATTAGGAAATTACAATTAACATGTACCACTATATATAAAAGTGATAAACAAAGGTCTGCTATATAACTCAGGGAACTATACTCAACACTTCATAGTCACCTACAATGGAGAAGAATCTGAAAAAGTGCATGTAACATCCGGGTCAGGAAGATCCCCTGGAGGAAGGCACGGCAGCCCACTCCAGCATCCCTGCCTGGAGAAGCCCATGAACGGGGGGCCTGGCGGGATACAGGCCGTGGGGTCACAGTGAGTGGACATGGCTGAAGCGACTGAGAACACGCCCAGCACATTCTGCCGTGGGCCTGAAACTGACGTGACACTGTAAATCAATGGTACTTCAGTCAGAGTTTTAAAAAATCCACGTGCTCAGGGTGCAGTCAGACTCTGGACAGACAGTATCAGCACAGCTGTCTTTCCGCATAGATTCGTCACACTCTCCTGATCCGTCTTCTCTTTTCTCAAGGGCTGAAGCTGGGTGAGTTGGATCAGAAGTTCTCCTCCCTCCATAACCGTTTGATTCTTTGATCCATAAATTCTCCTTCCGTAAGACTCTTTAAAAACCTCTCTCCGATCGTTCATTAGAATCAGGGCTCATGGGCAGCTCCCTGGACCTCCTTAAACCACACCCCTCTCCTTCCTAAGAGTGATGCACCCCTCAAAGGTGTTCCCAGACCCCCTTGGTGGGGAGAGTGGGCTCTCTAGGCTCCTGGAGGGCTGGGATATGTGCCCAGCATCCGCTCCAGCATCCCTTCTTGTCCTCTGTTTGCTCCACACACAGCAGCTCCCCTGCACTTGGCTTCGCATTAGGATGGCAGAGGCCCTTTGAAAAAACACTGATGCTTGACTCTCAGCTCTAGAAATTCTGGTTTAATCAACCTGTGCTTTGACTAGGATGTCAGGAGCTTTAAAGGTTTCCCAAGTGTTTCTAGTGTGGTCTAGAACCACTGGTCTAGAGAGAAACACACGTGCCAAAGTGGTTCCCACGTCAACCTGTCAGTCTGCAGGCCCAACTGCCTAGCTCTTTGCTGCCCTCTGCTGGCCTCTGTCAGCCTCACCTGCCACAGAACCAGAACCGTCTGCTTTAAGAGTTTAGAAAAGTAGGTATCCAAGAAATCCACGTTTGAAGCCCTAATCACCAGCATCTCAGATGTTTTGAGACAGAGTCCTTAATGAGGGAATTAAATTAAAATGAGTTCATGAGAGGAAGCCTGATCCATCTGACTCACTTCCTTATGAAAAGAGGGCATGCGGACACAGGCGTGTCCACAGGGAAGGTGTTATGAACACACAGGGAGAAGGCGGCCGTGTCCCGACTGTGGAGCGAGGACTGGACAGACCCTCTGCACTGGGTCCTCAGGGGGACCCAGCCTTGCGGACCCTTGATCTCAGACCCCCAGCCTCCAGAGCCGGGAGAAGCACCTTCCTGTACAGGGCACCGAGTCAGCGGTCTTTCTGACAGCACCCTGGCAAACACAAGGAGATCCCCCAGGGTTCAGAGCCGAGCCTGACCAGTTGCAAGCTTTGGCTGAGTCAGCCACACCACACACATAACCCTTTAGACGTGCTCTGCTTTACATAAGCTAGTCCTGTGGGTGAGCGTGAAGCCCTGTGCCCTTATTTGATTTCTCGTATGATTCCTTTCTGCACCTCGAGGTGGAATTCCTCTCTATAGGACGTACTTCGCACTGGATCTTCATATGTGTGCGTTTTAAAGGCTGACTTTTTCTTTCTGGCTCTGTCACAGAACTTCCCTTTCCAAGCTTGAGCTTCTGCACCCTGAAGGCTCAATTCAATCTAAAATTGTTTTCATTTATCTTCCTGAGGCCCCTGTTTTCACCTCTATTATCTGATTTCCCTTCCATAGTCACAGTTTCAATAGCTCTTCCCTATTCATGAGAATTCCGAATAACTACCTGTTTTTCACATTAAGAAACAGATAAGCATGTTCCATTTTTTTTCCAATAAACAACTAGATAATTCAAGTTGCCCATGTCAGCCAAGGCTGTAATCAGCTAATAACCTCACAAGGTGCTCAGATAAGGATTCATCCATGTTTCTGCTAACTTAAACCCGTGCCTTTTCTTCCTTCTCGTATAATAAGCTCCTTGTTGATTTCCACTCTAAGGAATCAATGAAACCCCTCTCCACCCTTTGATCTTTTTCACCTTTGTGGATAAAATAACACCTATGTCTTTCTGTATGTTGCTTCCTTCTACTTAACCCCTCTCTGGTTCACTGACTTGTGTTTTGAAAAGCTTGTGTTAATGCCTCTTTGGCATTTTGAGGCCAGCAAGCAGGATTTACAGATCATGCTCCTGTTGCATCATCAGGATGAAAATACCACAAACATTTCCTGAGCCCCACAGCCCACCGGACATTTCCTGTGACTCGAGACACTGAGACAGTCTCTGTGAATGATGTCACCGAGCAGCCACAGGATGAACCTCAGTCCCCACCTCAGAGGAGCAGCTGTCGAGAGGTGCCTCCTCTACGCAGCTGAGCAGGCCTTTCCCCGGGCTCTGCAGGGAGCTGGGTCCGGGGTTCCTCTGGAGGTGTAGCTGGTACTGCACACACGTGTGGGTTCAGAATGCCCAACCCTCAGAGAGGGCGCTTAAAGTGGTACTTCGGATTAACGTATACATGCTAGTTTTTATAAAATATATAACCAACAAGGAACTACCATCCTGCACAGGGAACTCTACGCGGTGTCTCGCAATAATCTATAAGGGCAAGGGGCTTCCCAAGTGGTGGTGCTAGGGGTAGAGAATCTGCCTGCCATGCAGGAGACCCGGGTTGGATCCCGGGTCAGGAAGATCCTCTGGGGAAGGAAATAGCAACCCCTGCCAGTATTCTTGCCTGGAGAATCCCGTGGACAGAGGAGCCTTGCGGGCTATGGTCTGTGGGGTCATGAAGAGTCAGACACGACGGAGCAACTATGCACTAAGTGTATCTGAATCGCTTTGCGATGCACCGGAAACTAACTCGACACGGAGAAGCAGCCCCACCCCAATTAACAGAGAGAAAGAGTGTGCCTGTGGTTCCTTGGTGTTGAATGCAAGCTTCCTGGTTGGAAGAAACTGAAAATGACCTTGGATGATGTGAACAGAAAAACAGGCCATCGAAAAGGTATTAGGGAACTTCCAGGATTACCATGCAGGCCAGGGAACCGAGCTCAGAAAGTGGCAGGAAACACGGACCGACTGCCAGCGGGCACACCACACCTTGGCACCGACTCCATCTGGAAGGGGTCGCTTCACCTCAGAACTGAATCGCGTGGCTGCCTCTGGGTGCTGCTCAGCTGCAAAACTGCTTCTTCACTGACTTGAATCCAGACCAAGCAAGTGTGAGGGGCCACACCTGAGCCAGGTGCTTGCCTCTCGGTGGCCACGAACGCTGTACAACGGAGCACTGAACCTTTCCAAATTCTACATAGAAACAGAATCTGCCTCCCATCGGGCAGGACCCATACAAAGGGACTTGCCAAACACAGAAGCAGGGGTTGAGGTGCCAGGTAGCTGAGAGCAGAGGTGACCTGCACGGCCCTCTTCTTCAGCAGCTCAGTACTCTGCTTCCCAAACTGGATCTGGGTTTTGTAACTGGAGAGATGGCTAAGCTCCATCTCTGAAGGTACTGACCATCTCAGGGAGACCCTGGGTACCACGCTCACTCCTCCAGCTCCCATTACGTAGGCGCAGCCCTGTATCTCCTTCATAATCAGTATTAATTATCAAAGGCAACACTGCAACCAACTTTGACCTGTTCACTCAAAAGTTAAAGAAGCCGCAAATAGCCAGGTGGGCAGCCTCAGTTTACAATTCAAGGGAAGCGTTTGGTATAGAAGCTTTCATTTCTAAAGCACTAAAACATCTAAACTTGCAGATCATAGAAAAATAGGGAAAGAGCACATCTCTTCCAATGGATTCATTAGGAAAAACAGTGATAAACGCACCCCGTCTTCCATCACTTCTGATGTATGGGTTCTTAAGCCCATATGTAGGCTATGAAAAATCTCTGCATTCTATATAGGTCACTCACATACCTATCCTACAAGATAGCACACAAATCCGATAGTGTGTGGCCTCCTGGTTGCTGCCGTAACAGTTCTCAGCAGACCATGCTGTCAATCTGTTAAGGGCACATTTTCTACACGGAAGAAAGTGCGCATGATCAGCCAGTGATTCTGACACCCATCACCTCACTGCTCTTCTCTTCTCACTATAAGCAATTCACACAGGATCATGAGGGTGTATGGCATTCAGGAAGTCCTTGGACAGCTAGTGCTGGGGGTGGTGGGGTCAGGGGGGAGACTGCATCCACCTACTCCATGCCACAAAAGGCTCCACAGTAGACGCTGCAGCTTGTAGAGCCTACAGCGAGGGGCCTCCCTGCAGGCTGGGTGGCTAAGAAGCCGCCTTGCAATGCTAGGGATGCTGGTTCCACCCTTGGTCCAGGAAGATCCCACATACCACAAGTAACTAAGCCCATGTGCCACAGCTACTGACGCTGTGTGCCCTAGAGCCCGTGCCCCCTCCACGGGAAGCCGGTGCGATGAGACGCCCACGCGCTGCAAGGAAGGGAGCCCTGGCTGGCCACAGCTAGAGAAAGCCAGTGCAAAGCAATGAAGCCCCGGCGCAGCCAAAACATTAAATGGATAAACCAACCTCAAACACACACACAGTGAAAAACCAGAGGCAACACTGGAGCCAGACATTGTTGAATCTGTGGAAGTCACAGTGCAAGAAAGAAAATAAAAACTGTATATGTTCAGACAGAAGGGGAGCCAGGTCCAAAGGTTTGGAGTACATGGAATGTGCTTGAGATGGTTTGTTGTTTCTCTTCTTGTTTTCCCCCAAGGTGGGATTCAGAAACATGCAACCCATCTGTTCACTTATTCATCCACTCATCACTTAGGAACGAAGAAGCACGTATCAAACCAGCCATCGTACAGGTAGGGAGGAGCTCAGAGAGGGTCTCGGGGTAGAGAGGACAGCGGGGACAGTCAGCCCACGTTGGGGAACTGAATTGTCAGGCGCAAATGAAATGGCCTGGAGAGAAGATCCAGGTGAGAAAAGGAGACACTCCAGTTTCAGACTTTGAGAAAATCCAACAGTTGATGAGATAAATAGAGCTCTGCTGTCGTCCATGTCCCCAGAAAACATCTAAACTAAATATAGCTGATGAACATGGAAAATAGACTGCAAAGTGGAAAATATGACACTAATTGAAGGACCAATGTAGAAATGGGGGGCGCATGTGCGCGCGCACATGCATACACACACACACACACACACCCACACACACACCCACACACACACTGCTAAAATAATTCTGGGTGCCTCCAGTACTACCCAAGGAGAGTCAGTCAGTTTTGCAAGCAATTTGGAAAACATTGTTGCTCACATGGTGCAGTTTACAATATTGGATAGAAACAATGGGTAAGGCTTCTAACCGTATTTCCTGTAACACTAGAGGCAGAAGGGTGACGATGCAAAGATGGGTTTGAAGAGAAGGAGAAACGCACTCCTCCTTTGACCCTGGAGGGACAAAAGGAGGAATACACATGTCTAGAAGAGTGTGTTGGAAAAGGCAGTGGCACCCCACTCCAGTATTCTTGCCTGGAAACTTCCATGGACGAAGGAGCCTGGTGGGCTGCAGTCCATGGAGTCGCGAAGAGTCAGACACGACTGAGCGCCTTCACTTTCACTTTTCACTTTCATGCACTGGAGAAGGAAATGGCACCCCACTCCAGTGTTCTTGCCTGGAGAATCCCAGGGACGGGGGAGCCTGGTAGGCTGCCGGTTGCACAGAGTCAGACATGACTGAAGCGACTTAGCCGCAGCAGAAGAGTGTGTAGCCCTGGGGCAGGCAGGGGAGGGAGCCCACACATGAGGAGCCCACACACAGGCAGGAAGTCTGGATGCACAAGATGGGCGCTGGTTGAATTAGGGGCTTAAGAGGAATGAGGAAATTGTGTTCTTTGCTAATTAAGTGAACAGACAATTGGCAGAGGATAAATAAGGAGTCAGACAGGTGCCAATGAGGTTTCTGTTCAAGTAAGTGGCCATGGATTTTTAAATAGGGTGGCTTTATACAAATTCAGGGCTTCCCTGCTGGCTCAGATGGTAAAGAATCTGCCTCCAATGCAGGAGACCCCGGGTTCAATCCCTGGGTCAGGTAAATCTCCTGGAGAAGGGAATGGCAACCCACTCCTGTATTCTTGCCTGGATAATCTCAAGGACAGAGGAGCCTGGCGGGACATGACTGAGAGACTTGGAGACAGAGAAAGAGAGGTACAAATTTAAGATAAAACCACCTTAATAACTTTAGTAGTATCTTGAACTTGGTAACTGACACCCAAGCAATCAGCTATTTCCATTTTTTTGAAACAGGAAACTGAGAATTCGGTGGCTCACAGATGACGTTTTTGAATTGCCAAAATCTTACTTTGGAGCCAGTTGTTTTGGTGGTGAAGACACTCCTTATTTTTCCCCCCAGCAAACTAAAGTAATGAATGTGCTATTTCACCGATCTTCTAAATAAGTCATAGAGAGCCAGGCAGAGGCTGGGAAAGCTCCCCCCAAAGACTCTGATATGAGGGATATCCACCCGTTAAAACGGATCAGATTCAGTAGCCAGGAAGAAACACTCAAGACCTTGTCCTTCCAGATAATTAAACCATTGGCCTTCTCACTGTCTATCTGGAGGAAACTTAGCCTCAGCCCTGATTTTATAGGAACACGTGTGATAGAGGCTAAACAATTACTTATGCTTTGTCTTCTGTTGTGAACAATAACGTCATGCACTTTGTGTGTGTGTTTCTTTCATAAAATAATTTTGCCAAGTAGTGCACTGGGGTTACATTTCCTTTTTTATTACTTTTTATTTTTTAATTTAAATTTATTTATTTTAATTGGAGGCTAATTACTTTACAATATTGTATTGGTTTGGCCATACATCAACATGAATCTGCCACGGGTGTACACGTGTTCCCAATCCTGAACCCCCCTCCCACCTCCCTCCCATACCATCCCTCTGGGTCATCCCAGGGCACCAGCCCCAAGCATTGTTTATTGCTTGGGGCAATAAACACATTTTTTTGCCACATTTTTTTCATTTACTTAATTTTTCTTGACTTGCAGGCTAAGTTCCAACCCCCATGTAACATGCTGCTTAATAAAATTGTCTGTACAATTTTAAAAAAGAAAGAAAGAAAAGCTAAGACTGCCAAGAACCTTTAGTCTCTTGCGTCACTTGCCATGGGGCTGACTCCAGGGGGTCTCCACTCGCTCTCGCCCCAACAGCCACACCTCCCAGCTCTGGAGGCTGTTGCTCTGCGCTCAGTTATGTCCGACTCTTTCCAACTCCATGGACCATGGCCCACCGGGCTCCTCTGTCCATGGAATTTTTCCAGGCAAGAATACTGGAGCAGGTTGCCATTTCCTTCTTCAGGGGATCTTCCTGCCCCTGGAATCAAACCGGCGTCTCCTGCATCTCCTAACACTGCATGTGTATTCTTTACCCACTAGCATCACCTGGGAAGGTCTGAACTAACCACAAAGGCTTAATCTAGTTACACTGTAAGCAACAGCCAGATTCTATTACAGCCCACCAGGGGCCCTCTGCCCATTCTCCAAGAAGGCTAATGAAGTGAAAGCAAAGAGAAAATAACCATCTGAGCGTGATGAAGGGGTAAGAAAAAGACCTAGTCTCCATCCACATTACCGCCTTTTTCTAGGTAACACGGACTTCTTCCCGTGGGCCTAACACTGTCCTAGCTTCTCCTGAAACTCAATTCCCGTTTTCTAAAGAAATGTTACTGGATCCCAGAGACACAGGAACATTTTTCAGGATATCAGTGCTGTCCATTTTTGTCAAATACACATTAAACAAGCAGTTTGTTGATAAACCCCATTTTTTTGAGTGATCTGAGTGCTATTTTGAGAATGTTAAATAAAAATTCCCTTTTCCAGATATGCATTTCTCCAAAAATTATTGAATTATCTCAGTACATCGTGCTTTCCTACACAATCTTCTGGCCAGCCTCTCCGTTAGGGAAGTCAACTTGAAAGCCACTGAAACAGGAGAGTTCTAATATCAGCTAATGAAATGAATTTCCCAGCTCATCGATTTGTTGTTGTTGTTTTTTTTTCCTGAGGGCACCTAACAAAACAGCATTTCAAAAACTTTAACGTGTCGTCTTCCTTTCAGTAAATCAACTCTGAGGTGTTGCCCAAAAGTGTTATGGAGGAGTAATGAGCTCTGCCCTCTAAATTCTGCTGTGTAGCCTGACTGATGTTCAAGACTCATCAACACGCAGTGGCCTCACTAAGATGCATGTGAAATCTTCGGGGAACGGCATATTGCGTGCTCTTCACTTTAGCACCGATCTGCTCTCAGCTAAGCCTTCTGCCCTTGGCTTCCCTTTTTGAACTGATAAGTACTCACGTCCTGTCCGTGCGCCACTCTCAGCAAGCTGGCTACTGCCTTGTGTTCTTTACATTTCACAGAGAAAGAGTCTGGGACTCCCGGCTCACTGCGGCTCTGTCTCCAGAAACGCCGTTCTTAACTTTTTAAAATGGAGCTGTCGTGTGTCCGTGTGCCGTGTGGCGGGTCGCTCAGTCGTGCTCAACTCCCTGTGAGCCCACGGGCCGTAGCCTGCTGGCTCCTCAGTGCATGGGATTCTCCGGGCAAGAGCACTGCCGTGGCTTGCCTTGTCTGGCCCCAGGGATCTTCCCAAGCCAAGCATCAAAGCAGGTCTCTTAAGGCAGGCAGGTGTGGGGCGGGGCGGAGCGAGGTCGCTCAGTCGTGTCCGACTCTTTGCGACCCTGTGGACTGTAACCTACGAGGTCTCTCCGTCCATGGGATTCTCTAGGCAAGAATACTGGAGTGGATTGCCATTTCCTTCTCCAGGGGATCTTCCTGACCCAGGGATCGAACCCAGGTCTCCCGCATTGGAGGCAGACGTTTAACCTCTGAGCCACCAGAGTGTACTAGCTTTTAAATCAGGTGCTTGCACTCATCTCCAGCCCTAGCACAGCTTTCAAAACTTTTTGCTCACACAATATCTTGCCTAACCTGTTGGTTCTTTCTGTAGATCAAAGCAGTAGAAATAAAGAACAAGTAATTATGAGATTAATTAGAATTAATTAAAGGTCAACATTCAGAAAACTAAGATCATGGCATCTGGTCCCATCACTTCATGGCAAATAGATGGGGAAACAGTGGAAACAGTAGCAGACTTTATTTTGGGGGGCTCCAAAATCACTGCAAATGGTGACTGTAGCCATGAAATTAAAAGACGCTTGCTCCTTGGAAGAAAAGCTATGACCAACCTAGAAAGCATATTAAAAAGCAAAGACATTACTTTGCTGACAAAGGTCCATCTAGGTAAAGGAATGGTTTTTCCAGTAGTCATGAATGGATGTGAGAGCTGAACTATAAAGAAGGCTGAGCGCTGAAGACTTGACGCTTTTGAACTGTGGTGTTGGAGAAGACTTTTAAGAGTCCCTTGGACTGCTAGAAGATCCAACCAGTCCATCCTAAAGGAGATCAGTCCTGGGTGTTCACTGGAAGGAATGAGGCTAAAGCTGAAACTCCAGTACTTTGACCACCTGATGCGAAGAAATGACTCATCTTAAAAGATCCTGATGCTGGGAAAGATTGAATGCAAGAGGAGAAGGGGACAATAGAGGATGAGATGGTTGGATGGCATCACTGACTGGAAGGACATGAGTTTGGGTGAACTCTGGGAGATGGTGATGGACAGGGAGGCCTGGCATGCTGCAGTCCATGGGTTTGCAGAGTCGGACATGACTGAGAAACTGAACTGAACTGAATTAAGAGATGACCAGATCTCTTCTCTAGTTTCCTCTTCATAATCTCACCAACAAACTGTGTGAACAAGACAGCATCTAAAGAGCACACAGTGGGGCATGGTGGCGCCTCTGACCCCCCATCTCAATGGTTCCCTGAGATTATTTCCCTTATTCCCTTTGAAAATTTTCATGGCCAAGGAGAATCACCAGAGTTGGTCTTTGGGGACACGAGTCTGCCTTCTCCTCAGACTGCTGTGTTTTGAATTAAAAGGAACATTTTTTTCTGTTTTTACCAGCACCTGCCTCTCAGGTATTGATTTTCGAGTGTTTCCTGAGTCTGGCAACAGAAACAGTCCCAGAGCTTGCTGTGTCTCTCGCGTTGCCTTCACATGCTCTTGTTCTCTGCAACAGGAGCACCCCTCCAGAAATGCAGCGGGTCCGCAGGCCTTTCAGAGACGTCCCCCTACTCTTAGGCCACGCTGATGCCTCGGTGGGGGGCGTGCTCCTCAAGACCTTGCCCTGCACGGCCCTTCGCCCCCAGCTCCTCCCACCTCTTAGTTCGTTGGGCTTTTCCAGCCCCCCCAGCTCTCCTGCTCCGGCCCTCCTCAGCTGCTCCCTCTCCCTGGCTCTGTCCTCTTCTGACCAGGTCAACGCTCCCAGCCTCTGAGGGCTGGGCACGCCTGCCTCTGCACCTGCTCCACCGTCGCCTCCTAAGCTGGGGTGCCAGCTCCGCGTGTGGCTGGGCCGTGGCTCCCCCAGGACCTCCGCAGCACATGGCACAGAGTTGGTGCTGGGTGAGAATGTGCCGAGTGCCTGCAGTGGCAGATTAAAAGGCAGGCTGACTCAGCATTCGCGTGGAGAGCCAATCGATACAGGATGCGCAGAACCTAGCAAGAAGGAGAAAGTCTCATTGGCCGGAATCCCCTCAGGAAGAACACTGTGTGTGCCTGGGAGAGGTCCCTGGGTAAGCAGCTTGCTGCCTGCTGAGATCTGTAAGGGTTAGACTCCGTCAGCAATGGGCGAGCCCCCATGGCTTTCCTGAGACAGTGGGTCTTGGGAAGGGCAAGGCTTTCCTTTTGCTGAGTGGCTGGTACAAGTCTGCAGCCAGAGTTCAAAGGCTGGGTTCAGCAGAAGATAGGAAGAGGCCGCCTCCAGGGAGCCTTCCTTTGCCCTCTCCTTTTTTCTTTCTCATTTTTTGTTCTTGTTTAGTCCCTCAGTCGTGTCTGACTCTGCGACCCCGTGGACTGTAGCCCACCAGGCTCCTCTGTCCATGGGATTTCCCAGGCAAGAAGACTGGAGTGGGTTGCCGTTTTATTCTCCAGGGGATATTTTTTTCTCACAGCCTTTAATAAAAGTTCCCCAAATAAGGAGCATTCATTTGCAAACAAAGCACCGATATCATTTGCCTATCCAGGGATCCTACAATCTCCTTTTAGATCTGAATAAACAAGTATATTTTTTTTCCTTAAAATGAAACAGAAAGCCTTTTCCATAACAAATTCTAGTCCTCGCTGTAATTCAGATCCTCAGTTTTCATTTCTGTTTTTGGTCCACCCTCAAAATGATGCTCCATGATGACAGGACAGCAGCAGCAACCTCAAAGGACTTTTAGCAGCGAGGAAACGTGAAAGAGATAATCCAACAATAACCCAAAAGGTGGGAACCATCTCCCACTCACTCTCAGAACTGGCTGGAGAAGAGATGGTAGAGGTTTCAGAGGAGTACAGCTTCACAGACTGATAAACACACCGATCCACTTCCCGCTCAATTACTTTAATTCATTCCTGACAACCTTGCCATTAAGCGAAAAGCTGTTAAATTTTAATAGGAGGAAAGCAGAAAATGTTCCATCACAGGTTAATATACCCTAGTAATTTTATAGATGCAATGAAAACAAGTGAATTTAGGTTAAAAAAATGTAAGTAAGTTGTACATTTTGAGTAAAAAGAGTGATCCGACTAAAGTTTATCATGCTCTTTCTTTTTTTGACAGTACTTTCATTAATTTTTTTAACTTTTTTCTTGCTAAAAATTATCTTGAACCTAAGAGTAATGTTCTATCACAGATAATTACCTTTACAGACAAATGCAAGCTAAACACAGGAGCCCTCAAAACACGGGGAAACAGCCATCAGGTGGCAGAGAGATTAGCCCTATTCACCCTTCTGCTTGGCACGTAAATACTGGCAGCATCCAAAGACTGGACATAGTTCAGATTGCTTAATCTGGTAGTTTCTGACTTGAAATTGTTCAATCAAGAAAACTGGTGAGATTTCTTCACCAGAAAATCTAACATTACAATATTACTTCTTATATTTATTTAGTGTAGTCTTGGATGAAAACAATTCACCAAAAAAAAAAAAAAAAAAAAAAANNNNAAAAAAAAAAAAAAAAAAGCACTCGTTGTTCAAAGAGTAATGCTATAGACGGAATACTTGTAAATGCCCCAAGTCAGTTGCAGCCCTGACCCCCCAGTCTAATGGCATTTGGAGGTAAGCCCTTTGGGAGGTAGACTGAGGGGGGTCCTGAGGATGTGGCCCCCACAATGGGATCAGTGCTTTCGTAAGAACAGGAAGAGATTCCAGACCTTCTACTGCTCTCTCTCCACCACCGGCACCTTGGCCTTGGACTTCCCATCTTCTCTTCCCAGAGAAATAAAGGGTTCTGTGTGCATAACCCCGTCTGTTGCATTGTCACAACAGCTGAGCAGACTAAGACAAGCACTATAGCTCTCCAAGGGCTACTACATTAGATGCCATCAGCTGAGTCTCCAGTGTGTAACGTGAACCTGGAACACACAGTTCACTTTATTTTTCCTATTTTCCTGGCATTGAAGAAGTCTGACTTCAGACTACACTACAAAACTATCGTAATCAAAACAAAAATACAAATACACTTCAGTGGAACAAGATAGAAAGTTCAGAGATAAACCCATGCACCTATGGTCACCTAATCTACGACAAAGGCAAAAAAACAGGCTCTTCAATAAGCAGGGCCTGGAAAACTGGACAGCTACATGTAAAAAACTAATTAGAACATTCTCTAACACCATACACAAAAATAAACCCAAAATGGATTAAACACCAAATGTAAGACCAGACTCTATAAAACTCCTAGGGGAAAACACAGGCAGAATACTCCCTGACATAAATTGCAGCCAGATCTTTTTTGATCCACCTCCTAGAGGAGGGAAAATAAAAACAATTTGGCTTAATTAAACTTAAAGCTTTTGCACAGCAAAGGGGACCATAAACAAAACAAAAAGACAACCCACAGAATGGGAGAAAATAATTTGCAAATGAAGCAACTGACAAGGGATTAATTGACAAAATATCCAAACAGCTTGTGCAGGTCAATATAACAAAAAAATCAAAACAACCTAACCAAAAAATGGATGGAAGATCTAATTAGACATTTCTCCAAAGAAGACATACAGACAACCTCAAAAACATGAAAAGACTCTCAGCATCACTAATCATTAGAGAAGCCCAGACTGAAACTACAGTGAAGCTATTACTCATACTGGTCAGAACGGCCACCAGTTAAGAAATCTACAAAAATAAATGCTGGAGATAATGTGGAGAGAAGGGAACCCACCTGCAGTGTTCGTGGAAATGTAAACTGCTGCAGCTACTATGGAGAACAATCTGGAGGTTCCTTAAAAAACTAAAATAGAGCTACCACATGATCCACCGGTCCCAGCCCTGAGCACGCATCTGGAGAAAACCATAATTTGAAATGACGCATGCACCCCAGTGTTCACTGTAGCACTATTTTCAACAGTCAAGACACAGAAGCAACCTGAATGTCCACCAACGGATGAAAGGATGAACGTGACGCATACACACAATATAGCTCAGCCATTAAACATGAATGAAATAATGCCATCTGGAGTGACATGGACGAGCCTCGAAATCACCATAAAGAGTGAATTAAGTCAGACAGAGAAAGACCTCCGGTTTGCTTGCCATTCTCCTTCTCCTCTCGAGGTTTTCCTTGGAGGTGTTGACTGTGAAATGGCCTGGCAGAAAGATGGACAGGAATTCCCTATTGACTTAAAAAAACCTCTGGTAACAAATTTGATGTCTCTCATCGTTTTCAGTGATTACAGTTGTTTACTTCTTATTATTGGGTTTCAATGTGTGTGTGCGTGCTAAGTCGCTTCAGTCGTGACCGACCGACTCTTTGTGACCCCATGGACTGAAGCCCACCAGGCTCCTCTGTCCATGGGATTCTCCAGGCAAGAATACTGGAGTGGGTCACCATGCCCTCCTCCGGGGGGTCTTCCCAACCCTGGGATCAAACCCCTGTCTCTTTATGTCTCCTGCACTGGCAGGCAGGTTCTTTGCCACTAGCGTCACCTGGGAAGCCCTTGGGTGTCAAGACTAAACATCATTAGTCTGTGGAAGTTACTCACATCAATCAAAAGTGAAATTTCAGAATGTCAGTCCAAAGTTCTATTTCTCTGTGGCCTGAACCATCTAAGCAAAGGATCTATCTGTACTGCAAACAGCCCTGGAAGCTAGAGATGATAATACATTCCTCTGGAAAGACCTGGAGATACCCTAAGACAGAAAAGACTGATTGCTTCTTCCTCTCTAGAGAGATTTGCTTATATTCCCAGGGGTTGAGTAAGCTCTCTCTAAATGGAAAGACGGGCAGATGTGCCGGCAGCCCCATAAAAGCTTCAAGTCTCCTAATTTCAGGCTGTTCTGGAGATCCACGCCTGACAAGCACTCCATTGTCTTGCAGAAATCAGGGCAGGGACATGGGAAAGGCGGCTGGGTCAGTGGGTGTCTCAGACTGACCGACCTGAGCGTGTGGTCTCCTCCGCAGCAAAAATACACAAAAGCGTGCAGAGCTAACTTGTTTGCAATTAGGACAACATCACAGACGTTCCACAGTATCTGATTTACCACCCAGTGTGAAAAAGTCTAGGAGAGTGATTAGGCATCATTCTGCCACATTCTCCCACAAATACAGCTCTGGGATATCATATGGACTATAGTGAAATATACTCTTAATTTTAAAATAACATCTTGTACTGAGAAAAATGTGTTTCCCTGGTGGCTCAGTGGTAAAGAACCTGACTGACAAGGCAGGAGAAGCGGGTTTGATCCCTGGGTTTGAAAGAGCCCCTGGAAAAGGAAATGGCAGCCCACTCCAGTATTCTTGCCTGGGAAATCCCATGGACAGAGGAGCCTGGCGGGCTACAGTCCATGGGGTTGCAAAGAGTCCTACATGACCTAGTGGCTAAACAACAACAACTGAGGAAAATATAACGTCAAATATCACCAAGAGTTTATTTAAGACTTTTTAAAAAATGGAAACTGGCCAATTTACCTTTAGCGTCATTTCATATAGCCTTAGTTCAGGATTTCTTGACTGATTCAGACTAATGATATGATTTACCTTTTCTAACAATCATTTGGTAAGATGTTATCTCTTTACCTATTTCCTTTCGTTTGCAAGAACAAAAATCTTACGTTTCAAACTCCAAGCATTTGGCAAGTATTTATACGAAGCTATTTCAACAAGGAAATGATGCTCTGATTCAAACGATATTCTAAATCCCCTAAAATAGGTTTGCCCTTTGTGGATGATGGTGTTTATTGCTCACAGCCACTGCACCACTTTTATGTTGACGGAGTGGGTGGAGAATTCTTGATCCTGGGAAGCAAAGCCTCTCTCAGCCTCTGGGGACAAAACCAGAGATGATGACTCCTCTTTGCCAGTGACGGGCTGGAGAGACAAGTGATCCACTTCTGGCTAAAGAGATATAAGGAAAAGTTTACTGGGAAGAGGCATGCAATTCCAAACCAAGTGAAAACAGCCAGCCTTCTCAGGAGAAGGCCTTCTGTGCTTTTGATCATCCTTTGGAATATGGACTTGAGGCTGTGTTTGTCACGGCCACGTGTGGACACGCGTTGAGGATGTGAGAGCAGAGTGTTAGGAAGAGCTGAGCTCTCGAGAGCCCCGTGCAGTGGCTGAACCAATCAAAACAACCCTTACCTACCAGCTTCTCACTCTACAGAAAATATAAACTTTTGCTTATTGAAACCACCCCCAAATCAGATTTTCTGATTAGCAACTGGACATGTTAATAATTGATACGCAGAGAGGGCTTATGGACAAGATATGTTGGTAAGAAAATAACCCAGTAGGTAATTTACTTACTACCTCAACGTTTTCATTTTAAAGTATTATATCAGTATAAAACAGTTTGTAATACTGATTTTTTTTAACACAAATCCGACACAAAGACACATTTAACTGTTCTTTTGTTGCAGAGTGATCACTAACGAATCTAAAATTTGGCTTTTCATCCATGTGGGTACATTTTATAAACAAGTCTTATGCCACTTTTCCTTCAGATGCAGGAACAACGTTCCTCTACATAGTCTTCATTGTCTAGTGGTATGTGGAATAAACAGGTCAGCCTATTTTTCTAAATAATCAATGAGTTCTAAAAGAAACACAGTTTAAAAAAAACAACTAGTAGTTTACCAAGGCCACTTGCTGTGAGCAAGACAGAGCCTCAGTTTTTGTTTTTCTGAAAAATATAACAAAATAAAATTTTAAATCTTCCTATTGCAGACAGCTGCCACCACCAATCAAATCTGACACATACTCTAAAACATGTACAACCTTCACCCTATGGTTCAGCAGTTAACACAAACTGGATTATTTACCTTCACTTTAATCAATTAGCAGTTAATTTACACATGAGCCTTTTACTTCCCTTATGATCTCCAGGTAAAAAAGTAAAATAAGGCCACTACTGCTAACAACTCATTGATGTCATGATCACACTGATTCTATGACCACACAACAGAAAAAGCTTTCCATAACATCATTAATTTACAAGCTGAATAATAAGTTTGCTACTTAATGTCTTTTGCTACAACAACTGCAAATAATTAACTGAAGATGCAAATAATTCCAGTTGACTTATTGATTATTTATATATTTGAATGTATATGTATCCATGCCTTCCCAGGTGGCGCTAGTGGTCAGGAACCCACCTGCCACTGTAGGAGACATAAGAGACACAGGTTCGATCCCCGGGTCAGGAAGATCCCCCGGAGGAGGGAACGGCAGCCACTCGAGTGTTCTTCCCTAGAGAAACCCGTAGACAGAGTAACCTGATGGGCCACAGTCTCTAGGAATGCACAGAGTCAGACATCACTGAAGCAACTTAACAAATAAGCATCCATACACATATATGTACGTATGTGATCTTCATATACAAATTTATATTATACATATACATTTTCAAGCTCCTGAATAGCTCAGAGGAAAGGAAGATAAAAGAAGAAAAAAACAGTCCTTTCAGCCAAGATTTAGAAACTGGCAATCAAATGTGGAGCTGATCAGTGCACAAGGATGCAGGGGCAAGAATGTCAACTTTGCAGTTGGATTTGAGCCCTAAGTTACGATATTTAACTTTACAGAGTTACCATGAGGTTTAAGGAACATCTTGTTAGCTGCCAGAACATGACAGACCCTCAGGAAAGGCTGGTTTCCTCTTCTTTATATTAGAACAGGACTGTAAACTCTTAAGGGCAGCAGTTATCCCCTGACATCTCTATATCCACAGACGTCAGCATACATACAAAACAAATGTTCACAGCTAATACAACTAATGGTCCATCAGCCACTTTGAAAGGGCAAGGGTGCTATGACTGGCTGGCAGTGTCCACGGTGGACAGACTTCCCTCTCAGCAGGCTTCGCAGCGCGCCTCTCGGGTGCCTCTAGACTATGACACGTGGAAGGGGACTGAATGAAAACCCACTCATGATGAAGACCACTGAGCGGTGGCAATGCCAGCTCTGCCAGCAATGTTCTATACACCAACTCCAGAATCCAGTTCATTTTTCAGACCTTAAGGTGAAATTTTGCCTGGAGTTGAATAAACAGAAATACCTCCTCTGAGGATTAAAAAATATATATATATCTATATACAAATTCAAGAAATGGTCTGGTACTTTTTTTTTTTCAGAATTGCTCTGAATGATGCAAATGCTATTAAAAAAAAAGAAGTAGACAGTGATTTCTCATTTGACCGCAGAAGCAACCTCATGAAGGAAAATGCTTTATTCTTTGACTTGGACGCTAAACACAACATAAACACCTGTCCCAACCTATAAAAGAGTAAGGAGTAAGGAGACTCTAACCCTTCTGCCGCACAACTTTGAGAGGAAAGGAGAGAGGATCCGAATCCTTCAGATCATTTGGATGTGGGCCATTCATTTCACCTACCTCCATATTCTGTCTCTGCTCCCCTGTGTGTGTCTGTGTGAGCGCGTCTGCCTGTGTATGATGTAACTGCTGTAATCATGGCAGCAGCCTCTGCCGTGGCCCGGGGTGGAGGCTGCTAGACAGACGGCGGCCTGCCTGCCTTGGTCTCTCCTCAGCAGAACTGGAGGGAACTCATCAGCTTGCCAAAGGCTCCCTCAGAATGGACATGAGTGTTATCACTTGCCACCTCTAATATTTTTAGTGACTCATATCTGAAATTACATCGAATGCCTGACCCATTTACCTCTGGTGCATTGCTGGCAGCTGAGACTTGATAGAAAACTCACAGCTTTGGCTTATTGCAGTGGGCTGATGATCACGATTATGTAAAAGTCACGATGCAAACGATATTAAATATTGTCTTAGAATGAAGGAAAGTGTATAGGGCACATTGTGATTATAATAACCGTATAGAGAAAGAGACTGTGATGTATCAAAAAAAATTACTGCCAATAGAGGAAATATTTTGTAAGTACTTTTTAAAATATTGAACATTAGATTTGCAAGCAGTTTCATTTCTGGAAGGATATTGGATTAGATATCTAAAATGTTCTTTTACTAAAGAACTAAAATGCTGGGGGAAAGGAAGTTCAAAAGCCTTCTAGGACTGCCCTGGTGGTACACAGATAGGAACCCACCTGCCAGTATGGGGGACATGGGCCTGGTCCCTTGTCCAGGAAGATTCCACATGCGGTCCAGCAG
This sequence comes from Procapra przewalskii, assembly GCA_006410515.1. Taxonomy (NCBI): domain Eukaryota; kingdom Metazoa; phylum Chordata; class Mammalia; order Artiodactyla; family Bovidae; genus Procapra; species Procapra przewalskii. The sequence goes on along the minus strand of SJYF01000263.1, from coordinate 4,051,312 downwards.
CTGAGCCCACACGCCGTGACTACTGAAGCCTGCAGTCTCCAGGGTCCCCAGAGGTCAACCACTGGACCATGTGCTGCAACTTCTGAAGCCCACAGGCCCTAGGGCCATCGGATCGCAACTAGTGAAGCCTGTGTGCCTAGAGCCCGTGCTCAGCAAGAAGAGAAGCCAGTACAGTGAGGAGCTCACACACCACACCTAGGGAGGCCTGCTCACTGGAACTAGAGACAAGTCAGAGCCTGGCAGCGGAGACCCAGTGCAGCCATAAGTTAATCAATTAATTAAAAAAATTTAAGCTTTCTAAATGTGTCATGGAACTAGCAAAATAAAGAGGAATCCACAAAGCAAAAGCAGAAGTTGGGGAAACCAGTGGCAGGGAGTGGTTAAGTAAGCACCCAGATCTGTTACTGACCTTGGGGATCTGGTGTTTCATGAGGACACAGGAGCCTAAGGCATAAGCGAGGCTCTCAGCGGGCTCATCTCAGTGAGAAACACGTCTGCAGCACAGAGGGAGGCGGCAAGGATGCCCGCCCGTCTCTTCTCGGCCCCCAGGGATGTCTTCCCTGAGGATTAGTAACACGCCAGCCAGGTGTGGACCCAGAACTGTGGGGCCCCAAGCTTTAGTGACTTATAGAAGGAGGCCTCTTTAACAAAAAGATCACAAGGTTATAAAAGGAAGGTTGAATATTCAAAACCCCTACTGAGGATAACAAATCATGACACAATATAAACTTTCAAAAGATGGCAACTATCACAAAGATCAGAGAAAGCCAAGACTTCCCTGGTGGTCCAGGGTTTAAGAAGCCAATGCAGGGGACGCGGGCTCCATCCCTGGTCAGGGAGCTAAGACCCCACATGCCTCTGAACACCTGTGCCCAGGGCCCACAGTGAGAGAGAAGCCCGTGCTCAGCGACGGAGAGCCTGCACATTGCAACTAAGACCCGGCACAGCCAAAAATGAGTAAATGTTTTAGAAAAGAAAATCCAGAAACGTATCAGATGTTCTACTGAATAACTGCTTAACACATCACTTTACATGGTATTATTTTCTGACATTTTTTTGGCAGCAAATATCTTGATCTCCTCTTTATACAACAAAAATTTTGTCTTATCAATTCTATTCAGAGAATAAAAAGATAATTTAGTCTTTTCCAGCATGTTTGATCAAAAACAAAGTCTTTAAAATCAATGCTCTGGAAAAGGTCTTCTGTCTCATAATTTGCCATTGATAACACGGAAGTTTTTCAGATCACTGTGAAGTATGGGAAAGCTTCTCTTGTTTGTTTGCTTGTGAGGCGGAAGTTTACAGGACATTTTACAGTTTCATACGCAGGGACCAACCTTAGACATTCCTTGAATTGATGAGGATCATTAAGAAGTTTGTCAGCTCCGCTATTACACTGACATATTATGAGTTTTATGTTTTCACCTTCAGTGTTAATATCTCCTGTCCAAACAGCAAGGAGCTTAAAATTTCTCCCAGTCTGTTTATATGTCTCATGTCTTCCGCCGTTCATCAGTTAGATAATAAGACAACTTAAGACTCTCTTCTCACTTCTATTTGAGATTTCCCTCTGCCACTTAATGAAGCACTACCCTGGGTTTAAGGGCTTCTTCCCAGATAGCTCAGTGGTAAAGAACACGCCTGTCAGCTCAGGAGATACAGACTGGATCCCTGGGCTGCGAAGATCCTCCGGAGAAGGAAATGGCGACCTACACCAGTATCCTTGTCTGGGAAACAACCGCGGACAGAGGAGCCCGGCGGGCTACTGTCCATGGAGCCGCGGAGAGTCAGACGCAGCTTAGCACCTAAAGACAAGAACAACTTAGGGTATGCTAGGTTTCCTTTTTTAATTGTTACAATTTTCTTCTGGATGTCAGGAAAATTTCTTTTGATTTCTTTGCTCATCTTTCTTACTTTTGTTCAAATTTAATTTTCTAATCTGAATTCTATCTCACTTCTTTAGGAAATAAATTTAAAGATGACAAAACAAATCTAACCAGAAGCCAATAATTAATGACCTATTTTTACTAAAGCATTTCAAAATGTCTTCTCAAACTGCAGTGAAAATGTTACATTCTCAATTCACTTCTTACTCAGATCCCAAAAAAGCCTGAGGCTACACCACCACCAATACAAAGCGAAGTGTGTCAGGTAAGACGTTGAAAGGCAAAGCGGCAGCAGTTTGCAGGGACTTCAGCTTGAACATCACAGTTTGACAACACTGATGGAACATATGCCCGTGGTCACATGCAAGGTCTCCTGACTTTGGAGGAGTGCTGGGCAGGTGAGGAGCACCACAGGAGACTGTAACTAAGCTTCATTATTTTTCAGCAAAATCCACTTTCCGGGCCAACGTCTTATCCATTGAAAGCTGGGCTTCCTGCTACATGTCAAGTACAAAAACGCTCAAGTACAAATTTAAAGTAGGCCCCAAGTGGTCATGACCCCAGGTAACTGAAAAGAGGTTTAAAGAAATGTCAAAAGTGTATCACAGAGAGACTAAAAGAAGAAAAATGTGAAAAGTTGTGAAGTGCAGAGGCTTTATTGAGAAGGGATACATGTTGAATAAATATTTTAGGATAGATGTTGAAGAATGTTGAGAATGTTGAAGAAGCACTATTGAAGACAAGATGGCTGAAAACTTTCCAGACTTGCTGGTAGGCAAAAGTCTTCATACTTAGAAAGTCCAATAAACCCCAGAGAGGACAGAGAAAAACATACACACAGACAGAGCAGAGTCAAGCTGTGAAACAGACATGAAAACAAAGTCAGAGAAAGCAGAAGGTTACCTAAAACAAGAGCGGTAAGCACACTGATGGCTGAGTTATCAATTAGAACAATAAAAATCAGGGAAAAGAAAGTGGAACTACAGCTTTGAAATCTTGTGAAAAATAACTACCAACTCATATTTAAAAACCCAAGGAAATTACCTTTCAAAAATGATGATGAAATAAAAATACTTTAGACAAATGAACGCTGTGAGCCTACCACTTATAGCAGTAAAGACTCACCAAGGCAGAATATGTGAAGCATGTAGCTCAGGGAGCTCCCTGGCAGTTCAGCTGTTGGGACTCTGCAGTTTCACTACAGGGGGCACAGGTTCAACCCCTGAACATGAACTAAGATCCCGCACCCCCATGCCATATGGTGTGACGAAAAAAAAGTATGTAGGTCACGCCTAAAGAAAATTATTTTTTCAACTGTTCTAACTGCAAGAAAGATTAGTAGGAAAATGTATCAGAAAATATGTGGGTAAATGAAACAAGTACTGATGTATGAAATACCGGTGGTAATAATGATAATGACTAATTATTTGTGAGGTAAAAGAAAAGCAAGATAAAATTAAAATAGTAGAACACAAAAGCATTTAAATTGGTGGATGGTGCTTAAAATGTACTAAGTTCCCTCCCTCCATTTTCAGTAGCAGGCAAAAATATTAACAACTGACTTGATTAGGCATACATATTATACAGGATGCAATTCCCTGGTAGCTCAGCTGGTAAAGAATATACCTGCAATGCAGTAGACCCAGGTTCGATTCCTGGGTCAGGGAAGATCCCATTGAAATTAGATAGGCTACCCAAGAATACACAGAAGAACTGTACAAAAAAGATCATCAAGACCCGGATAATCATGATGCTGTGATCACTCATCTAGAGCCAGACATCCTGGAATGTGAAGTCAAGTGGGCCTTAGAAAGCATCACTATGAACAAAGCTAGTGGAGGTGATGGCATTCCAGTTGAGCTATTTCAAATCCTGAAAGATCATGCTGTGAAAGTGCTGCACTCAATATGCCAGCTAATTTGGAAAACTCAGCAGTGGCTACAGGACTGGAAAGGTCAGTTTTCATTCCAATCCCAAAGAGGCAATGCCAAAGAATGCTGAAACTACCGCACAATTGCACTCATCTCACATGCTAGTAAAGTAATGCTCAAAATTCTCCAAGCCAGGTTTCAGCAATACGTAAACCGTGAACTTCTAGATGTTCAAGCTGGTTTTAGAAAAGGCAAAGGAACCAGAGATCAAATTGCCAACATCTGCTGGATCATGGAAAAAGCAAGAGAGTTCCAGAAAAACATCTATTTCTGCT
>SJYF01000263.1:3985569-4002194 GCA_006410515.1 Procapra przewalskii | reverse complement strand
ATATAATGATATATATTATGTATTTATATAATTACCCTATATAATTTATACAGTGACTTATATATATTTCTTATATGCATATGTATAATGGAATATTACTCAGTCAAAAAAACGGGTGAAATAACACCATCTGCAGCAACATGGATGGGCCTGGAGATTATCATGCTGAGAGAAGTGAAGTGAAAGAATTAAAGTTCTGTTTTTTAATGGAGACACATAATGAAATGCTCCAAACCCTGAGCTCAGTGGTAAAATTCCTGGTCCCCAAGGGCTGCGGTGCCCTATGATAGTCACATGTCCAATCGTAGGTTTCATCTTGGCAGATGGCAGCTGTTTATTCCTACTTTTGGTCATTTCTAAAATGAGTGTGTCTTTCTTTCCCATGTACTCTGACCATATAAATAAATTTCTGCATTCAGTTTCCAATTATTCATAATGTTCACAGACTGTATTCAACCCTCATAATAAACCCTTTTAAATCAACGGTGAAATTAGTGCATGGCTCTGTGAATAGCTGGAGGAGATCCTGGTTGTGGTAATTTCTTCACAAACTGCCTTCCTCACAGCACTACACCCAGTGCTGGGCATTTTCAGTGAAGCGCTGCTTCAATTATGCTAATGGACGAGTCATCTAATTTAAACTGGGTATGATAACTGATAGCTGGCCTGGTAGAAAGAACACTTAACTCAGAAGATCTGAGTTTTTATTCTGATTTTTCAGGTCATTTAGCCAGTTTACATTGGCAAGTCATTTCATCTCACTGGGTTTCAGCCTATTATTACAAAATACTAAAATTAATCTTTGCTTTCATGCCCAGATATTATAGTATGAATTAGAGGATATATACTGGAAACAGTATAAACATTAGGAAATTATTAAAACTTAGAATGATTCCAAGCAAGGAAATTTAAGATTATTGTGTTCCTTTTGTATATGCAGAAGTCCTAATCTTTAGAAGTAAGGCAAAATAATCTGTTACTATTTGATGGGTTTTCTAAAATCTAGCTAATGGGCTCTACTCCAATACTGCTCCTACACAAGAGAGTTACAGTGTCGACTTGGACAGAATATTCTTGTTTGAGCATCTCTTTGAGGTAGAGGAAAAAATGCACATCGCTGGCGCCTCTCCACTCTGTTCCCAGTTTCTTCTGGTTCATTTTTCCTCAAGGCAGTACCTATAGCTTAGCTCATGTTATTTGAAGTCTGCAGCTCTAATTTAACAGAGGCCACGTATACTGAGAAGGGGGAACCTCACTCAGTAAAAAGCTCCCTGAGTGTGTCTCTTCCTTATTGTCACCACTGACATGTGTTCAGCCTCCCTTGACTTAACTGCTCTGTTTTGGGTTAAAGTTTCCACTCGATGGTGCAGCGACCCATGTTTTTACCTGGTAAGCACTTACTAAGACTGGAAATAACTACAGTTTACTCTGTTGCTGTGGAACTAAGCCTGAACTTCAAGTGAGGTTTCCCCCGCTACGGTTAAGTCCCCTACATACAAACCTTCCAGCTTTGCACTTTGAGATGTGAATGTGCTTTCACATGCCCAGCCACAGAAGTGAGTTCAGGGGCCTGGCGGACGTTGTCACGCGTGTGCATCCTCTGTTTCCCTGTACAGTCCTGTACAAAGTGCAGTAACGCAGCATCTTTGTTCCAAGCCCAGGGTGTCCAGAAGCCAGGGTGAAAGTAGCCCTGGCGTAGCTGGTAGTGGTGAGCTTTTCAAGGTGCCAAACTGTAAGACTGAAAATGCTTTACTTATTTTTGTGTTTGTTTTTTTATGTATTATTTATGTAGAAAGCGTTGTAACCTATCACGGTACAGTAGCATATAGCCAGTTGTGTTAGCTGGGTACTTAGGATAACTTTGTTGGACTTAACGAACAAATTGGACTCAATGAACCTGCTCTCAGAATAGACCTCCTTCATATACAGGGGACTTACTTTACCTGGAGAAGGTAAACTAGGACTTGAGAAATTTCTCTTGGGACTGGACCAGGTTGGGAAGGGAAACAGTCAGGTAGGTACAGCCCACGACTCCTCCAGAACCATGGCAACTTCAGACTCTGCCGTGCCAGGTAACCCAGCCCTGACTACCTTCTGTCCTTGTGTGTTTCCACTCAGGAGCCTCATTCCAGACAGAGGCCATACGGTTGGTGGGGTGGTGTGGTGAGGGGCTGGGGACTGTGGACGACAGCCCCACATGACTCACAGGGGGAGGGGTGGGATGGGGATGCCGTTACTCTAAGCAGGGTATGATGGAGAAGTTTTACCAAGCTTCAATGCTCACTTTCCATTCTCAGATTATTTAGCCAAACATGAGACAAGCACGCAGACCCTCCCAGGCAACCCTGGATCCCAAATCTTGAACCTCAGTTGCAAAAGAGAGAAAAGTCATCATTCTTATTTCCTTCAAGGACTCTGTCCTTAATTTTGGTAGATAAAAGTAAAAGAGGAAAACTTCTTGGTGAATTTCAGAAAAAAAAAACACATATATCATTCTTTACAGAATAGAAAGGATGAGAAAAAATGTTAACACAGATTTCAAGGGAGAAATACTAAGGATGCTGCCACTGAATGGTTTCCATTTTCACATTAAACTAAGGAGAGATTCTTCAGCGGGGATGGAGGTGTGATGAGTGGAGAACATTTGTAAGACTTACTGCTTCCCACCAGGAAATGTCATTAAGCCTTTGTCCAAGCATTGGAAAGGATAGAACATCCAAATTTAGAAATATGCACTCTAATGAGCCTAATTATCTACAGGCACGTAATGGTTAGTTGAAATCTGGGATTTATGTTTGAAATAATTTCTGTTTACTTCATTTCTGATTACAAAATTAGTATGTGTCCTCTCTAAGAAATTAGGAAAATAAAAAGTCCTAATGCTAAGAAGTAACTATCATTACCATTTTGTCTATATCCCCTCAAGATATTTTCATATGTGCAAATATTAAAATTTAGAACATCTATTTTTATTTCATGCTACTATACTCCCATTGTCTAAAAATCAGAAAAACACCAAAACACAGATAGTATAAAATAGACAACACTCACCATCCAACACTTAATGTGTAGACACGGGGTTTTCTCAAATAGAAAAAGGATCATGGTGCACAAGCTGTTCTGTAACCTGCTTTTCCCGCTTATGGATGTCTTCTCACTTTATAAACTATTATCTGTCGCTACTCCAGAGGGTCTCAACCTACGTAATTTTGTCTGGGGAATGTCTGGCAATATTGGAGACCCTGTCTGCTGTCACACTGTACCAGCAGCTAGGGAGGAGACCAGAGATGCTGTGGAACATCCCACAATGCACAGGGGAGCTCCCACAATGCTCAGGGAAGCCCCCTACCACTGTTGAGAGAAAAGAATTACTCCCTCAAAAATGTCAACACTGCTGAGGTTGAGAAACCCTGCCCTGTTCCCCGAGGTCTCCCTCTTTGCAGGTATAAGGTATCAGAGAACTATTTTGGCTGAAGGGTCAGGATACATACATACATATATATATCTGAATCACTTCGCTTTTCACCAGAAACAAGCACAACTCTGTAAACCAACTACAATTTAAAACAAAAGGCAGCAGGGAAAAGAGTAACAGACTTGAAAGGGGAATTCATGGTAGAAAAAACTCAGATTACCAAAAGACAACTGGTTACCAATAGCTCAATAAATAACATGCGCCACTATGCTTTACTAGCATTCTCAGGGAGACAGAACCTAAAGCTGCCTTGGCGCGCTAAGTCGCTTCAGTCGTGTCCAACTCTGTGACCCCATAGACTGTAGCCCGCCAGGCTCCTCTGTCCCCGGGATTCTCCAGGCAAGAACACTGGAGGGGGCTGCCATGACCTGCTCCAAGAAAACCACCGGAGACACCATTATAAACCCTGACAAGTGTGTGTCAGGAGGTAGGCACCCTCCCTCACTGTACCTTCATCACTGTGAAGCGGCGCAACCACTGGACAAAACAAGTCAGCAGCACTCGAGCCCTGCAATCTCACCATCAGGCACGTGTGTACAAACACGTGTGCACGTGTCCACCAGAAGTTGCACTCAGATGTCCACAGCAGCCTTTGTGCAATAAGCCAAGCACTAGAAACCAACCCTGGGTTCATCAACGCTCGAAAACACATTCACACAATAGCATACTACCCAGCACTGAAAAATAAATCAATTACGACCACGCGTCACAAGGTGGAGATTTTAGTCCCTAAGTCATGTCTGACTCTTGTGACCTCATAGATTGTATAGGCCCCCAGGCTCCTCTGTCCATGGGATTTCCCAGGCAAGAATACTGGAGTGGGTTTCCATTTCCTTCTCCAGAGGATCTTCCCAACCCAGGAATTGAACCCGTGTCTCCTGCATTGCAGGTAGATTCTTACTACCACTGAGCTACCAGGGATTTACATAACATTATGCAAAAGATAAGACACAAAGGAAGAACATGATGTGTTTATTATATAAAGTATAAAAACAGGAAAAATGAAATAGTATTTTTAGAGATACATATATAGATGATAAACTATAAAGAAAAGCAAAAGAATGATTATGGCCTATAAAAGCAGAATGCTAGTTTTTCTTAAAGGAGAATAAGAGGAAAACACTGCAGGACAGACAGGGGGCTCGTAGACTACGGGTCATGTTCTTCAAGCTCATTTTCAGCAATGGCGAGATGCATGTTCACTTCCTTATAATTCTTTAATGGCCAAATACATTTGACATGCTTTCCTGTGTATGTATGATATTTTGCAATTTTTTACTGAGAAAAATCCAAGTACCCAGCCCACCACAATCTTCCCCAAGCATCATCAGATGGAAGGCATCTGTTTCTTCCACCTTCTCCTTCACACATGGAGTCAGAATTTTCAATCTAATATAGAAAAAAAAACAACACCCCAAATAATTAGCGCCTAAGTCTGGGTAGTGTATGCATGATTTAAAGAAAGGCAATGGGGAGAGGATTTGCATCTCCAAAGCAAGTATCTTCTGAGCAGATAAACTTTCCAGATTTGGGGAACACAAGATATTTGCAGCAAGATTATTTATTTATTCTCAGTGAAAAGGCCTCTAGAGCTCTGGAGGCAGGTCCCTCAGTCACTCCACAGTACAGCTTCTGAGGGTCCCTTCGGGGTCCCGGGAAGATCTCTAGGAGTTCAAGGCCTGCCTCCCCTAGAGGCAGTTTCAGCATCTTAGACCTCTTCTGTCAGATTAATTTATTCGTGACGTAGACCAGGCAGAATAAGCCAAAATATTTCCACTTCCAATATACATAAACCAAGGCCATAGGTGTTTTCTTAGTTGGGATTCTTATTTGCAAGCCACAGAGGCTGCCTCTGGTTTATATAACAGGAACGGGGTTTATGAAAGCATACTGAATCTCCCAGCATCCCTGTCAGGAATGGAAACCCACATCTGAGCTAAGCTTCCAGGATTAGTGCCCAAAGGCTGCAGCAGAGCTGGCCTGGTGAGGAGCGCAGGACCCCTCCAGGGCCACCCGTGAGTGCTACCCCGTGGACGGAAACTCAGGCCTGCAGTTCCCGCCACCCCAAAGTCAGAAGCCACTGCTGCCTCCACAGCGGAGAGAGATGGCATTGCCTTCTCGAGATGCTCACTCCCAGGTGGAGGTCTCACACTCAACGCCTCTGACTGGTGGCATTGAGGCATGCACACCAGCCATGACAGAAGCTAAGAAAGAATGTTCTGGGCTCCACCGATGCCCTATACATTCAGAAATCATGATGATGGGCTCCACCGATGCCCTATACATTCAGAAATAATGATGATTGGCTCCACCGATGCCCTATACATTCAGAAATCATCATGATGGGCTCCACCAATGCCCTATACATTCAGAAATCATGATGTCTACTTGGTGGTAGACGTCTGTGGTCTTTTGCTTAAGAAACTTTCTGTCTGGTAATGACTTATGGACTCACAGAACTTCAGTGACTGCCAATTTCTAAGCACATGATTGATGATATTTTTAACTCTCCAGAAGAAAGCATGAAATTGCACCATCTGCTTTGCTCTTTTGTCCCTGGTGGGCAATCCATTTCACAAGAGTCCCCATGACTCAGAGGAGACAGAGGTGGGGTCTTTTTCTGAGGCTGCCTATTTTATATCCACTTCCCACATCACTTAGAAGGCGCTGGGTCACCAGCAATGTCCCATTCAGCCATTTTGAAGGAAGAGGTTGGTGCAGAAGAGCCATGCTATGGTGAAAACCACTTTCCAGTGATTCTCAGGTCCTGGAGTCTCGAGGGGAGGGCTCTTGGGGAAAGGTCAAAGGCTTGATTGGACGCCAGGTGGGTGACGACAGTCATGTTGCTCCCGCACCAGCTGCTGTGTTTCAAAGCTGCCTTCAAAGAATCTCTACTACATTGGAGAGGGATTGGAGAGTGTGAAGTCAGGCTATTTTTTCCCCCTTCTTATTAGCAATTTGTGACATTTGCTATCTACCCTGGGACCTTTAGCTTCAGAGCACACCATCTCTCTGCACACTTAAAATCTATTTTTACGTAGGAATGTTAAGATACCTGGTGGGAGTAAGGTGGGTGGTAAGTGGCAGGGGGAAGAGCGAGAAAGCTGTGGGGATTTTTTTTTTCTTACTTGAAATCAATTTAAAGCAATTTTATTCATCTTGGGGCATATTACTATTATCATCATTATTACCAATATTACACTTTTTTTTTTTTTTACCTTAGAAACTGGAGTTCAGAGGTGATCATCAAATTCAAGTTGTAAGATGTTTTTCACAGGAGGCCTTCAGATACTTGGGAAATTTTTGCTTTATTTCCTGATTTAACTAAGCTTTGAGTTTTGTGGGCGCCCTGCGTTCTGTTGTGCCTGACTGACAGGGGGCAGCTGGGCCAGGTGGGCTGTATGGGTGGCTGAGAGGACTTGTGGGATGCACAAGACTTCAGATGCAGATTAGGGCCACCACGATTAGGGCAGGCCTGGGCGCAGGGAGGGAGGAGACAGATGGGATGAGGGGTTTGACGGAAAAGACGGTGCCTTGCCACTCATTTTCCTAAGAGGAAATCTCCCTGTCTTCCTTTTTCAGAACACTGAGATGGAAAGTCGATGTTTATTTGAAGTCACAGTGAAGTGACTAGCTGTGCACAGGGCTTTGTGAAAAACATGTTTACATTCCTGAGAAATACACTGAATCCAGATGGAAGTGAGAAAATGCATTACCTAATGAGGCCATCCATGAAACAGGAGTTAGGAGTCAGAAGAAGCTTCTAGAGGAGAAAGCTACCGAATGAGCCACTGAATTGACGGGTGGCACATGAAGAGCTCAAAATTATATCCTATGATATTTAGGAACTTAGTATATGATAAATCTACTATTCCAACTCATTGGTTATTAGACTAGATGCCTATCCATCTGGAAGAAATAAAAGTATACCCCTTCTTTACACCATATGTGTACTAAAATAACAGATAGGGAAAAGATTTAACATTTTAAAATGAAAATATAAAAAGAAAGCATAGGCGACAACGTGAGTGACAGAGACAAGACTTCACAAAAGCTGACTAGTGCACATCAAAATGAAAACCTATACAGCAAAGATGCTGTAGAGAGAAATGTTCAAATGCTAGATTAGGGGAAACTATCTGCCACCTGTATGATCAATATTCCTGATACACTAAAGCTGCAATACATTGATAAGCAAAATATAAAAATGAGCAAAAGATATGCAATACAAATAATGACTAAGCCTACCTGGTGCCTCAGAGGGTAAAGCGTCTGCCTCCACTGTGGGAAACCTGGGTTCGATCCCTGGGTCGGGAAGATCCCCTGGAGGAGGAAATGGCAACCCACACCAGTACTCTTGCCTGGAGAATCCCAAGGACAGAGGAGCTTCGCAGGCTACAGTCCACGGGGTCACAAAGAGTCAGACACGACTGAGTGACTTCACTTTCACTTTCACCAAAAAATGCTCAGTGTTACTCTAGTTTGGGAAATTAAAACAACAGTGAGATGAAACTTTCTACAAGAATAAAAAGCAAATTATGGCTTCTTACTTTTTAGTATATTTTTTCAAGAAAGGAAGAAAGAAAGGCCCAATCTATGGGCATAAATATGCTTTGAAGGATAAGGATACTGAGGAAATACTGAACCAAAAGACAAGAGATTTAATTTTTCTGCTCATGTATCTTTGTACTGTTTTCCTTATGCTAATGAGGACATTACTTTTGTGATTAAAAAAAAGCCCAACAATGAAGCATTACCTTAAAATTAACTGTTTAAATGAATTAGGACAAACAAAGAGTCCAGAAAAATTTCTAGACTGGTCTGGCCAATTGATCCATTATGCTGTAACTTTCATGGACATAAAGACATTTTCAGTGACAAAAAATTAAGATTTTCACATAAGAAATATTTGTTTGTTGATACTAAAAGTAAATATCAGCCTACAGGCTAAGATTCAATAAATATTCATTTCTTTCAAATCAAGGTAATTTTGACTGTGAGTTCTTCATTACATGAGGTGCAGGGACATTCTGTTTCCATTATGATTGGGCCCTGATCTCACCCAAAGTCTCTCCAGACACCTGAGAAATGGCAGCGGTCTGGAGATAGAAGAGGTGGGTTGAGACTGGTCTTCCACCCTCCGGATGACCCTGGGCATGTGGATGCCATTCTTTGAGCTTTGGGTTCCTCATCTACAATATAGGATTGGTATCATTTGTCCAGGGTGGCTCACAGAGGCATCATGGGATCATGGCTCTTTAATCCAAACCCCAGGGTCCTCACAATCTGGTGAAAATGCTCTGTGCTGAAGCTCAGGGTAACCTAGAAGTTGGCAGAATGACTTCCAATTGCACTGTGTGAAGAAAGCAAAGTCTTTGAGAGAATAATGTGTTTACAGTCAAATCTTACAGAATGGGGCAAGCTGAAGGAAGTGGGGAGGAAAGAGTCACCTGGAATTCAGGTCTCAGCAAGTTAAATCATCAAATATGTCAGCAGACCTTCCTGGGACAAGATTTCCAAATATCTAAGTCAGTGCTTTCTCCAACAAAACTGTTGGATGGAATGGTTTAATTTATGGTTTTAAATTAAATGATCCTTGCTTTTTGAGCTCATCACAGAGAAATTCTTGAAGAATGACTAAAGATTTCATTAAATATCTTGGATAGCTCTTTAGAGACATGTTTTTTATCCAGATACTTGTCGCAAAAGTCTGAGAAAACAGGGAGATGGTTTATGAAATGTTTAATGAATGTCTGCAATAGCAACGGTTGTATTTACAGCCACAATTCAGTACCATTCAGTGAGTGTTTCCTGGATGAGGGGCACCTGTGCTGACAGTATTTGAATACCGCTTTGTCTATCCTACAGGGGACGTGATGTCAGGGGAAGGTCAATTCAGTTCAGTCGCTCAGTCATGTCCAACTCTTTGCGACCCCATGAATCACAGCACGCCAGGCCTCCCTGTCCATCACCAACTCTCAAGAGTTCACTCAGACTCACATCCATCGAGTTGGTGATGCCATCCAGCCATCTGATCCTCTGGCGTCCCCTTCTCCTCCTGCCCCCAATCCCTCCCAGCATCAGAGTCTTTTCCAGTGAGTCAACTCTTTGCATGAGGTGGCCAAAGTATTGGAATTTCAGCTTTAGCATCAGTCCTTCCAATGAACACCCAGGACTGATCTCCTTTACAATGGACTGGTTGGATCTCCTTGCAGTCCAAGGGACTCTCAAGAGTCTTCTCCAACACCACAGTTCAAAAGCATCAATTCTTCAGCATTCAGCTTTCTTTACAGTCCACCTCTCACATCCATACATGACCACAGGAAAACCATAGCCTTGACTAGATGGACCTTTGTTGGCAAAGTAATGTCTCTGAAGGTACCATGCTGTTTAGGAAGAAGCTGGTTTTCTCCTAAATCGGTCATTGAACCAGTGACTTTCCCTAGGTCTTTGTTTACTCTCATGGTAAGTAAGGCAGTTCTACAACCTGACCTGGCATTAAACACCATTAGTTCCTGCTGACACGTGATAATAGAAGGTGCCAGCTAGTCGAGAGATTCTGGCTTTTGAATTGATTGTCTAGGTGTTGCATTTTGTGTTTCTTGGCTACTTGCAGTTTCTGTGTATCATGGTTTGATCTCAAATCCATGAAATGTAATTTTGTATTAGAGAATCACTGCTTTTAAGCTGAAACTAAACCAATTATCCTAATGATTAACATTTACCTCCTTGATTAGTAATGACTAATAATAATGATAGCTGAAACATATCCTAAGCTATACTAATCAACAAGTTGCTTTACTTGAAGCCCTCTTACTCACTGTGACACCCTAGTGCAAAGGTCAGAAAACCATGCCCCATGGGCCATATCTAATAAGACACTTGTTTTGTGGACAAAGTTTTAACAGAACACAGCCACACTCATAGCTATGTTCATACTACATCAACAAATGAGTCATTGAGACAGAGACCTGAGGGCCCACAAAAGTCTAAAATATTTACTATCTGACCCTTTACAGAGAAAGCTTGCCAAACCCTGGACTAATGTATTTCTCACCTTAGTTGGAAGGCCTGCTCTGTAGAGGAAAGACTGTATCTTCTGGGCTGACATTTGGGGCCTGACTGGCTCAGCCAATGATGTTCCATTTCCTCTTCTGTGAAGACTCTATTCCATCCAGTCCAACCCAGTCTCTTGTCTATTCCTTGCAGGTGAAGTATCCTCACCTCCCCACTCCTTGGCTTAAGCATACAGCCAGCAAAGTGGCTAAAATTAATTCACAGAATCCTTGCCTCTCAAAAGTACAGCCCATGAAACAACAGCATTGATATCATCTGTACATTTGCTAGAATTATAGAATCTCAGGCCCCAACCCAGACCAACTGGATAAGAATTTGTATTTTAACAAGATCCTCAGATGACTTGATATGCAGTGCTAGCCAACAGAACCTTCTTTGGTGATGGAAATGTTCCCTTTCTGCAATATCCAACATCACAGCCCCCTGTGACCCTCGGGCAACTTACCTGTGGCTAGTACAACTCAGAGACTCCATTTTTAACTTTTACTTATATTAATTCAGGTTTATAAAGCAGGAAGCCACATGCAGCTGGTGGCTACCACATGGCAGAGTACAGCTCTAAACCACACCCTGAGAGAAGGATCCCGGGGGAACAGCTGTAGTTCATTTCCATCCGCCTCCAGAGTCGCCTGGAGCGTTCCAGCACTGGTCTGAGCCTGGAAGGGGACACAGCTGGAGGGAAGTCCAGCAAGGTCCCTACGGGGCTCTTATGGCTGAACTGCTCAAAGGGTCCCCCAAAGCCTGAGACAGGCAGGGTCGTTGACTATGCCTGGAAACTTCAAGGGCCAAATCCTCCCAAGACAACTGTTGGTCCCAGTTAGCAGTTGAGACGTGGAGAGGATCAAGCCTGAGGATCTATCACAGGGAGGTGGTAGAGGAGGAAATACCTCCA
Organism: Procapra przewalskii; assembly: GCA_006410515.1. Classification (NCBI taxonomy): domain Eukaryota; kingdom Metazoa; phylum Chordata; class Mammalia; order Artiodactyla; family Bovidae; genus Procapra; species Procapra przewalskii. Next base: position 3,990,750 of record SJYF01000263.1, on the reverse strand, counting down.
TTCAACCATTGTATCCAGCTGAGGGGACCCATCCAGGAGACAAAGGCTTGCAGGCTCAGACCTGGCTCTCCCCTTATCCGAAACACACAGGCCTAAGGACCAGAAAGCTGCAACCCCAAGGACCTTCAGAGGTTATCTTATGCAATCTTTTTAATACACGGTCACTACTGCCACTCTTAGAGGGTGAGCAGGAAGGACATGCAGGGACTCCGTGAGAACTGAACCCAGGCCATCTCTCACAGTCTCACAGTTCGGCCTGTCCACCTTAAGTGACAGCAAAGACCCCTTCCATCCAGTCTACTCAGAGTCTGTATCCTTGCCGAGCCTGAGGTCTCCCATCCACTTGATCTCCAGGGCTCACTGCCTCACACCCTTTTGCTCTGAGTCTGGGATTGCTATTAAAGAAGGAAGCAGGCTTCCTATCTCTCCTAAGAAGAGCCCTGTCATAAGCCCAACATTTAGTTTCTTAGGACTTCCTTAACAGATTACTGTAAACTTCTTGGCTTAAAACAACAGAACTGTATTCCATCATGGTTCCGGATGTCAAAAGTCCAAAATCAATGGCTGTGCTTTCCATCAAGTTGCTTCAGGAGATCCTGCCCTTTCTCCCAGCTTCTGGTGGTCCTTGGGTCATGGTAGCAAAACTCTGCTTCTGTCTTCATGGGTCTTCTTCCCCAAGTCTCTCTGTATTCTTCTTTCCCACCTCTTAAAGGCTTCTTAGGGTGAACTTAGGACTTAGCCAAATCAAAGATAATCTTGTCTTCAGATCCCTGCCTTACTTACACCTGCAAAGATCATATTCGAAGGTAACAGAGTTTAGAACGTGGACATTTCTTTCTGAAGTCATGATTCAACTCACTATATCCAGTGTAGGATCCTTTCCAAACAGTCTTCACGCCTTCCCTCACGTGGGTTTCAGCCTCGTTCTCTTCTGTGCTGTCCTGCCTGTCCTACAAACAGCCTGCAGAGGCTTGACAAAGCTTGCTCCCTGGAGCAGGGAAGCTGGAGCGCCCTGAAAGTGCTCTCTGGTTTCCTTTGCTGTGAAAAAGCTTGTAAGTTTGATTAGGTCCTATTTGTTTATTTTTGTCTTTATTTCTATTGCCTTAGGAGACTAACGTAAGAAAGCACTGGTACAATTAGTGTCAGAAAATGTTTTGCCTACGTTCCCTTCTAGGAGTTTTATGGTGCCGTGTCTTGTATTTAAGTCTTTAAGCCATTTTGAGTTACTTTTGTCCATTGTGTGAGGGTGTGTTACAAATGCACTGATTTGCATGCAGCTGTCTAACCTTCCCAGCACCACTTGTGGAAGAGACTGTCTATTCCCGTTTTACAGTCTTGCCTCCTTTGTTGAAGATTAACTGGCTGTAGGTGTGTGGGTTTGCCTCTCTGCTGTGTTCCACTGATCCGTGTGTCTGTTTTTATGCCAATACCACACAGTTTTGATTATTATAGTTTGAGGTCTAGGAGAGTTATGCCCCCAGCTCTGTTTCTTTCCCCCCCTCAGTATTACTTTGGCAATTCTGATTGTTTCACAGTGCTCTATGAATTTTTGGATTATTTGTTCTAGCTCTGTGAAAATGAAAGACTTCTCTGAATGCTGGTGTTCACTTTATCTGTACACCTTAGAGGCAGGGAAGCCTCCAGGGCTCCGCCCCCTTTCCTGCTCTGCCTCCCTGCCATATGCCTCCGTGGCACAGCGTCATGTGGATTCCATCCCTCCCACGGCCCCCTCCGTTCGGTCCTGGTCGCACAGTCCCCACGCAGGATGCTTCTGTGCCCACCAGGAGGATGCCGAGAGGATGCCATGTAGTCACTAGCCTGTAAGGTGCTCTTCCACCGCCTCCCACCTGCACCCCCGCCACTCATATTACATCTCCAGCCTCTAGAGAAGCTTACGCCCAGGGAAGGCGCACTCACTGTGACTGGGCCAGACTTGGACACTCAGCCTTGGGAAACAGCCATAGATTGAGCCAAAGACCTTTCAAGAAGATACAAATCCTGAAGCCTAGAGACAGCAGACTGAGGGGGACGGGGCACTGCCACTGGCCATGAAGCCTTGCCCCTTCTGAGCTGGTGATCCCTAAGGGTGGCTGCCATGTGGGGCTGTATCCAAGCAGGACAAGCCTGATTACCCAGGACCGACGTGCAGATGGCTGTAGACATGAGCCCATGTGGTCTGAGAACAAGAGACAGGTGCCTCATCAGCTGCCACTTTCCTTATTTCCTACACTGTACTTTGTTATCTATCTGTCAGTTTTCTAATAATCCCCTTTTAAAGTCAACAAACCTGAGTGGGTTTCTGCTCTTTGTGACTGATAATCTTCCCCCAAACTTGTCTGGGTTTAAAATCTGTCACACCGTGAAAACCAGCATGGTGGAAAGAGTATCTTATAAGAAAGTCATTCAATTAGTTTGCTATTGAAAGACTAAAGGACAAAAAGAAACAAGATCCAATGAGCAAATTCCTTCCGGGCCATTGTAATTAAACAGATTGGCATTAGGATTTATAAATCAATTGCCTATGCGTTTTTGTCAATGCAAATTATTCTTCCCCTCAAGAACCTGATCCTTTGTGGATAAGTTGATAAAGTTGTGCTTTTGAATCTGAAATTTGAGGTGACAGCCACAACAATCACAAGGACTTGATTAAGCATCTTGGCAAGTCTGCACATTCTCAGTACATCTGCTGCTGGCAGCTTTGCCAAAGAACAGATGAAAACCGGGTGGAAAGAAAGACAGAACGTGCTTGATCCTGGATGAAACTGACCTACCAAAGGCTCAGGCTTAGACTTTTACATTTGGATTATTATTCAGGTTTCGAGGATGCAGGAGGGGTAAGATGCCCCTGGCAATATTTTGTCTGTTCGGCATTCTCCTCAGAGCAGAAGATTCAAGGGAGACACTCAGCCATAGTAATGGTAGATATACAAGAGCTCATACTGTGCATTTTTTTAATGAAAGAGATTGCATGTCAGAGAAAAATGGCTTGAATTGTTCTTTTCTATAAAGTTAGAAACCACGTGGAGAGAACGGAAGTGTCCATGCTGCCGTTTTGTGCCCTGTTTATCAAGCTCACCTACAGGGCAGGTAGCAAGAAGGAGAGAAGGTTTGATACTTCAGTTCTGGCTTTTTCAGGGTGATGTTATGTAAGCAAGTAAGATACATTAAGCTTTCCCTCAGGGCAAATGTATAGCACTTCAGAGAATTTACTCAGCCTTAAATAAATCTTCTAAAAATGGAAGATTTTTAGCCTAACCACTAGAATTGAATTTTCTTTTCCTTTTCTCTCACAATACTTATGAGCATCTTTCTATGAAAAATCTTTGATCTCACTAAAAGTCTTAAATCAGAACTGATAAGAAAAGCAAACAGTTAAAAATCCTAAAGACATGAATTCAACTCTTAATCTTAAACTGAATGTCAGTTTTTTGATATGCAAATCTGTAAGGGGAAAGCCTTACTAAGGTGATGAAAATGGAATGAGGTAGCTTATATCTGTGGTTCCCAATTTTCAGGTTCTCTTTACAATCACCATTTAAATATAAGAATGCCGGTTCCTGTTCCTGCCCAGTTGACACAGACTTTGTGAGACTAGGCCTGGGAATCAATATATATACTTTTAAAACATTTTGGGTTTTAGAATCTTGAGGCAGCCAGTACAGGGCAAGAACAAGGAACCAGTGTTTAAATCATCTTTAACTTGAGATTTTTTTAGAAGAAAAAAAAAAGAGTGTATGTGTGTGTGTATAGTCTTTCTTGATTAGCTAACCCATACTGAGAGAACAGGCTACCAGGGCCTACCAGTGGATGAAAGGGGGAGTAATTTACTCCATTCACATGTTCTGCTAGCAAGATTGTATCAGGTGGTAATTTCAGCTGACACAGAATATAATGACTGATGTAATTTCAGGTTGGTCCAGTTTAATTCCCATAAAATTACGTCAGGAAACTAGAACATTATGACACATTCCTGACTAAACAACAATAGATGGGACTGCAAGAAGATCCAACCAGTCAATCCTAAAGGAAATCCACCCTGAATATTCCCTGGAAAGACTGATGCTAAAGCTCCAATACTTGGGCCACCTGATTCAAAGAGCTGATTGGAAAAGACCCTGACACTGGGAAAGACTGAAGGCAGGAGAAGTGGGTAGCAGAGGATGAGAAGGTCGGAGGCATCACCAACTGAATTTGAGCAAAGTCCGGAAGATAGTGAAGGACGGGGAAGCCTGGCTTGCTGCAGTCCACGGGTCACAAAGAGTCTGAAAAAACGTAGTGACTGAGCAACAGCAACAAAGCTCCTAGGGATGCTTCACTTCCATTTGTGAGCAGCTTCTGGCAGGAAAGAGCTCTCTGCAGCAAGCCCCTTCGTCTTGTCACCAACCTTACACCAGGCACCCCCGCCCCCTACCCCCTGCTCCACTCATCTCGGCCCTAGCACACACAGTCAATCTTCTGATCACACAATATTTGGCCCAACGTGTTAATTCTTCCTGTAGATCCAACAGAACCAGAAGAACACAAGTAGACATTTCAAATAGAAATGAACTTCAAGTAGTAATAACAGGTGAACAGATCTCTCACCCAGCTCCCCCTTCAGTAATCTTGTGAACAAACTGTGCGAATAAGACATCTAAAGAAAGATCACAAGAAGTGGACCTGCCTGCATGCAGTTGGGGTGGCGATGACGCAGACCCCTCATCTCAATGATTAACTTAGATTACTTCCCTTTTTACTTTTGAAAACTTCCATGGCTGGGCAGAATCTTTGAAGATGGTTCTTGGGGACCATTGAATCCACCATCTCCCCAGGTTGCTCATATTCTGATCAAAAGCAACTTTCCTTTCTACCAATATCTTTGAAAGCAGCTAGACATGCTTTGGAGAAGGCAACGGCACCCCACTCCAGTACTCTTGCCTGGAAAATCCCACGGATGGAGGAGGCTGGTGGGCTGCCATCTATGGGGTCGCACAGAGTTGGACATGACTGAAGCAACTTAGGCCTTACAAATAGCTGTGAAAAGAAGAGAGGAGAAAAGCAAAGGAGAAAAAGAAAGATATAACCATTTGAATGCAGAGTTCCAAAGAATAGCAAAAAGAGATAAGAAAGCCTTCTTCAGCGATCAGTGCAAAGAAATAGAGGAAAAGAACAGAATGGGAAAGACTAGAGATCTCTTCAAGA
>SJYF01000263.1:3962737-3974426 GCA_006410515.1 Procapra przewalskii | reverse complement strand
TTCATGAGCTCATTAAACTTTGAGACTTAATTAAAAAAACAAAACAAACAAGGCCCTACACTACAGCACGGGGAATCCCTTCAATATTGAATCCCGTGATAAGCCACACTGGGAAAGAATATAAGAAAGAACAGAGGGACTTCACTGGTGGTCCAGTGGTTAAGAATTCACCTTCCACTGCAGGGGGTACAGGTTCAAACCCTGGTCAGGGAGCCAAGATCCTACATGCCACAGGGCAACTAAGCCCACTCACGGCAAGTACTAAAGCCCAGATGCCCTGGAGCCCAAGTTCACAACTGGAGAGAAGCCCGCAGGCCCACACAAAAGATTTCACGTGCCACCATGAAGGGCCTGCATGCTGCAACTAAAATCCCATGCAGCCAAACAGATATTTTTTACAGAACATATATGTATGCATAACTGAGTCAATTTGCTGTACAGCTGAAATTAACACAACATTGTACATGAAGTATACTTGAAAAAAAGCCAAAAATAAAAAAAACCACCCCCAAATCTTCGAGACTTAGGAGCCAGTGTAGGGTGGCACCTGTCAAGCAAGAACGCACCTGTCTCCCTTAACTTTTCTTCCTCTCCCTGCTTAGAGCTCCTTGTCTGGAAACAGCAGGTACAGATCGGGAAGGTGAAAAGAGAGGAAGAGCCACTCCTCCGAGGCAGGAGGTGGGAGGGCGGACTGGAAGACTTCCTTCCAGTGGAAACTGAAGGACCGACGAACTGACTTGACTGGATTGACTTCATGGACGCTGTGCCTCTGTTTACAGCTTAACAAGAAGGGGGCAACAGCAGATGAGACGGTTGGATGGCATCCCTGGCTCAATAAACTTGAGTCTGAGCAAACTCCGGGAAATGCTGAAGCACAGGGAAGCCTGGCGTGCTGCAGAGTCCGTGGGGTCGCAAAGAGTCAGACACGACAACAACAGCAACCTGCAAAAAAGCACTGAACGGTGGCCAGCTGGCAGCCATGACTCCGAGATTTTGCTAAACAGAGTTTTAGAATCTTCTGTAAATGCCAACAGCTTCTAATCCAAAAAAAAGATGTGCATCGTCACACTCCTGAAACTGCTCCTGTAGACACAGGAGTGACCCTCTGGTCCAGGATGTTACATGGATGCTTTGTCCTTTAGGCGGGAGATGGCGTTTACCTTGACTCCTAGGGTCTATACATTGTGCTGTAAGACGCCTGCAAGAACCAGTCACGTCTGTGGGACTGTCTGCCCCCATGTTAGCGACCAAAACAGTGAATGCCGCTTCTTGACTTCTGCAACTCGGGCTCTCTTTACATTGTCCCATCTCGTCCCATGAAGTCAGCTTGTCAGCTATGAGGTCTCACTTGCTTCCCACTCACTCCTGACATGTCTTTAATCGTGTGTGGGCTGCAGAAATATATGGCCCAGCTGGAGAGAACTGTGTACAAACAAAGTCAGCCAGGATCTGCATGTTACATCTTTTTTTTTTTTTTTAATTTCCAGAGAATTAGTGTCATCTACCTGGTCACTCAGAGATCTCCTCTGCTTGCCCACTGGTTCTAGTGACCTCATTCAGTGGGCAAAGCGTGCAACTGGAGAAGGCAACTGATTATCTACCTGTACATTCAGCAAACTTGGGGGGAAGTAAGTGGTAGATTAAACTCCGTCAGGCATCCTTGAGGTCCAAGTAGTTGAGTATATGAATCACCCATCTTGGATGCAAATTCAGATTCTGCTCATTGTAGCCGATAGAGGAGTTCCTTAGTCTCCAGGCCTTTATTTTTTTCCCATTTCTAAAACAGAGGTAATAACACTTAGTTTGCAGGACTGTGGTAACTAAATGAACCAATGTTTGTGGCGCACTTGGCGTGTCTAGGGACCCAGTTACTTTTAGGTCTCTTTCCCCACTCCGCCTCACCTTTTCTTTAACTCTTGGCACCCCATTGCATGTGGGAGAGAACTCAACCAAGTACTTAACAGAGAGAGATGCAAAACCGTGGCATGTGAACAGCAATTCAAAGACCTGGAGAGACGTTGTTGGTTGCCCAGCAATTCAGACTTCTTCCAGGGCAGGGGTTGTGGGTTTGTTCCCTGGTTGGGGAGCAAGATCCCACAGCCTTGCGGACAGGAAACCAAAATGTAAAACAGAAGCAACATTGTAACAATTCAATGAAGACTTTCAAAAAGTCTACATAAAAATAAAATTATTTTTTAACAAAACAAATAAAAAAAAGACCTGGAAGTGTTTGCTCTAACTACGACTCGGCAAAGGACTCAGCAAAGAACCGTTGTCTTCAAAAGGTCTGTGGGAGAAGCCGGTGGCGCAGAGAAGAGGATTTCTTCCTCTTGTTTTTGGACTCTGTCCTGAGCCGTCCCCCAGCCACCACCTCCTGGCACCAGCTGGCACCACCGTGTCTCCACTGGGCCACCACAGCCGCCTGTACCCTGGTTGGCCCCGTCTCACCCTCCACACTCCAGCCAGAAGAACCTCTTGAAAGCACCAAGCTGCCTGTGTTTTTCCTCCATCTAAAATTCTTCAGGCCCCTCTGACCCAAGCCGAGCTCCCTAGCACTCACGGGGCATCCAGATCTGTCATTTGGGTTCCGACCCACCTAATGTTCAACACTCCCCACTACCTCGCCCCACTGCTTACATTCACCAAGACCAAAGCACATGAATTTCCTTAAGAGAGGTTTATACGTCTCCATATTTTTATGTCTGTCTGCCTGGAACAGCTTCTGACTTGCCCACAGGGTGAAATTCTTAAAATCAAGTCATCTTCTCTGGGAAGCCCGTCCTCTGCCCCGCCTTCCACCCACGGAGTGACTCGCGCTTCTGGCCTGCTTCTGCATCTCTGCCGGCAACGGTGTGTCACGCGTGCACAAAGACCGGCGCGTCTCTGCCCATGAACTGCCTCACCACACACCAACCTACTCTCCACTCCCGGGCCAGTGCCAGGCAGTCACTTCGTCAGCACCACTGCACTTAAAGCCTTGAGCACAGTCTGAGCTGCCGCAGGATGCCGCGCAGTGAATGCAGCCATGCTTCTGCCCTGGGGATTCGCTGTCTTCCAATCACTATGGTATTCTCTTTGCTGTTGTTTAGCCACTAGGTTGTGTCCGACTCTTCGCAACCCTACAGACTGTAGCCACCAGGCTGCTCTGACCACGGAATTCTCCAAGCAACAATACCACTTCCTACTCCAGGGGACCTTCCCAACCCAGGGCTCTCACCCGCGTCTCCTGCATCAGCAGGCGGGTTCTTGACCACTGAGCCACCAGGGACGCCCAGTATTTTCAGATACCATAATTTATAAAAATGAACTCTGAGTTCATCTTCTTTGGGAATTCCACCGTAAGGTGGAAGGACTAGGTCAGAATTGAGCTTCTCAACTTGAACATGCACAAGGCTCACCTACAAGTTTTGCTTGAAGGCAGCTGCTGACTCTGTGAGTCAGTGAAGCCCAAGAAGCTGCCTTTCTCACAAGTTCCAGGTGAGGCTGATGCTGCGTGTTTAGACGGCTGGGTTCTGGATAAAATTAAAGGAGAAAAACTGACAATCATTTTAAAAAGCCAAGCCAAACAAGAGCTGTTCAATGACAATATCCATGATAGAGAAATGGAAACTGCTTTCCAAAAATGGTATTTTAATGCAACATTTCAGAAATCCAAATATTGTGAGACATAAAATTTAAAACATGTATATATAATCTGTAAACTTGTTGCAAAAGCACTTTTGATTGCCTAAAGTATTCCTTTCCCAGAATTTGGAAGACTGTGTCAAGGTTAAAGTTCAAAGAGACAAAAAGCTGGGGGGAAAAAGTTACTAAATGATAATTTCCAACTATTAAAACCTTTCATTTGACTAGAATAGATGTTAAGTGAATTACTTGTTTTTAAAAAGAAATCAAGCTGCCTCTCCTCCAGAGGTTTCTATGGTTTCATTTAATACTTTGACTATTAATAAACACATAAAAAGGGTTTTTAAACACAATGGACACTAATTAGGCAGAGTGTAACAAAAGGTTTAAATGATTTAAAAACTGAAAAAGTGATTTATGCTCCTGGGGTCAATGACTCATACACAGAAAAGCTGTGCATAATAGTATTCATTCATGTTGCCAGGTATTCAAGTGATGAAGAAGCATTTCCAGATCTTCTGTCTTGGAAAATGTTTCAAGTCAGTTCAGTCACTCAGTCATGTTCGACTCTTTGTGACCCCATGAATCGCAGCACGCCAGGCCTCCCTGTCCATCACCAACTCCCGGAGTTCACTCAGATTCACATCCATCGAGTCAGTGATGCCATCCAGCCATCTCATCCTCTGTCGTCCCCTTCTCCTCCTGCCCCCAATCCCTCCCAGCATCAGTCTTTTCCAATGAGTCAACTCTTCGCACAAGGCGGCCCAAGTGTTTGGCTAGGTATAAAGAAACCGAGCATCAGAGGCTAGAGAGCACATAACTTGCCAGACTGGAAAGACAGTGGCATTAATGAAGCCATTCAGAGTACGAGAGTCTACAAAACGTTGATCAACCACGTTTCTATTAATGAACTCTTATCGCAAACATCTCTCATATGGAACCAGGGCTGACACAAGAGGTTGGTCAGTAATACCGAACCCCGAGGAGCATCATCTGTGATGTCCTTACAAGGATGTAAGAACACCCTACAATACCCAGAGAGCAATGCCAAGCACTTGATGGGAAAATGCCACAGGCTGCCAGAGCAGCAGACGTGAACTTCTTCATCAGAAGACGTGTACTTTGAACACTGCTCTGAAAGCTGAGTTTTTAAAAGACATTGCTATTGTTCTGGTCTTTTTCAGATCAACCAAGCCCACAACAGTTCTCTGTTCCAGGAAGAAGAGATTTGTTTACTCACTAGAGTCATATATGTCTTCTCAAATGGTCTGCTGACATCCACAAACACATTCACTATTGGATTCTAAAGAAAAATCCTTCTTCCTTGAGCTGAGCTCTACTCTGTGCCCACAATGAATCCCTTCACCACAATGTCAAGTGGGATTTTATGCCAAACATCTGTCATCTACTTTGAAAACCCTTCCAAATCCTGGGCCAGGAAACAATGATTATTTCTAAAGAGACTGAATTTACTTAATAGTGTCTTGACAGATGGAAAAGCCAAGAATGTTTACATAAGACCACATGAGATTTGAAGTGCAGGTATCACCAAAAACACTGATTTTAGGAAAAAATATTGAAAATAATATTTCTTTCCAATACAAATGCAAACAACTCTTGATTTTTGCCCACCATCTAAGTCAGGAAAACTAGAACATCATCCCTCAAACATCTGCTCCCAAAGGCACAGCTGATCGAAGCTGAGAACACAGGGGCCCTGTTTCTGCCGCCTGGAGTGTTATGCTTGCCCAGGTCATGTTTTTCCCATTAGAAAACTCAAGTGCATTTTATTCTTTGAAAACTAGTTTTTTCATCTTTCCAGGAGAAGGAATTAGGTTGAGTCTTTGTCACTCCTTAGAATAAGTGCTTATTAGCTAAGTTAGCGAGAGCCAGCTGATGAGCTCAACACCATGGATTCAGTCCTGGGAGAAGCAAGGAAAACTCACATTCAATCTTTGTAACCTAAACTCTCCTGTCAAATTTGAACACCCAAACCTGTTGTTCTCAAGCTTCTGTACCTAGGAATCACTGGGCCTCTCCCCAAAGTTGCACTGAATCAGTTGGTGGTGGTCTGATTTTCAAACCCCATCGCACAGGGTGCTAATGCAGGCAGTCTAGGACCTTGCTCTGGAAAATTCTGCAGTCATTGGTCTGTTCAAAATGACATGTGCTGGGCACACGAATGACTGAGGAAGACTAAATACAGCCCACAGCAAAGCTGTGGTCCCCATTGAACAAGAAGCTTGACGGATGATCAGTTCAGAGTTTAAACAACATGTAGGATAAATCAAGAAGAAGACAGCTCTCGATTTACACCCAAAAGTACCTGCTTAGAAATGAATTATATACTCTTTCTACCCAGGTCTTTGTCTTGGAGACTTTTCCAATTAGAAAACCCAGAGAAAGCTGTCAGTTTTGTTCCGAATTACAGCAGTTGGTTTAAGCGTCAGGCCTCCACAGTTCCAGGAACTGGTGGGCTAGAGGTATTTATAGAAAGCAATCACAGAAGCAATATATCAGAATTGTAGAAGCAAAGTATTTTAAACAGTTTATTATCTTCGAGTCAGGGGAAGAGTGGGTGGTGGATGTAAAATCAGAGACTTGCTCTGCTTACTTTTATCAGAGCAGCAACAATCCGAGGAAATGTCTGGGTTTCCGGATGTTCCTCAGAAATCCTGGGCTGAGTGAGTTGGGAAAGGTGCATAGCAACTTCCTACATCCAACCTGTCTTTTCCAGCTGCTTTTTTATCAGTTCAGCTTTGTTTGTTTAGAGCGAAAATTAGCAATTCTTTTCATCCTCTCCAGGAGGAGTGTGGGCTTACAGGTGGAGGATTAGGAATTGCGTCCAGGTAGGGAAAGAAGAGGGAGTGGGTTTCAAGTGGGACTATGGTGAACACAGGCTAAAAGAGAGAGGGCAGCCAAGAGCTCTGTTTCACCTTATGCTCCCGAGATGATTGCAGCGGGGAGACAGGTGGTGGAATGGGTGAAATTGGGCCTTGCCTGGATATCTCTGGAGAAGGAAATGGCAACCGACTCCAGTGTTCTTGCCTGGAGAATCCCAGGGATGGCGGAGCCTGCTGGGCTGCCGTCTATGGGGTTGCACAGAGTCGCAGAGACTGAAGTGACTCAGGAGCAGCAGCAACATGGATGTCTTAGGTTGGGCTCCCCAAAACCATGTCCTGAGACAGGCACCAGAGCTGATTCAGCAGGCAGCCCCAGATGAGCATGGCAGAGAACAAGAGACCAGTCCTTTGGGGAATTCTCGCCATGCCGACTCCCACCAGCACCGTTCCAACCCGGGGGCCGGGCAGCAAGGTTATTTTCCCACCAGCCTTCCACGGTCACTGGATGAGGGTGGCTCCAAAAAGCGTCACCTCCTAGGCATTTCTGGTCGGGCCTGATCAGAGATTAGGTAGACCCTTGTGGCTGGAGAAAAGCCCCGAGGAAGGAGTCTCAGGAGTGCTCAGACATGTGGGAGCTGAGGCTATGTGGGCGGAACGCCAACAGCGCCTGCTACTGCGGAAGATACAGGATGGCTTGTGCGTCAAAGATGGAACAAGCCAGAGAGGGTATTCCACTTGCCTAGAAAGGCCCAATATTGTCTTTTGTTGAAAGCAGGTTTTCAAGTTAAATTCATTTTTTTCCCACTAATTTTCTTTTTTATTAGAAGTAGAAAATACTTTCTCTGGTCAACGTGCCCTCATAGTTTTCCCTTAGTGAAATTCTGTAGCCAGCTATATAATTTTAATATGGTATAAACTATCATACCACAATACAAACATAGAGTAATATTTCATTAACTGCTGCCACGACAGAAAATGAAAGCCACATTATTTTGTTGACTGACATAGCTCCTTTATTACCACCATCATTTAAAAAGCCCTGTGGATGACAGTAATTTTGATAACAAGTTAAATTATTATTTAATGACAAGTTTCAAAAACTAGCTGAGGATATCCTCCTGGTGGAGAGGCATTGCTTCCTCCTAGAATGGCTGCCTAGTAATCGTTTGCAGATTTTGCTTCTTTCATATTAGCTTTGTAATTTTAGCCCAGGAAATAAACTGTTTCAGCTTCTTCCTTCTTTCTTCTTTTATTTGTTTTTATTTGCTTTTAGGTTGAAGGTGTTGGGGAATTGGAAATCTTTGGAAATTCAAATCATCTTTGAATTTCTCTGGGTTTCTGGTTTCAGTCTGGGTTTGCAACGCAGATGCCATCCCAGGACTTCAGCCTTTTTCACTGCCCTCCTTGGACTGTCGATGAAGTTTCCCGACGGCTGTCAATGACTCACGTCTAACAGGCGTATATAAGGTGCTGAGGAGAGCAAAGCTGGCCACTCTGCTGACTGCTGGGAGTTTTGTGCAGACTATAGAAGAGACTGTTTCTGGAAGCATCCCTAGACCTCTGTTACCAAACTGTCTGCCAGAGTAGCTTCATGGCTGACATGGGTAGAGGGGAGATGAACCCAAGCACATAACCCCACACCACAATGAGAGGACCCCAGAGGATGCGATGAACGGAAGAAATCATACCAGATCCCCCTAAGTGGGCATTTCCCAAAGGATTTAATTTACCACTAACCACTTGAGTCCCATGGAAACTCCCCAAAACACTGAGGGGCTTGATGGAGGCCGTATCAATCAGAGGGTCAAATTTTAGAGGGATGAAGGCCCCTGTCATCAAAGCCAGATCTCAGGAGTTCCTATAAATCCCTGCAAAATCCAGAATGTTGAAAAGCTGAAATGGTTATAACTCCAGCTTTTCCCTGGGTGCCCAGGAATAAACCAGCCTCAATGAGCCAAGTGTATTGAGATTCAGTTATCCTGTATCATTTCAATTTTTTTCAGACAATTTTTTTGTTCTGTTTCAACACTTTACATTTTTTTCATTTGCTTCTCAATAAAAATCTCAAGGGTAGACATTTTATTCATGATCTCAGTCATTTCAGTGCTTGAAATGGATCATTCCATACATATTTTTCACCATCTAGTATTTTTGATGCAATTAGACAAGTCGGCCTACATGTTAAGAGTCTGAATAAACACCAAAATCAGATTCTTATGCACTGTTATTTCTTTCACACTCTAAACTCTAGGCAATTTAGGACTGTGATGAGTAGGGAGGCAAGGAATTGGGGTTTTGCTGTGGTAACATTGTCCTTCGTTGATTTACCCTTAGACGTGATTCTAAGTTTTTCACTTGCTTGTTGGTTCACTGATCAGCTCAGGTGCCTCAGCGATGAGGCTCTGACTTTATTTTTGGTGCTGCTGCCTCTGCTGCTTCACAGGCTTTTCTCTAGTTGCAGTGAGTGGGGGCTCCTCTCTAGTTGTGGGGCACGGGGTCCTCACTGCAGTGGCTTCTCCTGTTGGGGAGAAGGGCTCTAGGCGTGTGGGCTCACTAGCTGCAGCTCCCAGGCTTAGAGCACAGGTTCAGTGGTGTGGCGCATGGGCTTAGCTGCTTTGCAGCACGTGGAATCTTCTCTGACCAGGGATTGAACCTGTATCTCCTGTTTTGGCAAGCAGATTCTCAAGCACTGGACCACCAGGGAAGTCCAATGCCCTGAACTGAGTTCAGTGCCACAGATGTCTCCTGAATGTCTGCTTGCTGGGCACTGGCCTCGCCCCTTCCCTGCCTGCCTGCCTCATAGAGCTTGGTCTCCTGGGGTTTATACACGTCTTTGACAGGCACACGAGTGAGCCGTCTGAACCGTCCTATGCTGTCAGTGACTTGTCCCGCTGTTTCTTTCACTTTCACCTCTCCTGAATATCTCCCCAGGTCCAAACATTGCCCAGACCGCTCTTCCGTTCTCTGCTAGAGCGATCACCATTTTCAACTTTTAAATACGGGGACACTTTTGGATGCCCAGGATTAATGGCCAGCCCCAGAGGAATCTGTCTGCACTGCCCAGTGAAACCATGGAGGCACACTGGTGTGAATGCTCCAGAGGAAATGTTTGATCCCTTTTATACTGTCCTCTGGAGCAAAGATGGGCTAACCAGTATTGAGTCAAACTTTTTCAACTTTTTTAAAATATAAATTTATTTAATTGGAGGCTGATTACTTTATAATATTGTATTCGTTTTGCCGTATATCAACATGAATCCACCATGGGTGTACACATGTTCCCCATCCTGAAACCCCCTTAAAAACTTAGGCAAATGTTTCTTTTATCCTTTATTCTCTAAAACTAATGTTAAAACTATAAGTCACTATTGTATCATAAACTCACAAAGTATAGCAAGCTCCCTTACTTCTCTGAATTATGCATGAAATTCTTTTGAGAAGAGGCATTGAGAGTCCCTTAGCAATAGGTGAGAACATAATATATCTATCCCTGATCCAAGGAAAGGAAGAATAAACACATGGGCCATATTATAAAACCCCTTTATCTGTAAAGGGTGTTGTCAAGAGTTTTCACAGGGATAAATCAATTCTGTGGAACTTGAAAAACATTTTCCTATAAATTAAGTACAAATAGCAGTGGTTTCAGGTAGGAATTCCTTCCCAGAATTTCAGGAGAATGGTTTTACAAGTAGCAAAGTTAAAAAAAAAAAAAAAACACACGCACACAGTTGAGAAATCAGGAGAAATAATTATAATTCTCCTGTGAGAATTAAATCTTAATAATCAAGGCCAAAACCTATTGGTTCTGAAAGGAGTCGAGACGGCAGAAGAGCAGGTAGATGTGAGGTGCAGCTCTCTCCACAGATGCATCAGGAATGTATCTTCAGCTGCAGAAGATCTTGCAGAGCACCAGCCAAGAGCCGGCAGGAGTCCCTGACCACTAGGAAGGAAACACGCTGGCTGGAAGCTGGAGGGTAGAGACTGGAGAGCAACCCCAGGGTGAGGACTGCTGTTGACTGCAGGGAAACGGCCCAAGGGGACAGGAGGGAGGAGACTGCTGGGGGGAATGCCTTTGGAGGAAAGCCAGGCAGCCACGGAGGCAGGGTGCTACTGCCGAGTCACGCACAGAGGGTGGAGCCACCACTGGAGTCTCTCTCCCCATGTGGCAGGGCCAGCAGCCTACACACAGAGAAAGAAGCCAGAGAGGGCAGCCCTCTGAGTGGCTGATGTGCCAAGCAATAGAGAAGGACCCCAGCCAGGGGTGCCCTTTGGACACTTGGCATGCCAAGCAACAGAGAAGGACCAGCCAGTGAGGCCCTTTGAATGCCAGGGGCCAGAGGCTAGAAAAAGATTCTAATAGCGCCAGGTCTTCCGCACCTGTGGCTTCTGGCTTCCCTGAATCCAAGCAGCTATGCCAACTCCTCGCTTGGTCCTAACTGGGGAGAACGGCCAAAAGTTACCAAAAAACCCCAATAGCGCCATACCTCCTGCACGGCTGGCCACTGGCTTCCCTGCGCCCCTGGTGCCGTGGGGGCCCATGCAATCCAAGCAGCCGCACCACCTTCACACCTGGTCTTCGCGGAAGCAGACTCAGCCTCCAGGGCTGCCTCAGGAGCAGACTCCTGTGGATGACCCATCGGCAGCGCTGGGGATCAAACCACAATTAAGCTCCACAGGCAGAGTGGCTAAGGAGGGGGACTGAAAACGTTTCCACCAGCTATACAAGCTAGAGGTTAAATTCACACGATCACCTAGGTAGACGCTGTATCAGTGGAATATATAAAAGGAGAATGAGTGTTCCCACAAAAGAAAACACTCTCCCTGGCAGCTGTGGACACTGGAGACAAGAACACTCAGAAGCAGGGCCAGATTAGAGTCTGAGCTGTCCCCACAACAGGCCCAGAACCTAAGGAGGCATAGGTGGGCTGTGAATCAGTGGGGAGAAGATGCTGACAGCTGAGACCTGAGAAAAACACTTATTGTTATTCTTACATTTTGATTTGTTCTGTAGTTGATTCTGGACTTTTTTCCTCTTTCTTCCTCTGTTGCTGTGGTTATCATCATCATTATTATATATTATTATATCTATTTAAGCTTTTAAGAATTTTTATTATTAACTAAATATATTTATATTTCATTTATAAAGGATTATTTTTTATTTTTATAAGTTTTTAAATATGCTACTAAATTTTATTAGTAAAATGTGTTAACTACTTTTAACA
>SJYF01000263.1:3868365-3878605 GCA_006410515.1 Procapra przewalskii | reverse complement strand
TGTGTGTGTGTGTGTGTGTGTGTGTGTGGAGAGAGAGAGAGATCAACCAGACTTGGGCTAGTACCCCAGGTCTGCAACTAATGGCTACCCTGGGGCAAATTACTTAACTTTTCTTGACTTCATTCTCTCATCTGTACAATGAGATAATAGTACTTCATTGAGGTTTGGGGAGAATTTAAAAAGATAGCACCAGGCTTCAATGCACAGAAGTGAAAGAAAGGATTACTTGCTCAGTCATGTCTAACTCTTCGGGACCTCATGGCCTATATACCGCTAGGCTCCTCTGTCCATGGAATTCTCCAGGCCAGAATACTGGAGTGGGTAGCCGTTCCCTTCTCCAGAGGATACTGGAGGGATAAACCCAGGGATAAACCCAGGTCTCCTGCATTACAGGCAGATTCTTTACCATCTGAGCCACCAGGGAAGCCCTTCAATACACGGAAAGTGTTCACAAAAGGTTATCCATTAAAACTCTCCCATTTTCATTAAGTCAGGTGCCCTGGAAGGCTGAGCTTTACTATCCTAATTCTGTTTTCTTTTCTAAGGCAATGGTTCTCAAACTTCAGCATGCAGCAGAATCAACCAGAGGGCTTGTTACAACACAGATTATGGGGCTGTACCCTGCAGAAACTCTGATCTAGTAGCAAGGTCTTGGGACACCTTTCTCACACATCTGAAAACAAACATTTCTGAAAGCCACACTCTGAAAACACTGATCTACAGAATTATCTCCTGTACCTGGCGTCATAAGCGGATGAAGAATCCCTGGCAAGTGAATTTTCTATGTAAATGAAGCTGACCCCACATGGGATGTGTTATTTCTACCCATTTCTGATGAAACTTTTTTTTTTTAAGTGTCCCTTTTATCTTATCTTTGTGAGCAAGGGCTGTTAAATACAAGTTAAATTTTCTTTTTGACCAAAGTCATCAAGTAGTTCATCTGGATTTCAGAAGGGATGAGAACAGTGTGGCCTTTGACTTATGAACGTAAAATGAGTATGAACTTTTCTAGAGTGTATTTCTGAAGGAACAGTCATAGAGGCTCCCTTAAAGAGACAGTGGCATTGCTTACCAGTCAGCATGAGCTCCCAAAGAGGAAGTATCTCAAGCTAACCTTGTTTCCTTTCTTGTTGTGACTGCCAGGTTGGCAAACTGAACAAGTGATGCAGGTATAGAAACTGGACTAGCCAGTAATATCAGCTGACATCAGTGTGATTTGAGGCAGAAGGCTATGGTTCTGAGTAGATGTTCCTCGGAGAGTACCAGCCAGTTCTGTCCTTCGCCTTTCCTTGTTGTTATCATCGTTGCTGTCTAGTCACTAAGTCATGTCCGACTCTTTTGAGACCACGTGGACTATAGCCAGGCTCCTCTGTCCATGGAATTCTCCGGGCAAGAATACTGGAGTGGGTTTTTACCATTTCCTTCTCCAGAGGATCTTCCCAACCCAGGGATTGAACCCACGTCTCCTGCATTGCAGGCAGATTCTTTACTACTGAGTCACCAGGGAAGCCCTTGCCTTGCCTTACTCTTTCTCAACTAGATTAAACAATTCTGAGCCAGATTATAATGTATTACCATTCCCCATGGGGTTAAAACATTGAGGAGAAAACTGACAAGAACAAGGAAGGGTTTGAAAGTCTGGAAGGGGAGGGCAGGGTAGACTTTGAGTCCCCTTCCCCCCAGCCCAGGAGTCTGTGATTCCCTGATAGTCAGGATGGCTTCTCGCGGTGACTGTGGCATAATATCCAGTAGGTAGGCCACCGCCTGAGAGCATGTGGTCCTTGTTGATAGCACGACAGCAAATGAACTCTAATCCCCGGGAACAGCCCCCTCGCGGCCTGCGCAGCTCTTGCCCCTCACACATGCTTTCTGTCTTCAGCCTGTTCTTAGATTGCTCTTCCCACACTACAGAGGTCGTGAACCCGGCAACAAAGCTTGATAAGAAACGCAAGTGCAGTGAGAGGAAGAACAGTGAAGAGCGTAAGTGGCCGTTTGCGGGCTTTGGCTTGAGGGTCTCAGAGGGTTTTTTCCCTTCTGGGTCTGTTCCAGAGGGAAGAAATTACCCAGATCGTGGCCTCCAGAGCCGTCCTGTGTCACCATGAGACTCGGCCGGCTGGCCAGTGGTCAGTCACATTTCAGAGAGGACTGTGTTCATTTTATTCAAAGGTGACTCTGAAAAGGTTGCTGCAAACGAACAGAAGGTGAAATAGCATACTGCTATATATTCTGCTTGAATACATTTGTTGTTCAGTTCAATTCAGTTACAGGACTTCCCTGGAGGTTCGGTGGTTAAGACTCCAGATTTCCAATGCAGACAGCACAGGTTCGATACCTGGTTGGGGAGCTAGGATGTGCGTGCTGAGTGACATGGCCGAAAAATTAAAAAATAATAAAGAATTTAAAAAATTAAATTTGGCTACAAGCTCAGTGTCAAGCCACTGTGTACATATATGTATACACACCCTACAGTCCCCAGTCTCTCATTTGCTATTGCCAAGGAGTTAACTCCTAATGACAGATGGGAAGATGTTTTAATTAGAAAAGAGTTCAGAAAACAAACACTGACAAGGCGTTACTGTAAAGCACACGGCGCTCTATTCAGTATTCTGTGAAACCTGTATGAGAAAAGAATCTGAAAAAGAAGGAAGATGCGTGTATATGCACAGCTGACTCACTTTGCTGTGTGCCTGAAACTGACACAGCACTGGAAATCGACTACACGCCAATAATTTTTTTTTTAAAAGAGTTCAGAGGAAACAAGTAAACCATTCGCATTTGATTGGCTGCTTTCTTCCACTTCTGCTTCCCCTGGGCGGCACCCTGTCAGCCAGGACCCCCCCGGTTGCACGTCAGCCTTCGCTGGCAGACTGTCTGCTGGCACTCATGTCCTTTGGTCAAGGAGTGTCTTCAGTCAAGGCCAGGTTAGGGCCTGGCGGGTCTTTATTCCTAGTGACCTGTGGAGTAGCTGCCTGACTCAGGCTTTTATTTCTGGGGTAAACAGTTTGCTAACTAGCCATCGGTCATGCAGGCACTTTATAACTCCTTCCTTGTTTCTCCTAACTGGGCAGCTGCCCTCCGCTGGGTAAACCACGTCCTTTTCGCCCTCATGATTTAGTGATGTCGGTCAGCACTAGCGACGAGCATGCCTCACTTTCTCTAATCCACAGCCTGAGAAAAGAAACTTCTTTGTAGAGTCTCTCGAGTAGGTTATTTATCTGCTGATGTATTCTGAAAAGATGAATTGTTTTATGTTGCAGGGTTTCCACCGAGTGATGGGGTAGCATGTGAGCAAGGCAAGAGAAAGTCTAGAATGACAAATTTGAATGCAGTTTCTGTATTCAGACTCATCTGTGCAAGGGGATAAGATATTCAGATCCATTCTGGGGGTGCTGTGTATTTCCTAGGTTATTAATTTTCTTTGCTACATTTTAGGGACTTATGTCAAACAAAAGAATTGCAGGTGATTATAACTAGTGAACGTGCTTTTTTTTTTCCAAAAGCATTGTGGCAACATTTGTAAAATCATATCATTTTTTGCTATGTTCATTTCTGTCTGTTGGGCAGTTTGTGAGACATATATTACTTAAAAGTGTCAGGCTTGCTGATTTTTTTATTTACCCGTATTTTGAGGAAAACGTTAAGTTTTTGAGTCAACTAAAGGGCTTTAGGATAGAAATGGATTAAATAACATGTTCTTAGTAAACTTCCCGTTTTCTCTCTTCTCTATCATGCCAGTAAGCAATTTCTTAATCTAGAAAATCATTTCAGCAGTGGTCAGACTTTTTGACAATAAGGGAGAAAAATAGCTCTCACCTGGGAACAAGTCTGCTCCCTAGGGCAGCTGTGGAAAAGTCTAGAGACAGTCTTGATTGGCACAGCCTGGAAAGAGGCGGGGAGGGGAGGATAAGGCACATGGATGCTCTGCTGGCATCGAGGGGGTTCAGGCTAAGGATGCCTCTCTGCTCCCCACAGTACAAGGCATGAGAAAGGTTCGCCAACCCAGATCAGTGCTGAGCCTGAGAAAGCCTGGCTGCAAATCTTGTTTTAAAGGTAACGGCAACGGAAAACTGTTGAGAGAGGGTCTGAACTTGACGGGCTGGATCACGATCCTTTTTGAAGGGGAGGATGTGGCAGCCCTAAGGGTGGGACTCAGTCTTGGAGATAAGAAGAAAGGAGACTTTCATTCCTTTGAGTTCAACTAAATGGCTTTAGGATACAAATGGATTAAATAATATGAGATATTTTTAATATCTCATTAAAAAATGCAAGTGCGTGAACATTTCTGTGCCTCTGAACCGTGACCACTTGTTCATTTAGTTCCTATAAATCATTTTATTTGTTATTCCCAACTTTAAGGTGCTGTAAAATCGGGGTACAGCATAATCACACACCAGGAAATTTGTTTTTTCCTTTTCTAACGTTGAATAAATGTATGGTTAAATATGGTCTTGAACTTACAAAAGTATATGCTACCCTTCTGTTTTTTTATCCTGTTTATGGAGCACAGATTTTAAAACAGGGTGATAGTTAAAAGCACATGTTCTCCTAAATTATGTTTTGTTCAAATCATAATGTTATAAAACAAACAAACAAAAACAGGGAAACCTTGATGGTGCTTCAGGATAAAGGGTTCTATGTACTGCACAGTGATCTGAGTGCTGGCTCTCTTCTTTTTCAGGACACTTCCTGGAGGATTCTCTTGCCATTTCCTTCTGTTTTACCCATTGCTTTACCCTGACTCACTCCTGGTTTCTCACATTATATGTTAGACATGTATTCTACTATGCCTGATAGCCTTTCCTTAACATTTCCTTCCACTAGATACTGCCGTATATTATAAACCCTTTCTTATAGCTTAGAGATTAAGCAAATTATCTTAGGCAGTTTGCTTAATTTCTTACAAGTTTCAATTTTCCCATCTGTAAAATGGGAATAATACTCTTTCTCTAAGAGGGTTGTTGTGTATAATAAGTGGGAGCTTAGAAGGTGTCTGGCACATAATAGGTGCTCAGTAAGTAGCAGCTTTTATTCCTCTTTTTAAAAATCAGAGCAGGATTTTGAAACCATATAGTCACCAAATATTCAGTAAACCTTTTCCCTGGGTTTGGCCCTGTGCTAGGTGCTTGGGATGCATTAGAAAACTTACAAACGCTGCAGTCATGGAACTTAGACACACACACACCCAAAAGCAAACACGCACACATGTATAAACACACACGCACACGATGATACAAACGCTCAGGGGCTCTTCCCTTACTCGTTTTAGAACCTTTACTGAAAGTAAACACTCCCTCCAGGGGGCCAGCATGGCACGCTGAAGAGCAACTACAGAATTCTAAAGAAAAGCCCTTCTTTCTAATATCATTTCCTTCCGATTTTAAAGAAGCTAAAGACATATTTCTGTCTATATATCTGTCTATATCTATCTATCTATATGTCTATCATCTATCTATATCTGTTTATATATCCATCTATCTATATGCCAGTACTTTGGCCACCTCATGTGAAGAGTTGACTCATTGGAAAAGACTCTGATGCTGGGAGGGATTGGGGGCAGGAGGAGAAGGGGATGACAGAGGATGAGATGGCTGGATGGCATCACGGACTCGATGGACTTGAGTCTGGATGAACTCTGGGAGTTGGTGATGGACAGGGAGGCCTGGCATGCTGCGATTCATGGGGTCGCAAAGGATCGGACACGACTGAGAGACTGGACTGAACTGATCTATATGCCTATCTATCTGTCATCTCTATTTATTTGTCTATCTAACTATCATCTGTCTACATCTATCCATCTGTTAAGTCTGTCTTTCTACCTATCTGTGTCTATCTAACTATCTGGATGTATTTTTAAATGTTTTTCTACTCCACTTGACTCAAAGTTCCATGAAAGGAAAGATTATCTTACTTCGTTCACTGTGATCGTTAAGAGCCCATTTCCTGATCCCAACTTTGCCTTCAGTGAATGTTTATGGGTGAGATAAAAAGCTACCCACTCAAGGCATATTGACTGCTGTTGATGAGAGGCTGTCTTTCAGGCTGTAGTCCTCAGTTCACTTCAAATGAAACCATTTTCTATTTTTATTATAGATGGTTGATTATTTTCTATAATAAAAATAGAAAATAGATTCATTTGAACCAAACAGAAGATTATAACCTGAAAGATAGCCTTTCTGATTACTCTGGGGAACTTCTGCAGAGAAACATGGTTTTCAGTACAGTTTTATATCCTGTCATAGTAAAGGACATCAAAGAAGTCAGGCAGATATCCCTTCAAGGTTTCAGAAACTAGACCAGCAGTTACACAGTGGGTCAGTGTGGGCTCAGCATCTGAGAAGCCAGCCTTCTCATCAAAGGAGGACCAGCATTGGCATCCCAGGCAGAGAGGTGTTCCATCTTTAACATGGACATTCGTTACTTCTGGCCAATGGGCCCTTTTCTTTTATCGTTAAAGCAGGAGAAGGCAATGGCAACCCACTCCCGTATTCTTGCCTGGAAAATCCCATGGACAGTCCACGTGGTCGCAAAGAGTCGGACATGATGAGCAACTTCACTTTCACTTTTCACAATGTACATTTGATAGGCCAAAAACAGGGTGTTTTAGCTAGCATAAAATTCAAGTTAAATTTATAAATTTTTGCCTAGCTAAAAAATTTATGACATTTTGATTCCACTTGTTTGCTTTAGTATGAATAGAATGCTATATTGCTAATTTTTTAAAAATAGATATTCAACAGGCAACAGTAGCACAGGGAACAATAGTCAATATCTTGTAATAACCTATAATGGAAAATAATCTGAAAAATAATATACTTTTATACATATAACTGAATCACCTTGCTGTGCACCTGGAACATTGTAAGTCAACTATACCTCAAAATATATATATATATATATGTGTGTGTGTGTGTGTGTGTGTGTGTGTGTGAAGGGAAAATAAAGAAAAAAAATCCTAAAGGAAATCAACCCTGAATATTCATTGGAAGGACTGATGCTGAAGCTGAAGCTCCAATACTTTAGCTACCTGATGTGAAGCACCAACTCATTGGAAAAGACCCTGATGCCGGGAAAGATTGAAGGCAAAAGGAGAAGAGGGTGGCAGAGAATGTGATGGTTAGATGGCATCACCGACTCAACAGACGTGAACTTGAGCAAATTCCAGGAGTCAGCAAAGGACAGGGAAGCCTGGCATGCAGCAGTCCATGGGGTCAAAGAGAGGGACTGTGACCTAGCAACTGAACAACCGTGGGTGAGTCCTGCTCTTGGGGGAACGCTGAGGCCATGCTTGTGTAGGGATAGAGAGGTGTGGGGCCCCTTTGTCTGTTTTGATCAATTTTCTCTGTCAACTTAAAACTGTTCTAAAAAATAAAGTCTATTTTAAATGGGGGGTGGGGGGGAGGGAATTCAAGTTAACTCACGCATAAGCCAGAATGACGTTCCCATACTTCTGTATGTGAACATTTCTCTCATCGCTGCTAAGAGCCCTGAGATTGTCAGAGGTGGCTTCCTCCCTTTGGCTCTAATGAAGGTCGTGGTGCACACATGACCACCTTGTTCTGTGTGCAGATAACATAACATTATTTGACCTTTGTTAATTTTCTCCTGTGTGTGTGTAGCATAAACTGAGGGGGAGCTCAGTTAAATGTGGCACAGTTAACGCCAAGATTGGTTCACAGCTCTACACACACAGTGACCTTTGCTCTTGGCTTTTGGTATCAATCTCTGAAGCCACGTGGGAAAAATTTTGGCTCATCTTGATACAGAAAAACTCCTGGCGTGGTGCCTTAATCAGAGCAAAGAAGTGGGGATAGGTTAGGGCCCTTTGAAGATGTTGCTGTTACAAGGGGGAAATGAAAGGAGCTTGTGATCATTCTCGTTTGAAACTTCTCAAGCCAAACACTTGGCTCGGCGCCTCTGAGTATCAGCCATTTGCCTCAGTTACATCCTAGAAGAACGACCCTGTCCATCCCCCGCTTCAACAGGTAGAGCCTGCTTTTCCTTCCCTCCAGTCCAAAGGGAACAAAGAGCACGTTTAAAGTGGGATTTGAGTTAGTCGCTTTGGCAGCCAGGGTTTTTTTCCATCTTGTAGGTCAAAATAACTGAGACACAGGAAGTTAACTAATGAGTCTGAGGGCAATCATGTGAGTGCCTCAGCATCAATCCTCACAACTGGCATTTCCTCACCAGCCACAAACCCTTCTTTCAGACACCCACTGAAGCCTGAAGGAAGAGCCAGGAAGCAGGGACACACAGGACAGGACTGAGACACCGCCTGGCAGGACAGTTTCCTGGCAGTCAGTCCAGCAAGTCACTCCTGTGCTCCTGGGGGCTCAGAGGGTAGAGTGTCTTCCTGCAATGCAGGAGACCTGGGTTCCACCTCTGGGTCAGGAAGAGCCCCTGGAGAAGGGAATGGCAGCCCACTCCAGTATTCTTGCCTGGAGAATCCCATAGACAGAGGAGCCTGGTGGGCTACAGTCCGTGGGGTCGTAAAGAGTCGGACATGACTGAGAGACTAACACTTCGGCACTTTCAAAACGGATTTGAGAATTAACCTAAAGGAATGACCACCACCTGCTTTAAAAAAACTCAAATGTCCTCATTATCATTATTAA
Source organism: Procapra przewalskii (assembly GCA_006410515.1). Classification (NCBI taxonomy): domain Eukaryota; kingdom Metazoa; phylum Chordata; class Mammalia; order Artiodactyla; family Bovidae; genus Procapra; species Procapra przewalskii. Next base: position 3,869,993 of record SJYF01000263.1, on the reverse strand, counting down.
TATAATGAAACCTTTATTGTTAGAGTAGGCTTAGGTTCAGAGCAGAATTAAGGGGACAGCACAGACATTCCCCATACGCCACCCGCCCTCCCGCATTGTCCACATTCCCCACCAAAGTGGGACATTGCTTACCATCAGTGAACGTGCACTGATGTATGATCAGCCAAAGTCCATAGCTAAAATTAGCGCTCATGCTTGGTGCTGCACCTTCTGTGGGTTTGGACGAATGTGTGATGCCATGTATCTATCGTGATGGTATCACCCAGAGAAATTTCACTGCCCTAAAGCCCCCTGTGCTCTGCCTGTCCATCCCCTTCCCAACTGCCAATTCTTGGCAACCCCAGATCTTTTGACTGCCTCCATAGTTTTGCCTTTTCCAGAATGTCATACAGTTAGAATCATACAGTAAGGAGCCTTTTCCAACTGGCTTCTTTCACTTAGTAATATGCATTTAAGTTTTCCCCAAGTCTTCCTGTGGCTTGGCAGCTCATTTCATTTTAGTGCTGAATACTATTCCATTGTCTGGATGGACCACTGTTTATCTTTTCCGCTACTGAAAGCCATTTGGTTGCTTCCAAATTTTGGCAATTATGAATAAAGCTACTATAAACAATTGTGTGCAGTTTTGTGTGTGTGTGTGTGTGTGTGTGTGTGTGTGGACTTAGGTTTTCAACTCCTTTGGGTAAATACCAAGGTGCATGATGGCTGGATAATATCTTACAAATATGTTTAGTTTTGTAAGAAACCACTACTTTATCTTCCAAAGTAGCTGTACCATTTTGCATTCCCGCCAGAACTGAATGAGAGTTCCCTTTGCTCCATGTCCTTGTCAGCATTTGATGTTGTCGGTGTTCCAGATTTTGGCCATTCTAACAAGTGTGATATTATTGTTTTAATTTGCTTGTTCCTAATGGCATAAGATGTGGAGCTTCTTTTCACATGTTTATTTGTCATATGTTTATCATCTTCAATGAGGTGTCTGTTAAGGTCCTTGGCCCCTTTTTTAATTGGGTTGTGTGTTTTCTCACTGTTGACTTTTAAGAGCTCTTTGTTAATTTTGAATAACAATCTTTTATCAGATATGTCTTTTGCAAACATTTTCTTCCAGTCTGTGGCTAGTCATCTCATTCTCTTGTCTTTGGCAAGGCAAGAGTTTTTTATTTTAATGAAGATCAGCTTATCAATTCTTTCTTTTGTGAATTATGTCTTTGATGCTATAAAAAAGTTATAGGCATACCCACGGTCATTTAGGTTTTCTCCTGTTACCTTTTGGAGTGTGTAATTTTGTGTTCTACGTTTAGATTTGTGACCCATTTAAAGTTAATTTTTGGGAAGGGTGTAAGGTTTCTGTCTAGGTTCTTTTTTTTTTTTTTTTTNNTAGATGTCCAGTTGTTCTCGCACCCTTTGCTTTTTTTTTTTTTTTTTTGGTTATTTTACAAAAATTTATTTATTTGGCTGTGTTGGGTCTTAGTTACAGCATGTGAAATCATTCTTGCTGCACATGGAATTTTTTTAATTTATTTATTTATTTATTTTCGGCTGCGGTAGGTCTTCATTGCTTGCATGGGCTTCCTCCAGCTGCAGCAAGCAGGGGCTACTCTTTGGTTGCGATGCATGGGCTTCTCAGT
>SJYF01000263.1:3856065-3867608 GCA_006410515.1 Procapra przewalskii | reverse complement strand
AGGCTTTGGCATAGTCAATAAAGCAGAAATAGATGTTTTTCTGGAACTCTCTTGCTTTTACGATGATCCAATGGATGTTGGCAATTTGATCTCTGGTTCCTCTGTCTTTTCTAATACCAGCTTGAACATCAGGAAGTTCACAGTTCACGTATTGCTGAAGCCTGGCTTGGAGAATTTTGAGCATTACTTTACTAGCATATGCTGCTAAGTTACTTCAGTCATGTCCCACTCTGTGCAACCCCAGACTTAGGACAGCCCACCAGACTTCTCCGTCCCTGGGATTCTCCAGGCAAGAACACTGGAGTGGGTTGCCATTTCCTTCTCCAATGCGTGAAAGTGAAAAGTGAAAGGGAAGTTGCTCAGTCGTGTCTGACCCTCAGCGACCCCATGGACTGCAGCCTTCCAGGCTCCTCCATCCATGGGATTTTCCAGGCAAGAGTACTGGAGTGGGGTGCCGTTGCCTTCTCTGTTACTAGCATGTGAGATGAGTGCAATTGTGTGGTAGTTTGAGCATTCTTTGGCATTACCTTTCTTTGGGATTGGAATGAAAACTGACCTTTTCCAGTCCTGTGGCCACTGCTGAGTTTTCCAAATTTGCTGGCATAGTGAGTGAAGCACTTTTACAGCATCATCTTTCACGATTTGAAATAGCTCCACTGGAATTCCATCTCCTCCACTAGCTTTGTTCGTAGTGATGCTTTCTAAGTCCCACTTGATTTCACATTCCAGGATGTCTGGCTCTAGGTGAGTGATCACACCATGGTGATTATCTGGGTCATGAATGTCTTTTTTGTATAGTTCTTCTGTGTATTCCTGCCACCTCTTCTTAATTTCTTCTGCTTTTGTTCGGTCCTTACCATTTCTGTCCTTTATCAAGCTCATCTTTGCATGAAATGTTCCCTTGGTATCTCTAATTTTCTTGAAGAGATCTCTAGTCTTTCCCATTCTATTCTTTTCCTTTATTTTTTTGCATTCATTGCTGAAGAAGGCTTTCTTATCTCTTCTTGCTATTCTTTGGAACTCTGCATTCAGATGCTTATATCTTTCCTTTTCTCCTTTGCTTTTTGCCTTTCTGGTTACTCTTCAAAAAAAGATGTTATTTATTTTTAATTAGAGTAAATTGCTTTACAATGTTGTGTTGGTTTCTGCCATACAGCAACATGAATTACCCCTAACAATGGCACCCCACTCCAGCACTCTTGCCTGGAAAATCACATGGATGGAGGAACCTGGTAGGCTGCAGTCCGTGGGGTCACTAGGAGTCAGACACTACTGAGTGACTTCACTTTCACTTTTCACTTTCGTGCAAATTTCGTGCATCGGAGAANAAATGGCACCCCACTCCAGTGTTCTTGCCTGGAGAATCCCAGGGGCAGGGGCGCCTGGTGGGCTGCCATCTATGGGGCTGCACAGAGTCACACACGACTGACGTGACTTAGCGGCAGCAGCAGTGATACGTATATGTCCTCCCTCTGCAGCCTCCCTGCCACCCCCCTAGGTGGTCACGGAGCAGCGGCTGAGCCCCCTGTGTTTTACAGCAACTTTCCACCGTTTGTTCAAGAGACTATCTTTGCTCCGTTCTACTGCCTCTGTAACTCTGTCAAAAGTCAGTTGACTACATTTATGAGGACTTCTTTCTGGGCCCTCTGTCCTGTTCAGTTGATCCATTTGTCCAGGTTTGCCAGCACCCCTGTCTTGGCTACTGCAGCTCACTACAGTCTTGGTGTTGGCTAATGTCAGCTCTCCAGTTTTGTTCTCTTCCTTCCCTATTTAATTGGCTATTCTGGGCATTTTGCCCCTCCATATAAACTTTAGAATTAGTTTGCCATTGTCTTCAAGTTGAGAGCTGGAATTCTGGCTGGAATTGCATTGAATCGACAGGTCTATTTGGGAGGAACAGACATCTTAGCAACACTAAGTCTTCCTATCCATCAGCATGGGCTATCCATTCTCTGGTTTGGTTCATCATCGTCATTTTTTAATGTCAGGAATGAGTACCAGAATGAGTAAGAATTGTTGAAAGAAATGCCAGAAAAGAACACTTGATGATCCAAATTTTTAGATTCTCTTGCCATTAAGTACACCAAACAGTGATGCCAAATTCAACCTGTTGTTTACCCAAACAAGCAAGTAAAGCCTCCTGCCATTCGTCTTACATGTCTAATGGAAAGTGCTATTAAAACAATCGAAATAAAGAAGCTTCTTTTCTCTTTCCCTCATCAAGTGGAGGACAACATCAGATTCTGTTTTAAAAAGTTAAATTTCCCAGGTTCTTAGTTTAATGAGTACAAAAATATTGTTAAGAAAAAGTAAAGAGCTTTCCATAAAATAAAGGTCTTTCTCTGGTCATTACATGGGGATGACAGTGCATTCACTTTTAGAAATTAAGTGCTGAGATGGATTTTAGGAACTGCTTATTCTAATCCCTTGCATTTATTTATGTGAGTGGAATGACCGGAAAAGAAACAAATGAATGGGTCAAGGTAATACAAATAATTATGATCACGGCTCAGATAGATCAGCTCAGTGCCAAACCCAGCATTTGGAGATTTGTGAATGACTGCATTTTCACCTATTGGAAAAAAAAAATCCAATCATCCTAGAAACTGGATAAGTTAGAGAAAGGTATTTTAACTTCAGAGTTTAGTTGCAGCTAGGAAATTCTATGGGAAAAAAAATTTCACGAAAAGATTTGTCTAAGAACTGAGTCATTTTCCTTAAAATATCATCATTAAAGGCTAGAACTTGTAGATCAGGAAAGAAGTCTGTCGCCAGAAGCCCTTCTCTCTGCAAGTCTGAATTCAGCCATGTATCTGGTTTGTGCTTTGTCTTTGCCAAGACAGGAGCGTTCCTCCTCCTTCAGAGAATTTACATCCTGCTCAGTGATGTTCAGCAAGGGGAGGGGTTCAACTACCCTCCTGACTGCTCTCTCTCCAGAGCCCGTAGTAGTGCCAGCCCAAGCCAGGGGCAGCTGGGAAGCAGTGTTACTAATTTTTGTTGAGTTGATTAGCTTATGAAGAAAAGATTTTTAGCATTTGGCATTTTTCTGAGTTTTTCCAATAGCATCAGTTTATTTATTTTTTCCCCAAAATAACAGATCATACTCCCTGACCACCTGCTGTGTGCCGAGCTCTGTGTACAGCACATCTGTTTACTTTAACCATTGACGCCTCGAGCCATCCCTACCAAGCAGGCATGCTTACCTTCCCCAGTGGTACAGATGAGGAAGCGAGACACACAGGAGCTCACTCACCTGACCAGAGGGTTCAGAAAAGACATAGACCTCAAGCTCATACCTCAAGTCCATTATCTGGCATGATCACAGAAAAAGGTTTTGCTCTAAATCTGCATAAATGGTAATTCATGTGGCAAACTTGGGCTAAGACAACTTTATTGTGAAGAGCTATGATACATGGAAATAAAAGTATCGATAAGACCTGTACTGCCCTCAAACTGAGCATCTCTTTTAAACTGACAAAGACAAATTCAAAGTTATGACAGTCACAGCAGGTATGACTCGGGGATTTTAAGAATCTGAAAATAGCCCTTAATACTCAGCATTATGTTATATGAGTTATTATTTACAGATGAATTAGAGTTGATTTCCACGGAAAGGAATAAGATTCACTCTATTCCCTTCCTGAGTAAGTGAAGAGTGAAGTCGCTCAGTTGTGGCCGACTCTTTGCGACCCCTTGGACCGTAGCCAGCCACACTCCTCTGTCCATGAGATTCTCCAGACAAGAATACTGGAGTGGGTTGCCATTTCCTTCTCCAGGGGATCTTCCCAGCTCAGGGATCGAAGCCGGGTCTCCTGCATTTCAGGTAGACGTTTTATCCTCTGAGCCACCAGGGAAGCCCATTCCCTTCCTAAATAGAAATAATATTTTCACTGTATTTTTAAAAATTACATTTCCACTTTTGACGGATATAAACATAACTTTAAAAAAGTACACTTAACTGACATGTTTGGGGATGATGTGTCTTAAACCCTTAGATTTCTTCTATGACTGACAAAGAATTGAACACTACAGTATGTTGTTGTGTGCTCACAATGAACATAGGTTTTTACAGTCCAATTAGCAATTACTCAGCTCATCTTAAATTGATCTTTTAGATAGCTGAAAAAATCAAGACTTAATATAGAAGTGTTCTGGTATTCTTACCTTCCTTTCTCCACTCACCTTTTTTCCAAATGTACTTTAATTAATCCGCATCTTCATTTATGCAGACTTAGATTTTTAGTCACTGGCTTAGTCAGTTCATAGGAAATAATTCAGTTCAGTTCAGTTCAATCGCTCAGCCACGTCCAACTCTTTGCAACCCCATGGACTGCAGCACGCCAAGCCTCCCTGTCCATCATCAACTCTTGGAGTTTATTCAATGGACATGAGTTTGAGTAAACTCCGGGAGACAGGAAAGGATTGGTGGCTGCAAACAGAGCTTGTAATTGGTATATAAGGCACTGCTAGTTTAGAATATTATTTTGAGGATTTTCATACTTGTGATACTATTTGTTCATTCAATTTAGACTTCACATGATTTTATTTGAATATTTTATTTGTGATAACTGTAAGAATGAACAGAAGTCAGCAAATGCTGATTGCTGTCTACTTGTCCATCACTGTACTAGTACCTCAGAGACCCTTAACAGAATGGTTGAGAAATTATATACAACCAGCAATTCCACTCCTAAGCATATTCCCAAGAGAGATGAGTGCATGCATGTATCCACCAAAAGAATTGTTCAAACACAGATGCTTTATTTGTAATAGCTCCAAACTGGAAACAACCCAAATGTTCATCAATTGTGAAACGATCACACATGTTTATGAAAAATAGAAAACCTTTCTCGTTCACACCCATAGTGTGGATTGAGCTCAAAAGCTTTACCTTGAATAAAAGAAAACAGGTATGATATGACCCTCTTTGTATGGAGTCCAAGATCTGGCAAAGCTTATAACTGATGACAGGATTCAAAATAACATTTCCTCTAGAAGGGAAGGGTTGTCAAGAGAGAAAAAACAGAGAAACTTTCTGACTTGCTGGAAACATTTTTGATCTTGTCTGGATGTTGGTTACACAAGGATAGAAAAATATGAAACTTCATCCTACTGAAAACTGAAGATTTGTCTGTTTTACTATTATATAAGTGTTAGTTGGCTCATTCCTGTCTGACTCTTGGCAACCCCATGGACTATAGCCTACCAGGCTCCTCTGTCCGTGGGATTCTCCAGGCCAGAATACTAGAGTGAGTTGCCATGCCCTCCTCCAAGCGATCTTCCCGACCCAGGGATTGGACCCAAGTCTCCTGCCTTGTAGGCAGATTCAAATTTGAATTGAAATTACATGAATTTGATTGAAATTATATAACTCAGTTGGTAAAGAATGTGCTCGCAATGCAGGAGACCCAGGTTCAATCCCTGGGTCAGGAAGATCCCCTGGAGCCGGAAATGGGAACCCACTCCAGTGTTCTTGCCCGGAGAATCCTGTGGACCGAGGAGCCTGCAGGCTACACTTGATAGGGCCACAAGTGTCAGATATGACTTAGCGAGAAACCACCACCATATTTCAATTAAAAAGTTATCACTAGCCTTTCTTCAACACAACATTTTGTTGTAGGGCTCTATGCATGTTGAAGCATCTAGGCCTGTTTCACTCTTTGCACTGTATCTGTTTACAGCAAAGATGGCTTATGTTCTGGTGGAGTTTGGCTTGGCTGATGGGTGTGTTGGGATAACACTAAATTACTGCAACACATAAACCTTCACTTTTCAGCAGCTTCACACAACAGAAGTGGATGACTCAGATACTGCCCAGGTCAGTGTGAATGTTCTCAGATTCCTCTGCACGGTGATGCAGAGACCCAGGCTCCTTCCAGCTTGTGGCTTACAGCTTCCTGCCCAGGAGCCTCAGAATCTTCTACCGCCAGCTGGAAAACAAGGAGAGACAATGTAGCCAGGGAATTTTCTAGGTTACTGCTGGTGACAGGCATGTGGTTGTCCCAGAGAACAACCCCTCACCGGAGGAACTAGAGAGCCATGGCCTGACTCCCAGAACACGTGCACGTTTTCTCCGCCCAGGAGCCTGCCCACCACTTCCTCTGCTTCGTACATGGAGCAAGAGGGGCCGGTTAAGGGTGCAGCCTCGGCCAGTAGGGTCTGGGCTCAAACAGATGATGTGTTCTTCCAGTGTCTTAGCTCCCACATCTGAAAAGCGGAGTGCATAAGAATACTACTTCTCAGAGCTCTAAGGCAAACTTTAAAAGGGTTTGAAGCATTTAGGACAATACCTGGAACACAATGCGAGTTTAATAAGTGTCAACTGTATCATACACTCCTTGCTATAACCAGCCATTTCAGAATTTCTGCTTCCTCTCCAGCATGCCCTGGTCTCCTCCCAGAGCAAACAATCAAGTCCTCTCCCCCAGCCAGCTTCACAGGCGTGGAGTTTGTGCAGTCACATGGGGCCCCACGCTTGGGGCCTGGCAGTTAGTTTAACGCTCTGACCGTACCGTTTTGAAACTGCTGGTGATTTTCTCTCTGAACTTGTGTTTTGTAAATGAAGTCTGGAGCCGCAGAGATCCACACAGGTACATGTCCACTGTGGCCTTCCCTGCCCCGCTCGCGTGTGGCAGTCTTGGTGCCCCTTGAACACAGACTTCTGATGCCCTCACGATGTCTGGGAGGTGAGCAAAACTCAAGTCAGGTACCAGGCAAGCAAGTCACATCTGCAACTGAGTGGGACCACCCACGAGGCCAAGTTTCCTATTCCAAACAGAACATGTTCTGAACACAAAAACAGAAAAAAAGACAGCAACCCAGGAAACCCACCCCGGCTTTTCTTACTTGTGTTCCTTCCCTCTTTAACTAACTGAAGACAGGGAAGAAAAGGGCAACCCAGAATTTGTTTTCTTTTCAGTTCTTCTTAATTCGTCGGTAAGTCAAAGATGGAGTATGGATAGAATGGGCCTATATAAAGAAGCTGAGATGTGGAAGCAACCTAAATGTCCACTGACATTTAGGATAAACAAGACGCGGTACATATATATATAATGGAGAATTACTCAGTCGTCGGAAAGAATGAGACAGTTCATTTGCAGCAATACAGGTAGGCCTAGAGATTACCATTCTCAATGAAGTCAGTCAGACAAAGACAAAGATCATATTACAGCGTGTATCTGTGGAATCTAAAAAATTATACAAATGAACTTATTTACAAAACAGAACACACGCAGATGTAGAAAACAAATTGATGGTTACCAAAGGGAAACGGGGGGAAGGATAAGCTAGGAGTTTGGGATTAGCAAAGTTGTTACCAGCTACCTCTTCCTCCAGAGTCACTTTCTAGAGAATAAATATGCCCTGAGGCTACACCGTTAAGGACGCTAAAGCGTCAGTCTGTAATGCAGGAGACCTGGGTTCGATCCCTAGATCGGGAAGATCCTCTGGAGAAAGAAATGGCAGCTTACTCCAGTATTCTTGCCTGGAAAATCCCATGGATGGTGGAGCCTGGTAGGCCTCCGTCCATAGGGTCACAAAGAGTCAGACATGACCGAGCAACTTCACTTTCACATACATAAAACAAACAAGGGCCTTCTGTATTGTACAAGGAACTGTACTCTGTATCTTGCAATAAATTATAATGGAAAGAATATACATGTATGTGTATTATAACTGAGTCATTTTTCTGTACGCCAGAAACTAACACAACATTGCAAATCAACTGTACTTCAATTAAAAAAAATGTTGAGTCAGTTTTGTGCTGTGTTTCAACTGTTCTGGTGAGAACAAAACATATCTGCATATGCAAACCACAAAGTTTCCGCACATACTTGCCACAAAATACAGACTGAGTAATTGTGTTGATTTTGCAATGAGTTAAATGCTCCTATATTTTCCCTTAAAACTCGCATTGCACAATCTAAAAATGAGCAGTGAAACTGAGGCTAGTCATTTAAAATGCTTGTTTTCCTTTACTTAGAATGATATTAAATAGCAAATAAAAAATATGTAATCATTCCAAAGAGAGAACATGGAACAAAAGAGAGAGCTTTATATATTTTTATCTTTAGTGTGGCACATTTTTTCCCCCTGCTTCTTGAATAAAGGGCTCTGCGTTTTCATTTTCCACTGGGTCCTGCTAATAATACAGCTGGCGACATCCTTTCTTTACTCAGCTTCTCCCCAAAGTTCCACCCAGGACCTTCTACAGAAAGTCTCACCTGATCACCCCAGTCTTCCTCACCAGCAGCTACCTAGTAATTTACATTTATATATTTCTCATTGCACCTTGACTTTTAGCATTAACTTTGAGCGTGTTATCTCCCTATTAAGTCTGTCTTTTCTCTGAGGGGCAGGGGCAGACCTGACATTCTTATTTGGCTGGCCATGAACCAGAATCACTGGGGCCCTCAGAGCCGAAGTCAATTCCAGGAACTGACAATCAACAGATACAATCAAGAGCTCCAGGGTTGGGTAGTTCGGTTGCACAGTGAACTTGAGAAGCAGCTGTTGACTGAACGAGCGAAAACCACTGGTTCTGGGCCTGCAATGGTACTTCTGGTTCCAGCACTTCATGGTGAGATCTGGTCCGTCCTTAGACTGGTTTAAGTGCAGCCCTGTTCAGTGAAATCTCCCAGTTTTCCCGTTCCCACACACCCGTATTTCTAAACCTGACATCAAGTTCTTTTGTTGTTGTTAGTTACTAAGTCGTGCCCAAGCCCCACGGCCGGTAGCCCACCAGGCTTCTCTGTCCATGGGGTTTCCCAGGCAAGCATACTGGAGGAGGTTTCCGTTTCCTTCTCCAGCGGACCTTCCCGACTCAGAGATCAAACCAGCGTCTTCTGCTTGGCAGGCGGGTTCTTTACCACGGAGCCACCTGGAAAGCCCTGAAGTTCCTTACCATATACTAATTATCTTCAATACTAATACAGTTTGAATTGAATTTTACTTCTCTGATTAGACTCCGCTAACACTGAGGTCACAGCAGAGGGAGCCCAGGATGAGATAAATGAGAGTCTTGCTTCATTTTGAGGGCAAAATTTAAAAGAACATAAAAAACTCAGTAGTGGAGAGACAATATTTTAATGCTATATTTTAAACATCAAAATGAAAGCAACAATTTTCCAAGACGAACAGTGTATCAACATTTTCAGTGGAGAGCGGCTCGGACGCGGTTTGGCACCACCGGCCTCGTGGCCTTCAGTGTAATCCCAGGCCTGTTGGATGCTGTGTTTTATTTATCTTCTTACCCCAGCAGTTGATGACTACGTGAATATATGAATGATTTGCTTCCTTGAACCAAGTCACCAGCCTGAAATTTGTAGACCCTGGTAATGATGGTGGCTAAGGTGAAGGGTGAGCCTAGGTCAGGAGAACAGTGGTGGCTTGCCCTCTCAGATCGGAACATAGGAGCCTGTGGTCTACAATTTGAATACAAGTTTCTGCCTTCAATCAGGTCCCTATAAAATTTTCCTCCAATGTATCCCCTTGTATAAAATTAGAGAAACAAGCACCATGTCCTGTTGGTAACCCTTCCTCCCTGTGTTGCGGGGTGGAAGACAGTGGGCTGACTCCCGATGGAATCACGCTGTCTCTATTGAGACTGCACAGCACTGCCCTGGCCTGGGGCCTTCCCTGGAGGCCCCATGGTGAAGACTCTGAGCTCCCACCGCAGGGCACGGGGGATGATTGTTCCGGAAACTAAGATCCCACGTGCCAGTGTGGCAAAAAAAAAGAAAAAATTACCCTCACTTATTGTTATATAACATTGCTTCACTAATTGCTTGAATAATGCCACACTGTTTATTTAGCTTTCATTTACTCTTTATTTCAGAAGTTTCCAGGCCAAATGAGATCAGAAAAACAAAGTCAGGGACCAAAGGGAAGCAACAGCTTTTATTATATTCCGTTCTCTGTATGATGTTTCCTACTTAAGAAGGAAGTGAGCTCCCAGCTGGAGGATGCAAACTATAGGATAAACATAAGGTCCTGTATTGAGAACTATATTCAATATCTTACGATAAACCATAAAAGAGTATAAAAAGTGTTTATATGTGTAAAACTGAATCACTTCGCTGTACAGCAAAAATTAAACACAATATTTTACATCAACGATACGTCAATAAAATTTTTTAAAAAATGCCCCAGGGTGCTAGGATTAGAACCTAGCACCCACCTCCTACCCATTCAAAGCAGCTCTAGGGGCTCCAGGGCCCCGAGAAGGCCAGCTGTCAACTGTGCTGGCCTCTCAGGGCATGCTTTTCCCTCAGTGGCCAGCTTCTCGCCCACGGTTAGCCACCAGAGGGCCGCCTGTTTGGTTCAAATGGTGCAGACGCCACAGCTTTCCTCCAAACCAACGAAAACATCCCGGGCTGCTTTGGAGCAAAGCCCAGGAACTTCCCTGCAAAAGGAGAACAAACCCTGAAAGTCCTAGGGTGCCGCCTTGTTCAGCCTGAAGAAAATAAAAGCCCGGATTTCTTGCCAAGGACCCAGGGGCAAAGCGGGTCCGTGGAGTCTGAAGGGAGAGGTCCCTCCGTCTCTCCAGGGAATCCTGGGGTCTGCAACGCTTCGCCCAGGAGCAGGGCAGTTTCTGAATTCTTGACAGTTGTGTCAAGACGCTTCTCGTCCCTTTCCCCGGAACGCTCACAAGAATTGGGACTAAAACACACGTCACTGGCTGCAAATCTAGAAAACTCTCCAATAAATCATCGTTCAGACACTTGAGGCTAAAAAAAAAGTCAAAGCTCTGTCAAAACAGTTGGTTATGTTGATACATGTGTACATTGAATAATGCAGTCGGAATTATTTTAATATTATCTGTAAGAAAATCATTATACCCTGTCGTTCAAACAGCTTTCTGGCAATGCGAGCTTCTGACCGATGACATTTTCGTTTTCTGGGTACTGAGAATTTTCACAAGCACGCTTCTAGCCCAGAACTGCAGAAGCCTGCTTCCTCTTCTGCCAGCCTGGACCCTCAGCCTTCAGGACTAGGGTGGTGGGGGGGTGGATTTTATAAGTGCATATCTGACTCGGGCAGGACGTTTCAAGAGTATAAATTATTTTTGTCTTCCGGGTTTTATTTGGACGTGTCCCGGGCAAAGACAAAAGAGCCAGGCGGTCTTTCTGGAACCCGTGCGGGGTCTGCACCCCGCGCCGGGCTCCCAGGATGAGCGGAGTGGTGCCGGAGGGGTGTCTCCCTCAGGCGCAAGCCAGGTATTTTCCAAAACTTCCAGTCCCGGCGTTGGCAATGGGGGGGACCGCCAGACGCCCGGCGGGAGCGAGGCCCCAGGAGGAGCCAGAGCGCCGCGTCGGCCCCGACACGCGCCACAAGTGGTTTGGCGGAGGGAGGGAGGAGCGCAGCGGCCGGGGCCCGGCGGAGCCGGGGCTTCTGGAAGTCACCCCTCCCGGCCCGTGTCCCCGTCCCCCGTCCCTTCCTCTCTGCCGACTAGAGGAATGACGCCCGAGCCCGAGCCTCCCTGCGCACGCAGCCGGGTGGGTGGACGCGCGGCCACCAAAACGGCCGCGACATCGCCGCCGGGG
>SJYF01000263.1:3825592-3846716 GCA_006410515.1 Procapra przewalskii | reverse complement strand
TGACCTTATGGAAATACCACTTAATTAAATAAAAATATTTTGGACAAGTCTCTTCACTTATCTGAGCTTTCATTTCCTTAGTCATGAAGTAGTTAGAGTAGGTGAATTAGGCAATTTCAAAGTTATTCTTTATCTGGGCATTATGAAGATTAAGTTCTTCATATTACAAATTTTAATTTTCAAAAATATTGCAAATATTTCACAAGGACAACCCTTGTAAGTCAAGGACAGCCCTACCTAGGGTAATACAAAGGCAAACAATTATTTCTTTTCTTTCTATACGTCCTTAGCTTAATACTTCTTATCGTTGGTTGATCTTATTTCTTAGTAACCCAAAACAGATCTTCTACAAATACCTTGTATAATAAGCCATTATAATAAAAATTTTGAGCTTTTCAGGACTACTCTGAGAGTCCTACTTTTCAGCTCTACTCTGTAGTGGAAAAACAGCTGTAGATAGTATGTAAATAGTCATGGCCCTGTACCAATAAAGCTTTATTTACAAAAACAGTGACTTGTAATTTGATGACACCTACTATCCCAGCAGGAGTCCAATAGAAATATAAAGTGGACCACATAGGTAGTTTAAAATCTTCTAGTAGCCACATCGCAAATTAGTAAAAAAAAACAACCAGTGTGTTTGATTTTAACAGTATGTTTTATTTCACCTAATACATTCAAAAATTACTGACATAATCAATATGAAATAATAATGAGATTTTTACTTTTTGTGTTAAACCTTCAGTATCTGGTATATATTTCACACTTGTAGCAGATCTCAGCCTCAGCTAGCCACATTTCAAGTTTTCAATTGCCGCTGGTGGCCAGTAGCTTCTAGAATTGGGCTGTACAACTTCAACCTTAAAATCTATGGTTCTATCAAATTCCATGCACAAAGAAACTCTATGCATTATTTCAAGTGATTGAGACATTTACCTTTTCTCACCATAAGTGTTGGTTAGGAAAACATCAAGCTTTGGAAAACAAACAAACAACAAAAGGGGCAGGGGCTAAAGAAAGTAAAATTGTATCTTTCACTCAAGTGAAGTTGAAGATTGCTCTTCCCCATTCACTGGGGGCTTTGCTCCGTGTGAATTTCAGAGACTCCCGATTCCCTGGGTCTTGGTCCCTCTGTCTCCAGCTGAAGGCTTCCGAGGTCACGTCCTCACTGCGTCAGACCCCTAGAAGGGAGAAGACGGTGCAGAAGCACACGAGCCTCTTCCCTGCCTCGGCTTGGAAGGGACGCAGCATCGTTTTGCTCCACTTGACCAGCGACAGGGATGACCTGCCCGCACCTGGTGGAGTGGGCGGGGACATACAGCCCCGCCTCCCGCATGCCCCTGGGCTGGGGGCTGGAGTGTCTGCCCCTCTCTGCCACTCTGTTTTTCAGTTCTTGGGAGGCTCTCAGAGCGCTGTCTTGGTGCTTCTGGAGACATTGCTGCCACTGCTAAGTCACTTCAGTTGTGTCCGACTCTGTGCGATTCCAGAGATGGCAGCCCACCAGGCGTTCCGTGGTGGAAACCTCTCGATAGTGACGAGGTAGCCCACTGCTGGGTTTTAGTGCAGAATCGCCCTCCTAGCTGACCCAGTTCTGTTTTCTCCCTTCTTGGGCCCTTACAGAGTCGCTTTTAATCTGCCTGCACCTGCCTTTTCCTGGCTTGTTATCTTGAACTTCTTGATAAATCTGTGTGGGTCATAATATGCATATAGTGTTGGGAGTTTACTGACCAAGCCTGTTGTAACTGGCACATTACTAATGATGCTGATACGTTTTTAAAATTTTTTATTGGAGAAGAGTTGCTTACAATATTGTGTTAGTTTCTGCTGTACAGCAAAGTAATCAGGCTGACATACACATAAGGACTTCCCTGGCTCAGGTGGTAAAGAGTCTGCCTGTGAAGCACAAGACCTGGCTTCAGTCCCTGGATCAGGAAGATCTCCTGGAGAAGGCAATGGCAACCCTGTCCAGTGCTCTCGCCTGGAGAACTCGGTGGACAGAGGAACCTGGCGGGACTCGGCTACAGTCCATGGGGTCACAAGGAGTTGAATACGACCCAGAGACAGACACACAGACATACATACCTATGTCCACCCTTTCTTGGGTTTCCTTGGCATTTAGGTCTCCACAGAGCACCGGGTAGAGTTCCCTGTGCTGTACAGGAGGTCCTCATTTGTGCTGGTATTTTTTAAAGAAAACTGAAATGTAAAGTAGAGCTATCAGGAAGCGGAGGGCAGAGCTGATTCTTGGTGTGCTGACAGAGCTGAAGCCCTTTTCCTGGAATCATTTTACAGAGCTTTAGACAGTTTAGATAAATGACTCATTACATAATATCTTGACTAAAAATAGCAAGTTTCCTAGTATTTATTCTATTTATCATTCCTTACTACAATGGAGAAGCCCAATTTATTTTAATCAAAAAGGATATTTGCTTGTTTTCTTCCCACATTATAAATGTATCGATGTGTCTGATCAGATATTCGGCCTGTTCTGTAGAAATGCATCTGGTAAAGGAAGTGGAAGAGAGAAATGAATAATGAAAGTGAGGTCAGTGAGAAGAACAAAGAAGCTCTTTCCTCTGACTCTGCATATTTGACCTTTTTGAAAACTCATCATTTAATTATTATTAAAATGTCTTCCTCTGAGAGTAAGGGAACCGGTACTTCATTAAGAAATAAGACCAGCCAGTGATCAGAGGTATCATGCTAAGGACATGTAAAAGGTGAAGAAAGAATCGCTTGCCTTTATATTACCCTAAGCAGGGCTGTCTTTGATGGCACAGTCTATTTTTGTGAAATATTTTTCAGTAGTTATGAAAATTAAAACTTGCAATATGAAGAAGTTAATCCTGATAAGTGCCTCTCAAGTACAGAATCCAGCTAATACTTTTTTTTTCATTAAAATATAGTTGATTTACAAGGCTGTGTTAATTCCTACTGTACAGAAAAGTGATCCCATTTTATATATATATATATATATATATTTAAAATATTCTTTTCCATTATGGTTTATCATAGGATATTGAATGTAGTTCCCTGTGCTATACAGTAGGTCCTTATTATTTATCCATCTTGCATCTGCCAATCCCAAACTCCCAACCATCCCTCATCAGACCCCATCCTTCTTGGCAACCACAGTCTATTCTCTATGTCAGTGATTCTGTTTCATAGACAGGTTCATTTGTTCCGTATTCTTGACTCCATATGTAAGTGATATTGCATGGCATTTGTCTTTCTCTTTCTGACTTACTTCACCCAGTCTGATAATCTCTAGTTGCATCCATGTTGCTGCGGATGGCATTAGTTCATTTTTTTTTTACCTCTCACCCCTGAGCGGTATTCCCTTGTGTATATGCATGGCATCTTCTTTGTCCATTCCTCTGAAGGTGAATATTTAGCTTGTCTCCGTGTCTTGGCTATTGTGAATAGTACTGCTTTGGGGGTACATGTATCTTTTGAGTGCATCTAATTCTTGCTATCCCATCATAAGAAAGAACTACTTCTTTCACTCACCCCCCACTGGTTACTGCCCCTCACTAGGATCCCTGGGGCAAAGAGTAGCCTGCAGTGTGGGCACCAGGAATGTCTTATTTTAAAGTCCTGTCACAGAGCAGGCAGGAGAGACATTCCCCTTCCCTGAGAGACAAAGTGCACATTGCAGGGAGGGTGGAAATGGGGGGTCTGGGGTCCTGGCTTTGTTGAGAGCCAGGGTGCTGGGGGGAGATCAGGAGTAATGGGTAGAGGGGTGGCATCACTCAGGTGTTGAGTTGGATGCCCAGCTTTGCCACCTTCTAGCTTGTGGTCTCTCTGACAAGTTACTTAACCACTTTGAACTCCAGTCACCCCATCTGTGCAATAAAAATAGCATTGATACTTCACAGCCTTGTTGAGGACACTCAGTGAGATTGTGGTTATGAACTGCATAGCCAGTCCACAGTGCCTGGGAGGGCGTGGTACATGGGGAACCAGTCTTATCGTTATCTTATTATTTCAGAAGCTGTAAAATTGATTGTGTTATGTCAACCTGCACCCTAGAAGTATGGAGCCTGATTGTTCCAAAGGCAGGAAATCAAATTTCCTTGATCATTTTGTATTATTACTCTTTTTTCAGTTTCAAATCATTAGGATGCATTTACTGGTAACAGTCTCCTTTTTATAGTGAAAGTGTTTGTCACTCAGTCGTGTCCAGTTCTTTGCGACCCCACTGACTTAAGCCCACCAGATTGCTCCATCCATGGGATTTCCCAGGCAAGGATACTAGAGTGGGTTGCCATTTCTTCTCTACTTTTTAGAGATGTCCTGGAACTTTCCAGCCTCAAGAGATATGTTCCGTGGTCAGCCGTTGAACTCAGGGAACCCTCGGGGTTTGCATAAAATAAAAATAATAGATGCTCAGTTACCTGCCCAGGGCTCCAGCCTCTTGAACACAAAGTTGGTTCTCCCACTTGGACCGAGTGTGATGCTAAAGCTGATCACCTTACTGACTTTTTTTCATAGCATCCACTCTTGCTTCTTGCTCTGATGCTTTTCTGCTGTCCACAAACAAACTTCTGTCCCTTGTTTGTGTGCTAAGTCATGTCCAACTCTTTCCGACTGTAGGCTGTCAGGCTCCTATCTGTGGGATTGTCCAGGCAAGAATACTGGAGTGGGTTGCCATTTCCTTCTCCAGGGGATCTTCCCTACCCAGGAATAGAACTTGGGTCTGCTGCACTATAGGTGAATTCTTTACCATCTGAGCCACCAAGGAAGCCCTCTGTCCCTTACAGTCCAGTATATATTTTTTCCTGCTTCTGTTTCAACCCAGCTTCCAAATATCCTTCATTCAGGGAGCTCCCCAGGCCTGCCCTGGTTCATTAGGATTGTGATCCAAATGATCTCTGCTTCTTCCTTGCTGAAACATACCCCTTTAATGACAGTTTCCTTCAACCCTTTGTCCAAAGGTAATAGTACATGTTAAGTCTCTTACTATATGGATTTCCTCACTGTTCATTGCCCAAACCTCACATTGGTCAATGGGGTGGCTATTTCTCTGCTGGATTTGAAGTTCTAAGAGGGCAGGGGCTGTGTGCTGAACAAGTTCAGTGGAGTCTAGATGGCAGGCTCAGAAGGTAGGTGCTGAGTAATGCTGTCCTGCTGTTCTGACCAACCACGTGCAGGCTGTTTTTGTATAATTAGGATGAATCTAATTTTAAAATGAACAACCGTGTGTCCTCAGATGAACCAGAATATACACTTACAAGGCGCTGCTGTCCTGCATTATAAATAAGGGAATAGATTGCCGGGCAGAAAAGCTCTGCTGTTCTTTTCCCTTTTTTAAAGAAAAGAGAAAGAAGGAAAGAAAAAAAGCTCGACACAGCTAAGAACTGAGATAGAAGATCTCCCCATCCCCGCCCCCCCACCTACACTGGCGAGAAATCAGGGCCCCAAAGTGGATGTTCTCAGCAGAGATGAAACCCAGCCGACACCCTCCATCGGAGGAGAGTGGCTTCAGAGGACTCGTAAGGAGCCATGCTTAAGAATGGCTTCCTGCGGACAGACCCTGAGCTGCACGCCCATCCTCAGAGACGGGGGACGCCCTCAGGGCAGGGCTCGGTCCCGCGGAGTCAGAGTCCTTGGAAGGCGTCGGTGCCTCCCTGGCCACAGGCCTGCTGGTGGTGGTGTGGGGAGCCCCTCGATACATTGCCTCCATCACGTGCCTCAAGCTCCGAGCATTTTCGTGCGATTCCTTAGCGTCTCGGGATGCCCACTGTAGGGAAGATGAGTGATTTAGCATCGCCCCGAGGGGCTCACGGTTCACGTCTCTCCGTTGTCTCGCACGGGTTTGAAACGGCTGGTCCGTGCTGCTGTTCTGTGGTTTTCGGTTCCCCCCTGGTAATCCATCCAAGTTCGTCTGAACCGCAGCCGCCCTTGTTTCCAG
Source organism: Procapra przewalskii (assembly GCA_006410515.1). Taxonomy (NCBI): domain Eukaryota; kingdom Metazoa; phylum Chordata; class Mammalia; order Artiodactyla; family Bovidae; genus Procapra; species Procapra przewalskii. Next base: position 3,840,802 of record SJYF01000263.1, on the reverse strand, counting down.
CTTTGCCTGTTCCCGGCACCAGAGTAAGACTTCCCTCCCAGAGTCAAGTGTTACTTATTTAAGTTCTTGCAGAGGTTTGACTTCAGGGGCACGTGAGACTCATAGGGATTGTGCTTGGGTTCCCTGGAGCCTCGAGCTAACGATGTGGGAGAGACTGGAATATGCTTGGCGTGAGCTGGCATTTCTGATGGTCTGAAAGGAGTAGGTCTTAGAGCCTGTGGCTCAGCGGATCCCGGGATTCTGGTCTCAGGACCTGGGGGTGGGAAGGTCGGACCCTCTGAGAGAGGGCGACTGAGAACCCAGAGATCTCCCACATCCGAGGAACCTGAGGATCAAGTGACCGACACCCCCAGTGTCCCTTCGAAAGACTTGCAATTAGAGGTTGGGTTCCCCAGAAGCAGACCCTGAGCTGAGAATTGAAATGCAAGTTATTTTAAGGGGACAGTGAAGAAAGCGCCATATGAGAGCGGGGGAAAGGGGGGCAGGACAGGAATAGCCGCCAGTGAGGGGGTGTGGCCAGACAAGTCGCCAGTGTGGGCACACTGCGGAGCTCTGGGGGACAGTGTGAAGCGGGTCTCCTGGGTGCCCAACCCAGAGGCGAGGGGGCCGGGGCTTACTCACCCAGACCTGCCGGCGTGGGTGCAGGACTGCCTGCAGAGGCAGTTGATTTCCTGGCATTTCAGGACTGCCACCTGGGCAGCCAAGAGCACGCCTCAAGGCAAAGGAATGCAGTTTCTGGCAGTTGGAAGCCAAGCCGACGGGCGCTGGTGCGGCGCCCCCAGGGCGGGGTCCGCACCCAATGCAGGGGAGCCTTTCTCGCCAGAGGCCGTCACCCCGCAGGGCAGCCCGTGGTGCGCGTTTCCACCCGAGGGCGGCTGCCTTCTCTCCAGCCTGTGCTTGGGAAGAGGCGTAGGCTGCCTTCAGCGGGAGCAGCGGAACCGAGCCGGCCGGCACTGACTGGGGATCCAGTGGAAGGGGCGGCAGCCGATGTCTGACCGCTTCCTTGAGCTCATCTCCCTCCACGCTATCTCCCTCTCTCTTGCCCCCTGCCGAGGTAGCCCAGGGGGGCTGCTGAGTGCATTCTCTTTCCCAGTAGCTTCTCCACTGGCTCCTGTCCCGCTTACCTTTGTGCCTCTGGGTCATGATCTCAACCTGGGCACTGCAGACTTCGGGGGGCCGCCAGTTTCTTGCTTTAGGGGCTGCCCTGAGCTTTGCAGAATGTTGGGCAGCCTCCCCACCCTCTACCCGCCGGAGGCCCCCTGTTCCACTCCTGAATGATGGAGGTGAAAAATGTCTCCGGACCTTGAATGCCAGTTGTCCCCTGGGAGGCATAATTGCCCCCTCCAGAAAACCACTGCCTTAGACCTCAATTCTGATCCTCATCCCCTCTCTCCTCCAGACTCCGCGTTAACTGTCATTACCCTTCACGAAGATGCTGCTCCTCACGGGGGTGGGAAGAGGCATCCGCAGTCAGCCGCCTCTTCCACCTGCCGCCCTATCCCCCGGGGGTCAGGGATCGCTGCCCGGCTCTGTCCGTCTGTCTGTCTCTCTCTCTCTCTTTTGCCTCCCTTCCCCTCTTTTCTCCCCTTCCCCATCGTGAACCCATGTGATTCGGAAGGCGCTATTCCTCATTTCTGCCTCCCTCTTATTAAAGCGCCCTGCTCAATTCAAGAAAGCAAATGCTGTAATGAGAAACCAGCTAATAAAGTAAGATGTCGCATTTAAAAAATCATGCTCATACGTTCTTGTTTTTCATCAAATGTGTATGTGCCGGGTACATGCTTGGGTGCAGTGGGTGAGCCCACTCCCTGTCCCTCCAGACAGGTGCCCAAAATGATTCCACAAAGATAGCCGCACCAAAATTAAGACTGGTTTCATTTTATCAATGCACGCACGTATCCTCTGAATTCTGGCGGCTGAAGTGCTTCGGAAGGCCAGTGTGGTACCAGAAACAGTTAGAGTGATCATCAGTAGATCCTAGTGTGGGGATTCTAACTCCGTGGCCTCGAATTATGAAATCATGCTTTGAACACCAGGACTTCCTGCTGTCACGTTCAGAAGTGTGTTATGAGTGTGTCCACCTTGACGAGCAGGTTGCACAGTTTAACAGGTGCCTGAAGCAAAAGGTTAATAACTCACACTCTTGTTGGCCGGCGCCATCTCTGCTGCCCCTGCTTTGCTGAGACAGACAAATTGTCCACAATTTGGGGTGACCCCATCCAGTGGGCTTCCCAGCAGTCACCGAAAGAGTGGCCTTGTCCCTGCTCGTTTTGGCTGTTTGTTCTGGAGGAAGGACACAAGAGTCCAGATCACAGAGGAGAAGATGAAAGCATAAGGGGGCCTCCTCTGCAGTGAACACAGGCCACCCCAACCCCGCCTAGAGGCAGCAGGGCTGTGCGGTGGTGGGGAGGTGTTTCTCACTGCCCTGCTCCTCTGTGCCCCCTCTTCTTAGCTTGCTACCCCCAGACTGGTCCATCCATACCTCCACAGGTACAAAGGCAGAATCTTGCACCCCAGCCCAGCCCAAGCAGATGCTGCGTTTCAGCAAAGGCCCCTGGGGGCTCACCACAGAGGAACTTTTGTTCTGCCTGCATCTTGTCTATGAAAAAACATGGACTGCAAGCGTAGAAAAGAGTTGCAGGGTATCCCCGGTGGGTATTGACTAACTCATTATACGTAGTCTGTTGCTTTTCAGACTTGACTATCAACACGTTAGTGGGCCACGAATCCACACAGTGAGTCACAAGCAACAAAAGTTATCAGTAAAACAAACTAGAAGAGAAGGTCTTAGAGGAAGCCACGGTTTTCGAAACCTCTATTTCATTAAAAAAAAAAATACAGACATACACAGCCCATCTTTATATGTATGTTCTGATAGGTGAATAAGAATTCTGGCTGGGATTATGGTTAAGAAACAAGCAAACAAAGAAACCCTCCTAAAATGAATGTATCACTTTATATGTGTAGATCAGTGTTGTAAAAACTGAAATCTAACATATGCATCTAATGAAATGTGGTCACTTGACTCTTCCTCAAAGATAGTGAGATTACATTACCTAAATCAGATTCCTGAACTGGTGAAACGTTAATAGCAGAGAGGAATAGTAAAGTGATCTCAGTTGCATGTCCATGACAGTAGCATTTACATTTCAGAGTCAAGTTCAAGAAAACAGTGCTCTATCAGAGAATATTTCCTCAAAATCTTGAAAAAGAAACCATAAGACAAGCTCACTTTAAATCAAGAAAAGACGGCTGTCGAGTGATGGAAGGACAGCCGTTAACTGGAAGGGAGTAATTTAGAGCCCCAGAGAAACTCCCCAGGTTATGAGAGGTACAGGGTGTCTCAAAAGCGGCAGTGCTATTTAAATGTCAGCGTCTTCAGAAGTGTGAATGCTACACACCTACAAAAAATGATCTGGAAGTTTCATCATTTTCGTTTCTTCAGCACTCATTTAGCTTCACAGATTTTGAAAAGTTATTTTTACTTTATTGTTTTAGGCATTTGCCAGAGAGACAAAAAAAAATTCAAATTGAAAATCCTATTGTTCATGGAATTGTTTTTTTAATTTCATTTTCAGATCATTTATTGCTACCATATAAATATACAATGGATCCGGGGAGGGAAATCTACTTTGCAAAAGCCGCAAAGCTCCATGAGTGTCCAAGAGAGGGAGATACTGAAGCTTTCCAGAGCTTTCTTGTGTGAGTTGTGTAGCATTAATCCTTCTGAAGATGTTAAACCCCCGGGAGGAGGAAGGCAAGCTTGTCACTCTGGGAGAACCAGTCGGTGTGACGCTCAGGCGCAGACACCTTGGGAGTCGGGATTCAGAACGTGTGGGGAGACCTGTCCTGGGCCAGGCTGGCTCTGTGAAGGGGGCTGCTTGGGGCAGGGTGGGTTGCGCTCACAGGGCCCACTTCCTCTCCCCACCTTGGTGTCCCTACCAGGACCTCTGCTGGGCCCTGAGCTCCACAGGGGCCTGCAGGGCCGATTCTGACCTCCCCTGCATCCTTTCAGGCCCCTTCCCGCCTTCTTCCTCAGCCGGGGTCTCTGACTTTGCTGCAAGGATTACGTACCCCAGTGGTGCCTTAGAAGGACTCCACGGAGCCACCAAAGCAGGATTCCATGCAACAGGATTTTAAATATGCTTTGAAGGAGCCATTGAAGGTGTACTCTTTATTTTCTTCTATGATAAGTCTGTCAACTCTACAGACACCTTCTTTATTAAAATTGAAGACAAAAAATGATGATGTCCATATTCTTTAAGAATGCTGTGTTTGGGTGGAAATTCAAAACAATAGTTTGACGTGCTGTAAAAGGTGAGAAACTAGTGCTCCATCTCTAACTGGGTGTCAGGGTTAAAGTAGGTGGTTTTGCTCATTTTTTAAAACTATCCTGTTTATTTGTTCCAAAACTTTTTTCTTAGTGCACAGCTCTTTGAGAATATATATATATTTTCAAATTATATAATTTGAGTATATATGAGCATATGTATGTTGAATACATATTAAATATATATCATTGGAAAACCAATATGAGAAATGATATTACAGATATTATAAATGGTAGCACTTTATAACAATCTCTTACATTTTATTTCTGAGTGGAATAAATTGCAGCTCCTCAACATTGTGGTTTGATGTTTTTCCATAAATTGTATTTTTACTTTAATAAAACATTAATTTGAATAATATGAACTTGAAGATATTCGTATTTGTCATAATGTGCTGTTTGCAATTTTTTGCTCGTTTGGAAAGAAATCTGGTATTGCAGGCTCTCCTGTTGCACGATGGTTAGAATTGTATGAAGTAGCACTGTTGCTCTCAAGACTGATGAGAACATGACAAATTTTGAGGTCCGTGCCAAAGGAACATTTTGTTTTTAGAACATTAGCTGTAGAAAACCACATATTAGTGTCATAGCTTTCCTGTGTGATTTATCATAGATGTTGGGGTTTTTTCAGTTGAAAAGCACAGTTCATTGTATTAAGTCATTCTTCTATCCATGGCATTTTAGACAGGTTTCATATATACCGTTTTCAAACTAGTAAGAAAGGTAAAGTTTTCAGCACACCTTGGTCTGATACAGACTCACCCGGTTGAATCAGCCGTGCTCATCTGTAAGTGTCTGAGCTTGATCCCCCCCCTGTGCCTCCAGTTCTACGGGCAGCGATGCAGAGCATGCATGGTCTGCCCAGTCCTTGGCTGCATCCAGAAATCAGAGACACTTTTCCTGTGAAGTGTCAGAGGATCTTTGCCGGATGCATTTGAATGACTGTAGCCTTCTCTTTTTCACATAAGAAACCTTAACTATCAGAGCAGCCATTCATCCTGCCAGTTCTAGTAGATCTGCCTCAGAGTCGAGGTCAAGTAGCTCTGTGCCAATTGAAATAGGTTTTGCTGGCTGACGTGTCTGAGCTTGGCAGTAATGTGTGATTGATTTGTAATATCTGCTGTGGGCTAATGATTAGGAGTAATGGCCTGAGGGTCAGGTATTGTTTTTATCCTGTGTCCATACCTAAGGAGGATTAAATCTGCAAGACATTTTCCCATTGTGTTGCCTTGGGCTTTAGTCTCCCTTCAACGGAGACTGTACTTGTTCTGAAGACTTGTTCATTTTCTTGTCAATGGTAAATGAGAAAACTCATTTGTAAGTCAGGGAGACTATGTAAGAGTGTTTCCATATTGGCAAGTTTATTGTGATATCACAAAACGAAGCACAGGTGAACTTTTGTTTTTTAATTCTCTTTGGTTTTCTGAGTCTTGACACTCAAATATATAAATATATTATTAATACTACTTTAAAACTGAAATATCAAAATTGTTGGAACTCTTTTGAGAACATGCTAGGTTCTCAGAACTGAAGACAGTATTTTCTATTATATTTTAAAATGGCGAAAATGTGTGTATGTAATTTTTCATTTGAACTTAATGGTCTACTTACTTTCTCAATTATAATATTATCCTCTCAGAAGGATTTGACCAGCCCCTTAACATGGAGACCAGGAAGGAAATTGATTGTATATGAAAAGATAAAGCAGGTGGGTGATCACAGTCCAGCTTCTGCTGGGTCTACCAAGCTGGGAAGATGGGAAGTTTGGGACTTGAGCCCAATAGTGCAAAACTGAAGTTTGGAAGGTCAACAGAGTGTGTGTTTCTTATTCCAAGTAAAACTGAGTCTTTGTTAATTAGTTTGATTGGACTCATTGAAATCTCCCTGTGAGAAGACCTGAATAGTCTTTCCTTCCATTATTACTCACCTACCAAACTTCCAGGTCTACCAAACCTGGAAGGTCATAATTGCTTACATTGCATGAAATGATTATAACGTCCTCAGGAATTGATGAAAGAAATCTTTTGTACATGTGGTGTTGGCATTCTTTGCAGAGAGAGAGGAATCATTTTCTTCAGCAAGCCCAGGACTTGACTTTGTGAAGACCGGCAGAGAGGGCAGTAGGAAACAGCTGGCTTTGCACAGCTGCCTTTTCTTTGCAGGGGCTGCTGTTCTGCAGGATGAAATGGCCTGTGGCTAGATATGTCTTTGTAGGGCTTCCCTCATGGCTCAGCAGTAAAGAATCCTCCGGCAGTGCAGGAGATGCAGGGTCGATTCCTAGGTTGGAAAGATCCCCTGGAGGAGGGCATGGCAACCCACTCCAGTATTCTTGCCTGGAGAATCCCATGGGCAGAGGAGCCTGGTGAGCTATAGTCCATGGGGTCGCAGAGAGTCAGACACGACTGAGTGGCTGAGCACACACACACATGCACATATGTTCATAACTTGAGGATTCTTGTAGAAAGGGACCAAGTGCGAGATCCCTGTGGATGTTTGAAGATGTCACCTTCCTGGAAGCTGTGATATGTGTTATTCTGACCATCAGTAATTGAATTTAGTATTCTCTGGAACAAAGCGTGGGTTAAGAGGGTCTCAAAAATCATAATGAACATCTTTTAAAGTTCCCTGCCAGTTTCAGCCACAATAGTGTTAATGTAACATAGCAGGTATGAAATGAACCCCTTGGACAGACCTGAATATAAATATGACTGTCCCCACTAAGGTAGCGGATATGGCATTAGGAAAAATTTATTAACTTCCAATTCTATAAAATGTTAAAAAAGAAAGCCTGCCGTGTAGCACTATGGTAGAGTAGAAATATCTGGAAAAGAAATTTTTAGTGTAAAATGAAAGGAAAAGCAGAGCTTTGCATTTAATATGAAAGCTTTGAGATGTGCCTGCTTCCAGGCCAATCCTTGTTGGAGGAGAAGAAGGAGTAGAAAAAAATTAAACTTAAGAAGCCTATCAAAAGCTGCTGTGTTCATAAGGACTTTTTTTTTAAAGCTTTTATTCAGGGTTTTAAAGCAAGGCTAGTCTCTCATGGTTTCCTGTTGGGCAAAGTGGAGATACGCAGGGTGATAATAGGAAATTTCACAAGTTGAACAACCATATGAACTGTTGTTCTCGTGGATTAATGTCAGGCTAGAGGAGGAGGGTCTGCCAAGGACCCCCAGCCTTCTGCCCCAGCTCTGGGTGGATGCTGTGGGTGACACCATGGAGACACGAATGGCATGCTCATCAGATGTTCAGAGTCACAGAGCTGGAGGGGAGAACCAGGATGCCCCACCCCAGAGTGTGGATTCAGAGAGGTCTTGAGGGGCTGGAGAAGCAGCTCTGGATCAAGAAGACCCAAAGGAAGGTTAAAAGCACAGCGCTACATTACTTACAGGTTGGAGGCCCAAGTTCCAGGAGACCACCCATCGTCAGTTTAGTACGAGCTGACAAGCAGTGTGATGTCTCAGCTTTTACCGTGGTCATAAGTTCGATGAAAACAATGGTTCTTATCATCTGGAGGGATTATTGACATAAGACTGCTGGGCCCATCTCTAGGGTTTCTGATTCAGCTGGTCTACATTGGAGCTGGAGAGGCCATGTTTTGAGCGAGATCCCAGGTGGCGCTGAGAAACTACTGCTGCTACTGCTGCTGCTGAGTCGCTTCAGTCGTGTCTGACTCTGTGCGACCCCATAGATGGCAGCCCACCAGACTCCCCCGTCCCTGGGATTCTCCAGGCAAGAACACCGGAGTGGGTTGCCATTTCCTTCTCCAATGCATGAAAGTGAAAAGTGAAAGGGAAGTCGCCCAGTCATGTCCGACTCTTAGCGACCTCATGGACTGCAGCCCACCAGGCTCCTCTGTCCATGGGATTCTCCAGGCAAGAGTCTGGGAGTGGGGTGCCATTGCCTTCTCCAGAAAAACTACTGAGTTAGAAGGAAAACCTTGCTCAGATCTGGGAAGATGGCTGTCATCTCCTGAAGTAAGGAAGCAATTTTGCATTTCATTCTTTCAGTTAGGTCTAAAGCCAGAAGGATGAAAAGAATTCTGGCAACCAGGTAGTATCAGGGGCCATGGAGACAGAAGAGTGCATGGAGAGGAGAAAAGCTTCAAGGATGCAGTTAGTCCTGCCTTCCAAGCCTTGAGAGACTCACATGCTGAAGAGTCTTGGTTGAGTGTATACCGGATAAACAGGGATTTGATTTGAGAATTCTGCCATCCTTTTCTGTGTTTAACAAATACTTCTGTGGTGCTAAGTACCAGGCACTGTTGCAAATGTTTTACACATATGAAGTGAAAGTCACTCAGTTGTGTCCGACTCTTTGCGACCCCATGGAATTCTCCTAGACAGAATACTGGAGTGGGCAGCCTTTCCCTTCTGCAGGGGATCTGCCCCATCCAGGGATGGAACCCAGGTCTCCTACATTGTAGCTGGATTCTTTACCAACTGAGCCACAAGGGAAGTCCTTTTACACATAAAAGCTCATTTAATCCTCATCACAACAACAACAAAAAAACCCCACAATCTCATAAAGTAGGTTCAGAGAGGCTGAGCAACTTTCCTAAGGTCGCAAAGCTCTGAAGTGGTAGGGCTGGGCTTCAGACTCAGGCAGCCACATCGGAGCCCGTGTTCCTAACCAGCGCATGACGCGGTGTCTCTGCTGTTCCCTCCTCTCTGCTTAGTGACTACGAGTCCTTAGCAATATCCCCAAATCCTCATGACTGAGTTCCTTCATTTTTGAAACAGACACACTCCTTTTCTCATAGCGTTGTTCCAAAGAGCTGAAAGGGGTGGTGTTTGTAGAGCATCTTGCTTGTGTCTGGTGTGTGGACTTTTGTGATGCTCAAAACTAGGAGCAGTGGGTAGAGTTAGGGTGGGCCACACTGTGACTCGGGAGTATTAAAACCTATCTTATCAGTTCCCGGGTCCAGGAGCAGTGCTAGGGTCAGCTTTGGGGGGACAGTCTTAGGACCCAGATGGCCCTCCAGTGGGACCATCAGCAATAGCATTGACACCTTGGCGGGGAGGCTGGACTAACAGATACTCAGGCTTTAAAAACATTCTGTGACTGTGGAAAACATTGACTAAATTCATTGGAAGTATCAGCCTTCGTCAGATTGGCTTGGTTATTTCCCCTTTGCTCACTGAAAGACTTATGTAGATTCTCCACGATTCTGCCTGTCACAGATAAGGTGGTTATAAAAGTCAGTTACCCGAACTATTTCCTATTTTCACCCATATCTCATCTTTGCCAGCACAGAACCTGCTCATAGACTGTTGCTCTTCAACACTTTCTTCTAAATGTCAACAACGTGTACTAATATCTAGTAGCTACTTCTTGCCTGATTTCTTTGCACCTGAGTTTTCCTTAGTAACAGTGCAGTTTGATTGTTTTTGCATGTACCTGAAACCTTCATATTTTTAAAGCACTAGTGATTATTTTCAGAGATATTTCATTAGACTCCTAAGAAGTAGGTTGAATGCTTTCCCTGAGATACATGTACAAATATGATAAGGCATACAAGACAACCGAGAGAAAAAGCGTATCTGGGTGCCATGTTCTGTTGGGGAATTGCACAGCAAGGGGTAGCACTACTGTTGACGCCCAGGGTTTGTGACAGTGGAGTTTACTTGAAGTCCTCTCCTGCCTCCTGTGTGGCTCCTGCATGGAAGAGCAGCTGCCTTAACTGGGCTGCCTCCAGAATTGATCTAATAACTCATAAATCTATCGAGTTTACGAAGTACTAGTCACAGTGCCAAGAGCACAGTGTTCTGGGCTATAGTTCTGTGACTATAGTTCTATCTGTAATTGGATAGAACTGATTTTGGAGAAGGACAGATATCTAACTAGACAATTGCAGAGGCAGGGGGATGCCTGCAAAGACAGAGGGAAACTCTAGGTTCCGTGAGCAGCTCAGACTGGGTGTCTGATGGGAAGATCATGCAGACCTTCCCAGAGGAGGTACTGCTGGGTCTGTTTTGAAGAATTAGTAGTAGTAAGACTGGGAAACTCATGGGCGGCTGTGTGTGTGTGTGTGTATGTAAATTAGGTAAATTATGCATACTGGACACATGACTCTCAGGCCTTCTACCCCACTAGGTTTCCAAAATCCTAGCAGCTGGGCCTTCACTCTGCAGGCAGCAGTTTGAAAACAGCATTTTTCTGGAAAATCTGAGCTGCCCATGAATAAGGATCTAAAGATATTGAACCAGGGGTACCTGGAATCTGCCTGTAAAGCAGGAGACCTCAGTTTGATTCCTGGGTCAGGAAGATCCCCTGAGAAGGGATAGGCTGCCCACTCCAGTATTCTTGGGCTTCCCTTGTGGCTCAGCTGGAAAAGAACCACTTGCAATGCAGGAGACTTGGGTTTGATCCCAAGTCTGGGTTGGGAAGATCCCCTGGAGAAGAGAACGGCTACCCACTCCAGTATTCTGGCCCAGAGAATTCCATGAATTATATAGTCCACGGGGTCATAAAGAGTCAGACACGACTGAGCAACTTTCAGCTTCTTCTTTTTCACCCTGAATTATGCTCGACCTTATGAATTTTCAAAGTAAAAGATACAATTGAAAAAATATCCTGGAAAGGAAAAGAAAAGGATGCTGATAGTAAATAGAAGAAAGAAGAAAAATGAAGGGTCGGTTTCATAAGTCCAGCATCTTAAGAAGAGACGTACTGGAAAGAGAAAACAGGAAAAAGGAACAGAAGGAACCCACTAACAAGCTAACTCAAAGGAGTGCACAAGGGCACAGAGATGGGGGAGCTGACCCTCATCCTCTCTGATGGTAAAGAAATAGGTGCTTCCTGAAACTGAAATGTTGGGTGATAACATTCATGCCATCAGGAACATGGAGGTTAAAGCCTTCTTTTCCTTAAGTGCATGAAAGCGCTCAGGATGGTTATCCCGAGGGATAGTGGAGGAGATGGGAGGAGGAGTTGGGAGAGAAGTTTTCCACAGTATGTCTTATAAAACTATTTGATACTTTATGTATACATTTGACAAAAATCGAGAAACTTTCTAAAAATGTCTGGTGAAAGAACAGACTAAACATGGATGCGGAAAAAAAAAATGACTGAGCTTGAAGATTGCAGTGATAAAGTTGCCCAGCATACAGCTAGGATGGGGCAGTTCAAACGAAAAGACAACTCTGAGTCCCAGACAGGATGAGAATGCAGCCGGTCAAATGTAAGGGGAGGGGGGATGACATTACTTGCAAAGTAACCATCCTCAAACAGCCAGGTGACCTCCTCCCAGCAAGAGCAGTGGCTGGATAGCAGCAGAATGTGCTTTTCAAAATGCTGAGCAAAGTCATCAGCTCCCAATTCTGGGCTGGCTAAGGGAGAACTCAAAACTGGGGGCAAATTAAAAACCTGTCCAAATAAATCAGACCGGGCTAATTAACCTTGCAGAAAGAACCATTAAGAGATACACTTGAAGGGTAAGAAAATTGAGCAAGACTAATGGGGACAACAATGAGCAAAGAAATTGGTAAACATGGGAAATTTAAATAAGCACTGTTGGTAAAACAATCGCAACAACAGTAAGACTAAGAGTGTTTGATGAGTGTTTGTAAAAAATAATGTAAACTTAACTGTTGCACCATAACAGCATGGAGTGAAGGGGAAATGGAAGTAGCGTCTTCCACATTCCATCGATTATTGTAGAGAAGAATAGAGATAGTGGTCCTCTTTAGATGTTGGTTGGTATACAGATTTGGGGTTGAACTCCATAGAAATAGAATAACTTATAAACCAGAGGGAGGGAATAAAGAAAATGTAATCAGTTCAATAGATAGCAGAAGATAAGGGGGGAAAGGACCAAGAAAGAAGCACAGCCAATAGAAGATAACGCCAAGAAACAGATCCAGTTGGAATAGGTCCAGATATACATTTAACCACAGTAAAAAGGAGAAAGAACGGAGCTCTCCAGCTTGAAGACAAAGGTGGCCAGAGTGCATAAAAATTTGAGCTCCAGCTGTATATATACTGTTATAAACATCATACCTAAAAGACAGTCTCAAAAACTGTGAGTGTAATGGGATGAACGTTGATATATCAGATAAATAGGAATTAAAGCTAAAGTAGCAATATTATGTTAAGTAAAATATTAAGGTCAGACTTAAAAGACTCTGTCATCAACACTGATCATTTGGACCAAAATTTAATGACATCGATTTATCTTTATTTGTGTTGAAAAGCACCATATTTACCAAGTTAACCCAGCCATTTCTTAAGGATATTCTTGGACACGTTGAAAGTGCCAGCAATTCTTCCATGAAACATACCGTCTACCAGCTCACTTCAGTAGCCTCCTGTGTGCTGGTGTGGCTGCCTGAGTGTGACCCGCATGCGTAGTTCTGCTTCCGTGTTTGTTCATTATGTGTGTGTGTGTGTGTGTGTGTGTGTGTGTCTGTGTGTGTGTGCACTGTGTGTTCAACTCTTTGTGACCCTACACACTATGGCTCGCCAGGCTCTGTCCATGGCATTTCCCAGGCAAAATTACTGAAGTGGGGTGCCATGTTCTATTCCAGGGGATCTTCCTGACCCAGGAATCAAATCTGCATCTCTTGGGTCTCCTGCATTGCCAGGCAGATTCTTTACCACTAGCGCCACCTGGGAAGCCCATACATATACATATATCCACTGTTTTTTAGATTCTTTCCCCACATAAGTTGTTACAGAGTATTGGGTAGAGTTGCCTGTGCAATACGTAGGTCCTTATTAGTTATCTTGGAGAAGACAATGGGAACCCACTCCAGTACTCTTGCCTAGAGAATTCCGTGGACAGATGAGCCTGGTGGGCTGCTGTCTGTGGGGTCGCACAGAGTCAGACATGACTGAAGCGGCTTTGCATGCATGCATGCATTGGAGAAGGAAATGGCAACTCGCTCCAGTGTTCTTGCCTGGAGAATCCCAGGGACGGGGGAGCCTGGTGGGCTGCCGTCTATGGGGTCACACGGAGTTGGACACGACTGAAGCGACTTAGCAGCAGCAGCAGCATTAGTGATCTGTTTTCCATACAGTGCAGGAAGTTCCCTACATGTGAACCTTGAAGTTGTATACATGCAAAGATGGCAGCTGTGTTCGCATGTCCAGTCATGTTAGTTCGCGCGTCTGGTGTACACTGTTGTGTGTGTGGTTGTGTTTGTGTGCACTTTGCTGTACCCTGCTGTATGCAGTACATAGTGTGGCGTCTTTGTTCCGAGCCCAGGGCGTTCTGAAGCAAGTGTACAAGCCGTGGTGATGTCGTTGGTGCCAGTGTGCTTTGCAAGGTGCTCTACTGGAAGACTAGAAATAGTCTTTGTTGGGTTTGTTTTTGGGTATTGTTTGTGTGAGAAGTATCATCAACCTTGCAGTACAGTGTTACATAGCTGATTGTGTTAGCTGGGCCTAGGCTAACATTATGGGACTTACTTGCTCTGGAAACAGAACTCATTCATCTGTGGGGGACCTACTGTAGCCAGTAGCATGTACTTGACTTTTAAGCTTCCTTCATGTAGCAGTAACATAATCACCTGTGCCTTTAAAAAGATCGTCGGCGGGGTCTATACAGATGATTATCAAATTTTAATATAAGATGGTGTAAAGAGAGCTCTTTCCCACTTCCTTTAAAACACTTGTTCTACTAACAAAGTTATGCAGAAATCTTAATCCGTTTAACATTCTGTTAAGGTTTCAGCTACTTCTTCCTTGCCTCATAAGGAGCCCTTGCTATAGAAAACAGGCCCAAGTTCTTACTAATCAGGCCAAAGCAATCTCTTTGTCAATCACTGAGCCCCAACAGATCCTATGGAGAGCACCCCTCCTCTGTCCAGGAGGGAAGCCAGGTTGTGTAACCTGACTCCCCAGCGGGAGCGGGGTTATCCTACGACGTGGGTGGAAAAAAGCTTCTTGCTCCTGCACAGAAGCAGATCAGCTTTGGGGACTAGCGCCACTGGGCTGGGTGCCTTGCCCAGAAGGGGGTAGGGCTGGTAGCCTGAGAAACTGGGTATTTTTCCCAGGCTTCTGGGTCACCGCTACCGCCTTTCAATGCCCTTTAAAAAGCACCTCGAGGAAACTTCTCATTGGCAGCCAAGGAGCCCACTAGTTCCAGGGGAACAATCTGAGCAGGAGGAAAGAAGAATCGTCTCCCCTCTCTGTTTTGCAGGCTCCTGAAAAGTGGGATGTTGCACATTTGTTTTAGACCCAGGACGGAAAGCAGCAGTTTAGAACGTGTTTCGTTCTGTTTGGATTCTGAGGCCTCGAGTAATCTGATTTCCTTGCTACTTATTTCTGTAAAACAATTTTAATCATGCAGGTATTTCCCTGACATTTAATAGTTTGGACTGGGTTGTAATCTTACCAATACCTTGCTCCTGAAATGCTAAGGTGATAGTTCTGTTTATTTCAAAGGACTTCACGTCTGAGACTTCTCAAAAACACCATCTCCTTCTCAAAACCATCTGTTCTATTTGACTTGAGTCGCTTATTCCAGGACTGTAGCTGTCACTTGTATGATTTTTTGGTTTTGTTTTTTTTTTTTTGGATTGATGGGATTAGATCAAATAAAGCATTAACCCTTTGTAAAGGTACAATCAGTTCAGTCAGTTCAGTCTCTCAGTCGTGTCCAACTCTTTGTGACCCCATGAATCGCAGCACGCCAGGCCTCCCTGTCCATCACCAACTTCCAGAGTTCACTCAGACTCACATTCATCGAGTCAGTGATGCCATCCAGCCATCTCATCCTCTGTTGTCCCCTTCTCCTCCTGTCCCCAATCTCTCCCAGCATCAGAGTCTTTTCCAATGAGTCAACTCTTCGCATGAGGTGGCCAAAGTACTGGAGTTTCAGCTTTAACATCATTCCTTCCAAAGAAATCTCAGGGCTGATCTCCTTCAGAATGGACTGG
>SJYF01000263.1:3808226-3825573 GCA_006410515.1 Procapra przewalskii | reverse complement strand
TTCCCCATCTATTTCCCATGAAGTGATAGGACCGGATGCCATGATCTTCGTTTTCTGAATGTTGAGCTTTAAGCCAACTTTTTCACTCTCCACTTTCACTTTCATTGAGAGGCTTTTTAGTTCCTCTTCACTTTATGCCATAAGGGTGGTGTCATCTGCATATCTGAGGTTATTGATATTTCTCCCAGCAATCTTGATTCCAGCTTGTGCTTCTTCCAGCCCAGCGTTTCTCATGATATATTCTGCATATAAGTTAAATAAGCAAGGTGACAATATACAGCCCTGACGTACTCCTTTTCCTATTTGGAACCAGCCTGTTGTTCCATGTCTAGTTCTAACCGTTGCTTCCTGGCCTGCATACAGATTTCTCAGGAGGCAGGTCAGGTGCTCTGGTATTCCCATCTCTTTCAGAATTTTCCACAGTTTATTGTGATCCACACAGTCAAATGCTTTGGCATAGTCAATAAAGCAGAAATAGATGTTTTTCTGGAACTCTCTTGCTTTTTCCATGATCCAGTGGATGCTGGCAATTTGATCTCTGGTTCCTCTGCCTTTTCTAAAACCCGCTTAAACATCAGGAAGTTCACGGTTCATGTATGGCTGAAGCCTGGCTTGCAGAATTTTGAGCATTACTTTACTAGAGTGTGAGATAAGTGCAATTGTGCGGTAGTTTGAGCATTCTTTGGCATTGCCTTTCTTTGGGATTGGAATGAAAACTGACCTTTTCCAGTCCTGTGGCCACTGCTGAGTTAAAACGTTAACGCTTTGTAAAGGTACAATCCCGTGTACCAATTGTTCAGCTTGTTTGTAAACCCGTATTTATGCTGAGCCTCTGACCCATTTCAAATATTGTTTTTAACCTTTTATTGTTCTTAATTATCAAAGGAATAATTCTTATTATTTAAAAAACAACAATTCTGGAAATGTTGAAAAATAAGAGGGCTTCATCCCAGGCTCACTGTGTAGCACTATTTAGCATCTGTGGGCTAGCTCTAATGCGGACCAGGGTCCTTAACCATTTCCAGTCGACGAACATTGACTAGACGCCAAACAAGAAATTCAGGCGAGGTTTTATTGGGGCTCCTCCTGCACGGAGGGCAACAGGAACGAGTAACAGGCTCCCTTACATGCTCCCTGAGGGGACAAAGGGACGGTGAGCTTGTACTTTATGGAGGGTCAGGGTGGGGTGTCCAGGGGCGGGACTGGAGGGTGTCTTAGCGCCCACCCTTCCCTTTGGGGGTGTTGAGTGCAGGGGGCATGCGCAGTGCCCTGCTTTTGCCCCTGATTCTTCAGAAGTGGCAGTTGGGCTTTCTTGGTCAGGCGAGTGCGCTCAGTTATGTTTAGTCTCTTGTAGTTTCTTTGTATTTTGTTGCTGGAGGAAAGGTCTGTCCAGGTGCAGCTGCTGCAGCAAAGGGTCCCAGCCTGTCTCAGCTTGAAAAACAGTTTTTCTGCCACATGTGGTCACACATCTTGAATGCTAGAATGTCAGACTGGAAAGATACAGGTTATTTGTTCAAAGCGTCTCAATTTCAAAGAACAATATTTGGCCCCTAAATGGAGAGGTGATTTTGTCTGAGGTCATCATTTCACCGTGTCAGGGTCTTGGCCTTTAAAGCCTGGTCCTTAACACCCAGGACCGTTTCTGGCTGTCACACTGCTGACAGGGTTTTAACTTGTAATCATTCATATTTAAGACCTTTTATTGTTATTCTGATCACAGAAGTAAGAAATGCTCTTCATGGACACTCGTCTCCCCACCCACCCCTGAAATGGTGGGGTCTTTTCTTCCAGGCATTTTTCTGTGTCATATTTGTACAAAAATGGGATCAAACTTCCCATAATTTTCTACACTGCCTTATTGTCTTAATATATGATGAATTTATTCCATGTCTTTGAACGGAATTCCTTAAAACTATCCCTAATAATTGCAATGGCAGTCTGTCCTATAGATTACCATAACATGTAACAAGTCCCATTCAGGGCCATTTGAGAAGGCACCCTTTCATCAACAGAAAGATGTTGTCTTGAACACAGCTGAATGTAAATCCTTGCTTATTTTGCAGGCTGTCTAGAAACCCCTGAGCATAGAAATCATAGTTGGTTTATAATTTAGGAAATTCTTGGAAGGCTGGTGAATTGCTAAAACCCAAAGATACTTCATGTCACTAGATTAGGTATCTTTTATTTAAAGTAAATAAAATCAGATCTCTATAGAGAACAAATCTATTAACTCTGACTTGGTCAAAGATGACTTCAGTTCAGTTCAGTCACTCAGTCATGTCCAACTCTTTGTGACCCAATGGACTGTTGCACACCAGGCCAACCTGTCCATCATCAAATCCGAGAGTTCACTCAAACTCATGCCCATTGAATCGGTGATGCCATCCAACCATCTCATTCTCTGTTGTCCCCTTCTCTCCCCACCTTCAGTCTTTCCCAGCATCAGGGTCTTTCAAATGAGTCAGCTCTTTGTATCAGGTGACCAGAATATTGGAGTTTCAGCTTTAGCATCATTCCTTCCAATGAATATTCAGATCTGATTTCTTTTAGGACAGACTGGTTGGATCTCCTTCCAGTCCAAGGGACTCTCAAGAGTCTTCTCCAACACCACAGTTCAAAAGCATCAATTCTTCGGCACTCAGCTTTCTTCACAGTCCAACTCTCACATTCATACATGACTACTGGAAAAACCATAGCCTTGACTTGATTGACCTTTGTTGGCAAAGTAATGTCTCTGCTTTTGAATATGCTGTCTAGGTTGGTCATAGCTTTTCTTCGAATGAGTAAGCGTCTTTTAATTTCATGGCTGCCGTCACCATCTGCAGTGATTTTGGAGCCCCCAAAAATAAAGTCTGACACTGTCTCCACCGTTTCCCCATCTCTCTGCCATTAAGTGATGGGACCGGATGCCATGATCTTAGTTTTCTGAATGTTGAGCTTTAAGTCAACTTTTTCACGCTTCTCTTTCACTTTCATCAAGAGGCTTTTTAGTTCTTCCTCACTTTCTTCTACAGGGGTGGTGTTATCTGCATATCTGAGGTTATTGATATTTCCCCCAGCAATCTTGATTCCAGCTTGTGCTTCATCCAGCCCAGCGTTTCTCATGACATACTCTGCATATAAGTTAAATAAGCAGGGTGACAATATACAGCCCTGACGTACTCCTTTCCCAATTTGGAACCAGTCTGTTGTTCCATGTCCAGTTTTATCTGTTGTTTCTTGACCTGCATACAGATTTCTCAGGAGGCAGGTCAGGTGCTCTGGTATTCCCATCTCTTGAAGAATTTTCCACAGTTTGTTGTGATCCATACAGTCAAAGGCTTTGACATAATCAATAAAGCAGAAATAGATGATTTTCTGGAACTCTCTTGCTTTTTCAATGATCCAACAGATGTTGGCAATTTGATCTCTGGTTCCTCTGCCTTTTCTAAATCTAGTTTGAACATCTGGAAGTTCATAATTCACATACTGTTGAAGCCTGGCTTGGAGAATTTTGAACATTACTTGAATCCCATGGACGGAGGAGCCTGGTAGGCTCCATGGGGTGGCAAAGAGTCAGACACAACTAAGCGACTTCACTTTCACTTTCACTTTACTAGCGTGAGAAATGAGTGCAGTTGTGCAGTAGTTAGAGCATTCTTTGGCATTGCCTTTCTTTGGGATTGAAATGAAAACTGACCTTTTCCAGTCCTGTGGCCACTGCTTAATTTTCCATATTGGCTGGTACATTGAGTGCAGCGCCTTCACAGCATCATCTTTTAGGGTTTGAAATAGCTCAACTGGAATTCCATCACCTCTACTAGTTTTGTTCATAGTGATGCTTCCTAAGGCCCACTTGACTTCACATTCTAGGATGTCTGGCTCTAGGTGAGTGATCATACCTTTGTGATTATCTCGGCCATGAAGATCTTTTTTGTATAGTTCTGAATATTCTTGCCACCTCTTCTTGCCATGTTAGGTCCATACCATTTCTGTCCTCTATTGAGCCCATCTTTGCATGAAATGTTCCCTTGATATCTCTAATTTTTTTTGAAGAGATATCTAGTCTTTTCCATTCTGTTGTTTTCCTCTATTTCTTTACACTGATCACTGAGGAAGGCTTTCTTATCTCTCCTTGCTAATTTTTGGAACCCTGTATTCAAATGGGTATATCTTTCCTTTTCTCCTTTGCTTTTCAATTCTTTTCTTTTCACATATATATGTAAGGCCTCCTCAGACAGCCATTTTGCTTTTTTGCATTTCTTTTTCTTGGGGATGGTCTTGATCAGTGCCTCCTGTACAATATCACGAACCTCCGTCCATAGTTCTTCAGGCATTGTCTCTACCAGATCTAATCCCTTGAATCTGCTTTTCACTCCCACTGTATAATCGTAAGGGAGTTATTTTAGGTCATACCTGAATGGTCTAATGGTTTTCCCTTTCTTCAGTTTAAGTCTGAATTTGGCAATAAAGAGTTCATGATCTGAGCCACAGTCAGCTCCCAGTCTTGTTTTTGCTTAATCATTGTTTATTAGCCATGTGTCTGTTTTATTAGCCAACTGCAAGAAGGTTTAGAATAATATGCTTCGTTGCTTGGTAAATAAAACCTCTGTCTTCAGAGTGTTACTTTACAATGCTAATAAAGCAAATAATAGTAATTATAGTAACAGCTAAGGAGATCCAACCAATCCATCCTAAAGGAAATCAGTCCTGAATATTCATTGGAAGGATTGATGTTGAAGCTGAAACTCCAATACTTTGGCCACCTGATACCAAGAACTGACTCATTGGAAAAGACCCTGATGCTGGTAAAGGTTGAAAGCAGGAGGAGAAGGAAACGACAGAGGATGAGATAGCTGGATGGCATCATTGACTCAATGGACATAAGTTTGAGTAAACTCCGGGAGTTGGCAATGGGCAGGGAGGCCTGGTGTGGTGCAGTCCATGGGGTCACAGAGTCAGACACGCTGAGTGACTGAACTGAACTGAACTGAACTATTTCTTGAGCATATGCAATATAATAGCTAAGTTGCAAGTTCTTTACAAACATTATACTCAGTCTTCATAAGGACCCAGCAAAGTAGGCACTAGTCTTATCCCACTTTATAGAGAAAGAAACTTTAGCTCAGAGAGGTTAAGTAACTTGCCTAAGGTGGTACAGTATGCTGCTGCTGCTAAGTCACTTCAGTCGTGTCCGACTCTGTGCGACCCCACAGACGGCAGCCCACCAGGCTCCCCCGTCCCTGGGATTCTCCAGGCAAGAACACTGGAGTGGGTTGCCATTTCCTTCTCTAATGCATGAAAGTGAAAATGAAAGTGAAGTCGCTCAGTCATGTCTGACTTGTAGCGACCCCATGGACTGCAGCCTACCAGGCTCCTCCATCCATGGGGTTTTCCAGGCAAGAGGACTGGAGTGGGGTGCCATTGCCTTCTCCGGTGGTACAGTATGAGTGGCAGAATGCAGACTGGAACCCAGGACTGCCTCACTCCAAGACCCAAGATTGGGGTCGAATTAGTCTTTTTGTGATGATTTAAATTCCTTTCTTAGCAGTGGTTTTTAAACTTTTGAAGATTGTAATTCAGTTCAGGTCAGTCACTCAGTCGTGTCCAACTCTTTGTGATCCCGTGAATCGTAGCACTCCAGGCCTCCCTGTCCAACACCAATTCCCAGAGTTCACTCAGATTCACGTCCATCGAGTCAGTGATACCATCCAGCCATCTCATCCTCGAACATCTGTACCGTTGCCTAGAAAATGGTCTATTTGAAAGGATTGCTGTTGTTGCTATTGTTTAGTTGCTAAGTCATGCCCAACTCTTTGTGACCCGTTGCACTGTAACCCGCTAAGCTCCTCTGTCGGTGGGATTCTCCTGACAAAAATACTCAAGTGAGTGGCTGTGCCCTCCTCCAGGGGCTCTTCCCTACCCAGGAATCGAACCCCTGTCTCCTGCATTGGCAGGCAAGTTCTTCACAATTATGTAGTGAAATATGAAGTAAAACCTTCCTGTTCTCCCTGCTTAGTTAGATTAGGGTAGGTTAAAGGAACAGGGACCAATTATTTAAATATTAGTCTGTATGACCTGTTAGGAAAATGAAAAAAAAATCTAGTGCAAAAGAAAATCATGAGCATTATAAAACCAACACGATGGTTTGAACATTTTCTGTGCCACTACTCCCCACATTAATGCATGTAATAGAGAGTAAATTGTTTTTTAGTGCAATTTTTCTGATCATCTCTGAACTCTCTGATGCCCCTGATGATGTTAGCTTTAGATTTTAAACCAGTAGATTTATTTTCTTAGTGTGCAAGAAAACAAGAAATAGTAACTTCAGCTTAATTTTAGATAGGTAAGTCACAGATGGATAAGCCTGTCATTTTATCTTTTGTATATATTTTGCTCTTCAAATGACAGAGTGTACCATGTAATACATTCTAAAATGCCACTAAGATAATGTGCTAAATGAAATCTGTTTAAATTTCAGGGAAGTGGTAGCCATGTTGTGGGACAGCCTACGGTAAGGTGTTAGGTAGAAGCTCTGGTGTATGCAAAATGATTTCTTAGAATTGAAAGGCTAAAATTTAACTCTTTTGCCCTATTGACGTCAATGTATTTTGAAAGTAAAATGTGATATTGAGCTTCTCAGAATACAAATAAGTATGTTCTCAGTTAATATTTGCCTTATAAGTACTTGTATAGAATCCATGTACAGGGACTTCGCTGGTGGCCCAGTGGTTAGGACTCTGCACTTCAGGCCCCAGGTGGCACAGTGGTGATTGCACCAGCCTGCCAATGCAAGAGATGTAAGGGACACAGGTTCAATCCCTGGGTCAGGAAGATCCCCTAGAGGAGGGCATGGCAACCCACTGCAGTGTTCTGTCCTGAAGAATCCCATGGATACAGGAGCCTGACAGGCTATAGTCTGTGGGGTCACAAAGAGTCAGACAGGACTGAAGCAACTTAGCACACACACATGCGAAGATTCCACAGGTCGTGTGGCATGGCAGAAAAAAGAAGTTAATATAAACAAAACAGAAAAATTAAAAAATACTACTTACAAGAATTCTTTTCTCTTTAGAATATGTATAATATGCAACATATTTGAGGATTAAAGGCCATGCCACATGGGTATCTGAGGCTCTATCTAAACATCACCTTTGTGTTACTGTGGGTTCGGAGTTGGGTTTTTCTTGTTGAACAGTGTGAGTCTGATTCTCTCTAGACTTAAGTCACACCTCGGCCATCAGTTGGATATTCTTTCAGGCTCCTGATACGAGATTCACTGCAGTGTGAGGGAAGGAGAGGAGTACTGACTCAGTCAATTTTGCCGTTTATAATAGGTTTGATGGAGGAAATTAAAAGCAAGAGCTAAATTATTAACAGCCAATGCATGAACTGGTACCCTACCAAGTGGCCTGAAAGAGTTGAAAATATTTAACTCACTGAGAGTTAATGAGATTGCAGTTGGGAAGAAGGAAGCTGTTCTTTTTTTTTTTTTTTTTTTAATGCCCGAAAGCAATTGAATGTAAACTAGACCATCATTTCAGCCTTCTGTCAAAGTTACAGGGTCTGGAGGCTGGGAAAGCAGCTGACCAGAGCTCCAAAGCCATCAACCAGACACAGCTGCTGCCTTTTTTAGGAACAGGAAAATGACCCCCAAATACAATATCGGCCCAAAGTGACCACTGTCACTGAGCCTCACAGAGTTTTCTTTTCTTGTATCTCATCTAGCTCCATCTCTTTAGAACCCCACTCTCCAGGTGTGGGCCCTGGCCCAGCCCCGTCGACAGCCCTCTAAGCTTGTTAGACACGCAGAGTGTCAGCCCCCCACCCAGCCCTGCTGGCCTGGGGCCTACATTTGACGGGACGCCCTGGGGACGCGTTAAAATCCACCAAGCTTTGCTGTGAAAGAGGGAAGCAGTGAGTGAATCACTGCTCTGAAGATTTATTAGAGCTTCCAGATAGTCCCTGCTCTTCTTTCAAAGTGGTGTCCTCCGCAGGTGGAGAGGGTGGACTTGTGCATGCAGCCGGGGAGAGTGGGATGAATGGAGAAAGTAGCGTCCACGTGGATACACTGTCGGGTGTAAGACAGACAGTTGGTGAGGAGGCGCCTGTAGCAGGATGCCCAGTCTTTGATGACCCAGGGGCTGGGGTGAGGGCAGTGGAGGGGCTAGGGAAGGAGGGCACCCACGTACAGTTATGGCTGCTGCGGGCTCTTGTGTGGCAGAAACCACAGCACTGTAAAATTTTAAAATATATATATTTAAATTAAAAATAAAAATAATTAAGAAAAAGGAAAGGGATGTCCTCACCAGGAAGCCTGACCTCTGGCCTAGAGAGATGTGAGGCCAGAAAGCTCCTTTCCACCAGGAATTCCTTCCCTGCCTCCCTCACTTCTGTCCAAAGAGTGTGTAGTCCATCAAAGCCTAGTCAGTCCCACAGACAGGTGAAATTTGCCAATTTGTGACACTAAAAAAACTGGAACCACACAATTTTTTTAGTTTTATCCTCTTTCTCCAAAACTACTTCTAGAAGGACCAGCAAATTAGAAATTAGATGGATTCGCAAATCACCACTTTTGCCCCCTCACTCTCAACCAGGGATAAATGCTAACTAATGGCTAAATGAATACAAAGTCTGAAAGAGCCTTGTTAAATGAACCTGGAGGCTATACAGGCTGGTTACCGAAGGAGGAGAGCGGGAGCACGCTTTTGTCCCTACCACGTGCAAAACTCTGTTTCAGAGGTTGGGGTTGACCTACACACACTGCTGGGTATAAAACAGGTGATTAATGAGAACCTGCTGTTTAGCACAGGGCGCTTGACTCAGTGCTCCATGGTGAACCAAATGGGAAGGAAATCCGAAAAAGGGGGATATGTGTGTACACATAGCTGATTCACTTTACTATACAGTAGAAATGAACACAACATTGTAAAGCAACTATACTCCAACTTAAAAAAAGAAAAAGAAAAAACAAACCTCTGTCTCACAGTCCCACAAGGTAGAGAGAAAACTTTTCTTTTCCTTTTAAAAATTTTTATTGGAGTATAGTCGATTTACAGTGTTGTGTTAGTTTCAGCAAAGTTTCAGTGTACAGCAAAGTGAATCAGTTCATGTCCATCTCCACTCTTTTTTGCATTCTTTTCCCATGCTGGCCATTACAGAGTGCTGAGAGGAGTTCCCGTGCTCTACAGTAGGCCCTTATTGTCTGTTTTATACATAGTGGTGTATATGTGTCTGTCGGAACCTCTTTTTCTTTGAAGGCAGTTCCTATCTGGTGGCAGCCAAGACAGATGGAATGAACACATTCCTATAAGCTTCAAAAATTCTTTCAACTTATTTTTAAATGACTTGCTCTGAGAGTCTAAAAGGGCCATGTACTTTCTTAACAACTTATGTGAGAAGATAATAGTTTGCAGAGAAATTCAGTGAAGCAGTTAAAAATAAAAGCTTAAAAAAATTTTTTTAGAGAGTAGAGCAGTAATAGTGATGTCCAACAGCATCCCTGAGTTTCCAGCCCACTTAAACCAGCCCCAGGCCCAGCATGGCCATTTCTCCTTGTCAGCCAGAAGGAACAGAAGAGTAAAAATCAATCCTGTATTTCATTGACTCTTAGATACACTTCTCTTCACCACCTGTTAATAAAATATCCCCTTGGAAGGGGGCCAGTCTTCTCTCAGGCAGTTCAGGCTTTCTGAAATAGAGGAAAATTGCAAAGGGAAGGTAACAGAGGAATATAGAAGTCAAAAATTAACTTTGGGGGTCAAAAATTCTTATCTAAACAGACTGGCTTGATTATTTTTTTAAAGCATTGTGTTTATACCAGTGTTTAAATTGAATCACGGGTAATGATTTAACTGAAGTTATGCTGCATCATCAACTCTCGGGAACACAGGGGAAACAAAATCAGTTCTGAATGCACATTTCTCACGGACAGAAGATCACAGGGTGTCACTGAAGGCCTCCGTTGGGTGAGATCACTCAGGGTCTCAAAGGCAAGGGTCTGGGGAAGAAGGGAAGGTGGGAACAGATGGGTTTGCTGAGTAGGTTGCAGAGAGGATTCAGAGTCAATTTCAATACCCCATTTGCTTCTGTCTCTACTTAGGACCTGGGTAATGCAGGTGACTGGGCTTCCTTGGTAGCTCAGTGGGTAAAGAATTTGCCTGCAGTGCAGGAGACCCAGGTTCGACCCCTGGGTCAGGAAGATCCCCTGGAGAAGAGAATGGCAACCCACTCCAGTATTCTCGCCTAGAGAATCCCATGGACAGAGGACCCTGGTGAGCTGCAGTCCACAGGGTCACAAGAGTCAGCCACGACTTTGCGACTAAATCACCATCAATGAAGGTGCCCAGTCCAGGAGATCAACATCATGACAGCCCAACTCTCGATATTTAGAGACCCAAATCTAAATTTCCCACTTTTCTTCTGTCTTAAAAAAAAATGTGTGTGTCTTTATTCCCATAATGCCTAGGGTGTGGCTGGGAGCTCATCAGTGCTTACTGAAGGGATGAGCCTCATGCCTGTCCTCAGACTTTGAATGGGATTTCCTTTCCATGCAGGAGACTCAGTTGTGCAGAGCTCTGGGCTGGGCCACCTTGGAAAATGCGGCTCATGGCTCTCCATTCTGTATGGTGCTGCCCCAGAATAAAAACAGACCTTTGGCCTGGCAACCTCTGATTCTCCTTCTCCTTACCTTTCTGATCTTGGAGAAGATATTTATTCTTTCTGGAGCTTAACTTCCTTCCTCTAAAATGATCATTTCTTCATCTCGTCCCACTCTCAGTTCAGTTCAGTCGCTCAGTCTTATCTGACTCTTTGAGGCTCCATGGACTGCAGCATGCCAGGCCTCCCTGTCTATCACCAACTCCCAGAGTTTACGCAAACTCATGTCCTTAGAGTCGGTGATGCCATCCAACCATCTCATCCTTTGTCATCCCCTTCTCTGCCTACCTTCAATCTTTCCCAGCATCAGGGTCTTTTCCAATGAGTCAGCTCTTCACATCAGGTGGCCAAAGGATTGGAGCTTCAGCTTCCCACTCTAACATCCTATTAACCTGGTCCTGTGTTTCAAGTCTGCCTCTAAACAAGGACAAAGGTAGGCAACTAGGAATGATGAGAAGTGAGGGAGACCATAATTTCTTCGTGAGAACGTTTCATCTAAAACTCCTCTTCTTTGCTCGAAAGTAAATTATACTCTTTGGCTAAGTCACACCTACCCTTGTAAATGCCAAACATGGGTCCAGCTTTAAAGTGTTGTAAAACCTGTATTCCATCAGTTTTATAACAACTTTATTGAGATGTAATTTACATGCCAATGCACTTCATTCATTTCATGTGAATTAAAGTTCTTCACAGAGTTGTGTAACCATCACTGTCTCGTTTTTAGGTCATTTGTATCTCCTCCAAAAGAAACCTGGCACTGATTGCCCCTGGCGCCTCATTCCGCCTCCAGCCTTAGACAACCACCAGTCAGCTTTCTGTCTCTATGAATTTACCTGTGGACATTTCGTATCTGTGGGATCATACAATATGTGGTCTTTTGTGGCTGGCTTTTTTTTTTTGCTCAGTGTTTTCGTGGTTTATTCATGCCATCGCATATATCAGTACTTCATTTCTTTTTACTGCTGAATAATATTCTATTACATAGATGTGTTGTGCTGTGCTGAGTTGTTTCAATCATGTCTGAGTCTTTGCGACCCTCTGGACTGTAGCCCACCAGGCTCCTCTGTCCATGGGATTCTCCAGGCAAGAATACTGGAGTGCG
Source organism: Procapra przewalskii (assembly GCA_006410515.1). Lineage (NCBI taxonomy): Eukaryota > Metazoa > Chordata > Mammalia > Artiodactyla > Bovidae > Procapra > Procapra przewalskii. The sequence goes on along the minus strand of SJYF01000263.1, from coordinate 3,813,833 downwards.
TTGCCATGCCCTCCTCCAGGAGATCTCCCAAACCCAGGGATCGAACCAGTGTCTCCTGCAGCTCCTGCACTGCAGGCAGATTCTTTACAGCTGAGGAAGCCAGTTTCTTGGATGTATCGTAGTTTATTTTCCATTCATCAGTTGATGAGTGTTTGGGTTGCTCCACCTTTGGCTATTAAGCATAAATGCTGCTATGAACATTTGTGTGCAAGCTTTTGTATGTTTTTATACTTTTCATTACTCTTAGGTGTATAGCTAGGAGTAAAATTGCTTTGTCATATGGTAAGTTTTCCAAAGTGCTACACCATTTTACAGTCCCCTCAGCAGTGTATAAGGGTTCTAACTTCTCCACATCCTCTCCAATAATTAATAGTTCCTTCTTTTTTCTGGATTGTTACTATCCTAATGGATATGAAGTGATATTTGTTGTGGTTTTAGATTTTCATTTCCCTTATGGCCAAGGATGTTGAGCATCTTTTCATATGTTTATTGGCTATTTTTATATCTATATTGGAGAAATGTCATCAAATTCTTTACTTATTTTTAAATTGTGTTTCTTCATGTTACTGAATTATTTTTATATTCTAAATGCACATCTCTTATCAGATATGTGATTAGCAAAATTTTTCTCATAGTTCATAATCAATTTTTTGGATTCATTCATTTTCTTTTTAGACGTATTGAAATCTGAAAGAACAGGTACCTTAATCTCAAACCAAATGATTATCTATTATATAGAGAAAAGAAATATCTGTATATATTCCTAGAACATCTGTGACACAGCAGAACAGTAGAAAAATCACATGCAATGAATGGTTTGCTGTTTCCTGATAAGAGATTTGGCACCAGTGGGAAGTCAGCCTCTAAAGTACGAAGAGAAATAAGTTGTCAAAAGATACGTGATTGAAATTGCTCATCATTTATCATGAATATATATTTATGGAACACCACTCTGTATTGGGATTAAATAAGAACAGTCAAGAGTTTGATTCTCATCTTATTGGGATTGGTAGTCACGATGACAACACATGAACTTTTTAAAAGCTTAGATATCCTGTAAGGTTTTTAACAAAATAATTCTTTAGAAAGTTCTCTTTTTTGTTTGCTTCTATGCCTTTTCCAAAATTGAATATTTGATTTAAGAATTTTTGTTCACATATAGGAAATAAAAAAGATATCATACATACATATATTTTTTCTTTTTGAGACTCAGTGATGTTTATTAAAGTGCCTTCTTCGGTTAATGTGTAGAAATCTTTAAAATGTTTAAAGATCTTTAAAAGAGCTGCCCCAGAATTAATTTATTCTCTGAATGAATAATTATGCTGTTTATATTCATAGCTCAGGGAAAAGGGACAGGGAGTAAAGTGGTGGATGAAACACCTTGATTGTGCCTCTTGGAGCTCACAGGCAATCAACAGGTAAAAAAATACAAGTAAATGTAGATTTCGTGCATTTTAGGATTGCTGTGAAGGAAAAGGAGAGGGTGATGAGAGAGAGTAATGTGGAGATGTCTTTAGGCTGAGGGATCAGGGAGGTAGGCTAGGATACATGGAGGCTTAGACAGACTAGCCAGAGAAGGAAGGAAGCCCTGCGGAAAAGAACGTCCCAGGGCATGGGAGTGCAAGAAGGCTGCTTCCTCGGATAGAAAGGTAGGAAGTGGCGAGGTCTCGGAAGAGCCAGTCCATAGAGGAGGTCGTAGCCCACACGGAGGAATTTAAATTTCGTTCAGAAAGTAGTGAGATGATGTTGATGGTTTTAGCAGACGAAATGACATGACCTGACATAAACTTGAAAAAGACTGTGTTGGCTGCTTCATGAAAACTGATGTGTAGAGATGAGGTGGAAGTGGAATCTGGGGGACACTTTAAGAAGGATTGGCAGGTGTCTGAGTGAGTAATGACGGTGGCATGGACAGGGCAGTGGGAAACCAAAAAGGTGAATGCGTTTGAGATTATTTTGGAGATAGGATGTCACGGTTAAGAGTGTGAGTTTAAAGCCAGACAAACCGGTTAGAATACCAGTTCCCCCTCTTACTCCCTATGTGACCATGAGCAAACAAGCTTCTTTATAGTAGGAATCATTTCAGAGTCATTATGAAGACTGAGTGAGTTATTAATTCTCTTCAGGCATCATAAAAGTACACGCAGAGTGAATGCTTTAGTAAATGTTGTTGTGGATATTATTTTGGTACTTAAATGGACAGGTGTAGGTCACATTTTAAATGGGGAAGTTGGCAGGGGGTGGTGTCAAGGGCAGTTGCCAGGATTCTGGTTTGAGTACCCACCCGGTGTGGATGGTGCCAGGTCCTGAGATGGAGGAAACCCAAGAGAAGCAGAGTTGGAGGGGAAGGAAGGACAAGAAGCCTGTTTTGAACATTTTAGTTTCAGACGCGCCTGAAATCCTCAAGTGGAAACATCGGGCAGTTGGAATCTGATGCTCAGAGTAGCGTCCTGGGCCAGAGATAGAGCTTATATTTTAGATCACGCTCCTTGTCATGAGTAAATTTGTAGAACAGTCAGCACTTGGAAATAATTTGACCTTCTCCTGGATGGACCCACCCAGGACCAAGATGCTGAAACAGTGAAGTGACCCTGACTCTCCTTGAAGAAGCGGCAGACGGGGAAAGGGTGTGGAGACTGTCATCAAACAGGCCGTCTTTTGATGTTTACTCCTCCGCTTACTATGTAGATGACCATGAACAGTTACAAGTGTTGGCGACGAACTCAGTGAGTCACAGGGGAGGAATGATGGACATCTCCCAGGATCCTGTCTTCAGTGTCAGGAACCTGGTAGGGCCAGTTCCCGAGAGGGAAGAAAGTGGGAAGGAAGACTGCTTCTCAAAGTCTCCACTTTCTCAGCTGGAGATTAGCATACTTTCCTCTTTGGTAAGGGCCCAAAGAATGTACCTAAGATGCCTCGCATAGCACCTGGTACATAGGAGACGCTTTGGGCTCTTCCTCCTCTCTTATTTCAGCTGCAAGCATTGCAACCTTCTTGCATGAATCTGCTTCCATTTCCAGGTTAAGATGTTAATGGGAGCAGTGTGGTGACAGAGCTCGGCCAGGAACAGGGTGAGGCACCAAAAAGAGAAAAAAAGAAAAAAAAATGAAGTAATTAGGATGTTATTTCAATGCAATATTTTGAAAAATGAAAACACATACCCCAGAACCATGGTGACTAAAATCTATTTTTAATAAAGCCCAGGGAAGGTAGTCCTGATTTCTCCTTTTGCCTGAAGCTCCAGCACTCAATGGGTTTCCCTCGTAGCTCAGTTGGTAAAGAATATGCTTGCAATGCAGGAGACCCGGCTTTGATTCCTGGGTCGGAAAGATCCCTTGGTGAAGGAAACTGGCAACCCACTCCAGTGTTCTTGCCTAGAGAATCCCCGTAGACAGAGGAGCCTGGTGGTCTACAGTCCATGGGGTCACAAGAGTCGGACACGACTTAGCTACTCAACCACCACCAGCAGCACTCAGTATGGAATAATAGTTTGACTAGGCGAAAGCAAAGAAGACAAAGCCTCAGTTCCTGGGCCCGAAGGACTTTTTTCTCCTTTCTTCCAAAGTTGGTGTCTCAGAGTCAGTCAGCTGACTTGTGTACTCCCAAGATCTCTCTCTCTCTCTCTCTCTATGCAAGATAGCGCGTTCTAAGTCGGGATAGGAGGTGTGGGGCCTCTGCTAGCCCAGCCCCCAGCCCTGTTTGGTCAGGGCCATGTGAGAGCTGGAGCCGGGCTCCTGGGCTCGCCCCACCTCGGTACATGCAGACCCTGCTGACCCGGAATGCTTGAGCAAACACGGAGTGCTCTATTAGAGGCTGGGGTTTAAAGGTCAGCTCTGAACTTATCGGCTGAGTCTGATTCACTCTCTCAGTGACTCTCAGGGAGTCTGATGCCTGCAGTGTGGACCGAGGAGGTAGATGAGCCTTTCCATGCAGAGCGGGGAGCTGTTTGCTTTGCAAGGAGCTGTCTCTGCCCACAGGAAGTCCGCAGGTCAGCCGCAGGTGGGAGACGCGCGGAGGTCCCCTGCGTCGCACGCTTCCTTCTGACGCGGACTTAGAAAGCGCGAGGTACCTGTGGTCGTTGGTGGCTTGTGGCTTTCAGCTTTTTCCTGTGAAAAATCAGAAGATTTTCAACTGAGACAATTTGGTGATTTCAACATGGTCTGCAGGCAGGCAGTGAGTGAGGAAAAGACAGATTTGTCCAAGCCCATATCTACCATGCAGAGACCAATGGTGGATGTTTTGAGCTTTCGGGCCACTTTAACAAAAAACTGGGAATGAGAATATAATTTTTAAAAGTTATATTCAGGATTTTTATTTCAATGTAAAGAAAAGAATGCTCCTACTTTTTAAACTGTTTTACTGTAAATGTAGCATACCCTTGTCATGTATGAATGATTTGGGCTAAGGCAGTAATTAGCAAAGGGGAAGATTGTTCCAAGCTGCTACTGGACAGTCTGCATGTCAATGGCACTTTAAGATTGCAACATTTTGTTTGGTGACCTTCATACCAGTTGACTGCATGCCCCTTAATCTCTCGCTCTCAAAAAAAGCTGAGCCTGCTATAGATTTGGTCAGTTGTGTGGTTTTCTTTTTTTTGTTTGTTTAACCCAGTTTTTCATTTACCTACTGCTTTATGACTCCTGGTTTAATTTGTACAAAAGGATGAAGTTCATTATTACATAACTCTGAAACTCATCTTTAGGAAAAATAAGTGCAAGGGTTGCCATGGATTGAGACTGAAAACCTTCTGTCTGTGTTGGGGGTACACTTTTAGGAGTATGAGAATGCTTTGGAACAGCTGTCAGCTAGGTACACAAGTGCACAGGGGGAGAAGAAACGCCATGTGGGGGGAATAAAGTATCTTCCAGGCTTGAACCTCCAACTGAAAGTTCAAAAGCACAGTAAATGTTGGGACTTTTAAGCTTTTGTGAGGGCTGTCCACTTGCAAATATGGCTTCTGTGTGGATCTCTCTCACGGGGCAGTTCCGTGTCCCTCTGGTTTTTGAGTGTCTTGTCTTTATTTGTCAAGAATTAATGCAAAGACTTTTCAGACTATAAATAAACAGTGTGTGGTCCCTCGGCATGGTTGCACAGCATACCTATGGAGGTTTTATCTTTTAAAGAGTTAAACAAGATTTTCAGTTGTCTAAGTACAGATATTAAGCAATTGAGTTGTGATGCTTGTTCAAGGGGGTCTAATTTCATCCCTCTTCCCTCCATTCCTCTTCTCTCCCTTCCTCTCTCCTCCTCCCTTCTTTTCTTTGCTCATTTATTCTTCCCACCTCCACTGGATTGCTTAGATTATCTTACTTCTATCCCTATGAGTATTAGTTTTAAGTCAAACCTTTTAGTTCCACCAAGAACCTGAAAGCCAAGTTAATATCGTTTTTAACCTACTATTTTTCATCTGACCGTCTTTTCTCTTGCCCCAAGATAACAGTTCAGTTCAGTCACTCAGTTCTGTCAGACTCTCTGTGACCCCGTGGACTGCAGCACGCCAGGCCTCCCTGTCCATCACCAACTCCTGGAGCTTGCTCAAACTCATGTCTGTTGAATCGGTGATGCCATTCAACCATCTCATCCTCTGTCGTCCCCTTCTCCTCC
>SJYF01000263.1:3770207-3797737 GCA_006410515.1 Procapra przewalskii | reverse complement strand
ATTTTGGTATCTGGGGTTTTCATTCTATTTCTTTAACATCTATTGATTGTGGAAACAGAGCCATATTATATTTTGTATAGCATTTTCCATTTCTGATATAATCATCCCTAACTCCTTCATTATTCCATATTTTAAATGTACCTTAGCCAGTTATCATCTGAGCATTCTTCCAGGTGAATGTTGGAATTAACTTTCAAATAAAAAATTCTGATGTATCTGCATGGAATTATGTACAAACTATGAAATATTTTGGAAGAGTTTGCATCTTTACAATTTTTGATCATTTCATAATCTGCCTGTTTTTTAAGTCTAATTTGATACAACAGAAAAATTATTTCTTCATATAAGTTCTGCATATTTTTAAAGGTTATTCCTAGGTATTATATGCTCTTTATTTAATGGTATTTGGTATTTTTCTAGTGTTTTCTAACTGGTAGTTACTGTTATATAAAAGCTGTTGTTTTTTTATTAATAACTGAAGTATAGTTGAGTTCCAGGATTGCAGATGTACAGCAAAGTGACTCAGTTATATAGCTGTCTGTTTATCCTGGAAGTTTGCAAATATTTTCTCCCATTCTGCAGGTTGTCTTTTAGTTTTATTTATGGTTCCTTTACTGTGCATAAGAAAAAAAAGATGAATCCAAATTGGAAAGGAAGGAGTAAAACTGTCACTGTTTGCAGATGACATGATATTATAGATAGAAAATCCTAAAGACATCACCAGAGAACTACCAGAGCTCATCAATGAATTCACTTAAAGTAATTGGTTTTATATATTGGTTTTGATTCTTATTAATGATAATCATTTTTCACTTAGTTCTCCTGAGTTTTCTTAGCAAAAGTTATAATACACGGAAGAATGATTCTAATACCTTTCTAAAGAGGCTATTTCTTATTCTAGAACTATGTCTTACAGCATTAGCCCGAATTTCCACAGCAGTGTTAAACATGTTTAATGATATTCTTATTTAGCTTTTTATTTTAATAGCTAGGATAGAATTTTCCAACCGTGTTAAAGAAACTTCATTTCATTTTTAATATGCTGTGTTGCTGCTGCTAAGTTGCTTCAGTCATGTCCGACTCTGCGACCTCATAGACAGCAGCCCATCAGGCTCCCCCGTCCCTGGGATTCTCAATATGCTGAGAGTATTTTTAATCAAAAAGGAGTTTTGAAACGCTATAAATGTCTTGACTATTTTGGTAGATTCAGTCCCTGGGTTGGGAAGATCCCCTGGAGAAGGGAACAGCCAGCTCCCCACTCTAGTATTGTGGTCTGGAGGATTCCATGGACAGAGGAGCCTGGCAGGCTACAGTCCACGGGGTCGCCAAGAGTCAGATGCGACTTAGCGACTTTCACTTTCACTTTTTCATCCTCTGTGAGGAGAATATCACATGGAGATCAGATCACAGAATTTATGACCAGACAGACCTAGGATCCTATTGCACCTCTTCCTCTTAAATTGTTTATCACTCCACGAGTTATTTGTCTTCCACCTCCAGTTTCTTACACTGTTATATGAGGATAAAGAGTATTTTGTAAAGATATTGTGAGTATCCAATGAGAATTGCTTACAATTCACCAGACTTGATACAGAGTATCATATTCTTTTTGAAAATTATTGTGTGATTTTTGCCTTTGATCTGTTACAATGGTGCACTCTAATATAAAACTTCTAAGTATTTCCTTATTTTTTATTCTTGGAGTGAAGCCTACTTGGTGTGATGAAATATTTTCTTAACTCTCTGCTGTATTCAATGTTTGTTCCAGATTATTGCATCAATTTTTATAATAATTTGGTCTTTGGATGAAAGTTATATTGTCTTTCTAGTTTTGACATCAAACTGTTAAGTTCGTGTAATGATCAGAACTTTTAAATCTTTTTTTGTGCTTTGGACCTGCGGGGATTGTCTTTTCTTTGAGAATGCAAAAGAAGCTCCCTGTGGAATCTTCTATGCCTGGATTATTTTTTGAACCAGATAATGCTTTTACAACTTTCTACATTATTCTTAAATTTGTAATTCTTTCTCTAATCATTTTGTCTGTTCTGTGTGTCTGTTTAAGCTTGTGCCATTTTAGTAAGTCAAGTTATATCTAAAACTTACCTTTTGTTAGTATTTTTAAATAATAAGCATAAAACTGAACACAGTACTCACTCATAATTTCTAAAATTTTAGTATCTGTGCTTCTCTTTTTCTTGTGGTTTTTTTTTTTTTGTATGATTCTGAGGTTTATTTGGCTTATTTTAAAGAACTACCTCTTGGATTTATTATTTTTTGTATCCCTCACATCTGTAACATAATCTCACAGTGATTAATTATTATACACTTTTGACTCTGCCACCTCAAAAGTCATCATTTATCGAGTGGTCAGCAATCATTTATCAGATACCTCCAAGGCCCCCCCTTCATAGAGGAGCTGGTGTCTGTTTTCACCCTAAGGCTGGGAACTATGGCAGAACATTCTGTCTAGGTTCACGGCCAAGCTCCACTGCTAACCACCTATGTAATCTCTAAGCTACTTCGACTTTCCGTGCCATAGTTTCCTCATCCGAGTACAAGGATATGAAGCTCTGAGAACAGTCTCTGGCATGTAGTCAGTAGCTTTTAGTTAGCTCTTGTCGTCATTATATTTTAGAATAAACACCGTGATTGTCCTCAGGGTTACAGTGTATAGACAGAGTTGCCAGTGGAACTTAAAGACAAATGGAACATACAGGGTTTTCACTTGTAATAGTTGGAAAGATTTTAGCCTTCAGAAGAACCAGCCACGGTGACTAAAGGTTACAGCAGACCACGACGTTATAGTTCATCTGTTCAAAATCCATATTGGTGGAAAAACAGCAGTTCCTCACATGCTTATCCCATCTGTGTGGGTCCTCACATGTCTGCTGATTGCTGTCCAAAAGTCAGAGATAAAAGTGTTTTCTCTTTAAAAATTTTTTTATTGGAGTATAGTTGATTTACAGTGTTGTGTTAGTTCCAGGTGTACAGCAAAGTCCATCGGTCATGCATATACATGTATCCCCTCTTTTTTAGATTCTTTTCCCATACAGGTCATTGCGGAGTACTGAGCAGAGTCCCTGTGCTATACAGCTGAGCCTTATCTCTTTTATATATAGTAGTGTATGTAAGTCAATCCCAATCTCCTAATTTAACCCCCTCCCCAGAAGTTTGTTTTCTACATCCGTGACTCTATTTCTGTTTTTAAATGTGTTTTTTTTTAAAACAATATTTATTTTTGGCTGTGCTGGATCTCCAGTGCAGCACCAGGGCTTTCTCTAGTTGCAGCAAGCGGGGGGCTGCTCTCCAGCCACGGGGTGCGGGCTTCTCACCGCGGTGGCTTCCCCTGCTGCTGAGCTCAGGCTTTAGGGCGCGCAGGCTTCAGCAGTTGTGGGGCAGGGTTTGGGGTGCCCCACGGCATGTGGGGTCTTCCGGGACCAGGTATCGAACTGGTGTCGCTTGTGCTGCAAGGTGGATTCTTAACCACTGGACCAACAGGGAAGCTCCTTAAAGGTGTTTTCTTGAGGGAGCCAGCAAGTTAAAAAAATTGGCTCGAGTCTTAAAAAAAAAAAAATTTTTTTTTTAAATTTTAGGGATTCGCGTTAGAATGTTTCTGTTTGGAGAGGGCTCTCTAGTGATGTAAGTTACTTGTGTTCTTTCCTGTCTAGTGTGTGAAGGGCACACCTCATCCTAAGAGCAGCACAGCAAAGCACTGTGTACCTTTCTCACATTGTCGGGCAGGCAAGCAAGGGGGTCAGTTTCAAGCAGGGGATTCATGTGTGTATGTAGGTGCTACTGTGCTTTCCGTGTATTGCCTCAGCTCATTGCATGGTGTCTCGGGCACTGCTGTGCTTCCTAGAACACCGTCCTTACCTCCACCACCTGCGACATTTTCCTGCACCTTCTCGAAGGCACAGGCTTCTGTCAATACACCCGCACTGCTTTCAGGAGAAAGTTGAAACTGCAGCAGGGCACCGGGGGCCTCTCCAGCCTGTGTCCTGCCCCGACAGGCCCTGCGGCTCCTTGAGTTAATCACTGTGAGGTGGGAGGGTCTGAGGGAACCCCAGGATTCTCACGCCCTGCTGGGCATGCTGCTTGTGATCCCCTTTCTTCGCCAAGTACCAGACCTGGGAATATAACGGGATTATCACTCTCTGTGCCACTTTATACGGGACCGCACCCCAGCGCAAGGCAGAGAGAGATTCTGCCGCTGGCCTTGAAGAAGCGGAGTGCCATACAGTGGCCACGGTGGGGCCGGGGGCTGCAGGAGCCTGCAGGAAAGTGCAGATCTCAATTTTGCAACACAAGGAACTGAATTCCAAAGACAGCTAATGAGCTTGGAAGCGGACCTGAAACCTCAGCCAACACCTTGGTTCCGACCTGATGAGGTCAGGGGCTAGGCTAACCTGACCCGTGGAACTGACCCATGGAAACTATGGGATAACAGATTTGGTTGTTTGAAGCCACTACATTTGTGGCCACTTGCTAAGGAAAGAAGTGAAAGTCACTCAGTTGTGTCCGACTCTTTGTGACCCCATGGACTCTACAGTGCATGGAATTCTCCATGCCAGAATACTGGAGTCATTTGTTTCTCCAGGGGCATCTTCCCAACCCAGGGGTCAAACCCAAGTAAGTGGATTCTTTACCAGCTGAGCCACCAGGGAAGCTATGGGGCATTAGAGAAATAACACAGTCGGTTAGTCTTGTCACCTGCTTTCCTTAGATCAGGCACGTTCCACGTGCCCCCAGCCAGGGCTCCCCACGCCCCTGCCAGCCTTGGCATCCTCTTCTCAATGGGAAAAAACAACGTTTAAATTCTAAAATCATCTCCTTGGATTATTTTCAATCACAAAATGAGTACCTTGATGTCCTATTTTTCTTTGAAATGAATGGAAGTACAAATATTTTATTGGAAACTAACGCTCCTTTGAAACTCAGCATACCAGAATATGTATGAAAGAGTCAGTTGCTGGTCAGGTTTAGGCTGGGTCTGGGAGCAGGTATGAATGAAGCTGTGGGGGAACTGCAGTGCTCCTGGGAGGGAGCCTTTCACAGTGGGCTGTGATAGGACCATCCCCTCTTGGTCCTATCAAAGTGTCCCTTTACAGAGTCATTTCTCGAAGACTGACTTCCTGGCTTTGGCCGCGCTGGGTCTTTGGTGCTGCGTGGGCTCCTCTCTGGTTGCAGTGTGCAGGTTTCTCCCTGCACTGCTCCCTCTTGTTGTGGGGCATGGGCTCTAGGGCACACAGGCTTCAGGAGCAGTGGTGCCTGGGCTTGGCTGCCCCGCATCACATGGAATCTTCCCGGACCGGGGATCAAACCCACGTGTCCTGTATTGGCAGGCGAATTCTTAACCACTGGAATGCCTAAGAAGCCCAAAGTGTTGTTTTATATCAAGAAGCTTAGTGAAGATAAAGACTGCATATTTATCAAAGTTGTGGTGGATGTAAGGCTTTAAAGCATAGCACGTACTTTGAGTAACACAATTAGGATCCAAAGAGAGCATTTCAGGTCAAAATGATGGTGGGCCAACTCATCCAAGATGGACTTTAAGCTAAATAGACGTAAAAGTCTGTAGTTAAGTTAAAAGACATCAATCTAGAAACGAGGCATGGGGTGAGACAGACAGTATATGCAAAAATATCTACATGAGTTGTTTACAAGTTGGCATAAATCAGTGATAGAGTGGGGCATGTCACGGAGCTTATTCGAATCATTGAACGGCTGTATACAGAACAAGAAGGCTAGTTCTCCTTTGTTCGTGTGGGTCAACGGCACTCCTGGAGGGGTGGGTGGTTCTGGGCGCCTCTTCAATGTGGTCAAAGACAAACTGGAGTTTCTTCAGTGGGCCGGAACCAGGAGAGTGAACAGATCTGTAATCACACATGATACAGTGGGACAATCTGAGCGTGGACATTTACCTAAGGATTAGACTGCCTGTCCATGACTTTGGCAAATGGAAATTACAAGGGAATAGATTCTTTGCTTACATTGAAAACGTAATCATTGACATGCTTTGAAACTTCAAACCAAAATATACCGGGCTGCCTTTGGGCATTATTGACCCCTCCGTCCCTGAGAGGCAGGCTCAGAGGCTGGGGTGGAGGAAACCAGATGCGTGGAGTCTTGTGCGTGCATTGTTACCATACGACAATGATGAGCCGAGATCCCCCCCACACAGATAGAGGCTAGAAAGTATCATGAAAGGTAGAATACAGGAACTCACGTTGATGGTCTTCTAAAGTCAGAGGTTTAACTCAGCCTGTTTCTGGGCAGAGGACTGGCTCCCTGAGGCTGCCCAAATCCCCCATAAAAGGGCAAAAACCTGTTCATCGAGCCAAATTCTTCTAGGCGTGAGAAGCTGCCTGTAACAGGTGCAATCAGTGGGCCTCCAGGCCCCGTCACTGGGCTGGCGTGCCCATCCTCCAGCGGTTGCCAGCTCCTCGCCTTGCCATCCTCCTCTGTAGCACTGCCCTTGGCTGATGGCACCTGTCTCATCCAAAGACGCCTGGGAGGTGGTGGCCCCATCCCTGGGGACAGCCCTTGGGCCCCGCCTGACATCCTCTGTCGTCCCCTCTCCTCTCGCCCTCAGTCTTTCCCAGCATCAGGGTTTTTTCCAATGAGTCAGTTCTTGGCATCAAGTGGCCAAAGTATTGGAGTTTCAGCTTCAGCATCAGTCCTTCCAATGAACACCCAGGACTGATTTCCTTCAGGATGGACTGGTTGGATCTCCTTGCAGCCCAAGGGACTCTCAAGAGTCTTCTCGAGCACCACAGTTCAAAAGCATTAATTCTTCAGGGCTCAGCTTTCTTTATAGTCCAACTCTCACATCCATATATGACTACTGGGAAAACTGCAGCTTTCAGTAGATGGACCTTTGTTGGTAAAGTAATGTCTCTGCTTTTGAATATGCTATCTAGGTTAGTCGTAACTTTTCTTCCAGTGAGCAAGCATCTTTTAATTTCATGGCTGCAGTCAACATCTGCAGTGGTTCTAGAGCTAAAAATATAAAGTCTGACACTGTTTCCACTGTTTCCCCATCTATTTCCCATGAAGTGATGGGACCAGATACCATGATCTTTGTTTTCTGATGTTGAGTTTTAAGCCAACTTTTTTACTCTCCTCCTTCACTTTCATCAAGGGACTCTTTAGTTCTTCTTTGCTTTCTGCCATAAGGGTGGTGTCATCTGTGTATCTGAGGTTATTCATATTTCTCCTGGCAATCTTGATTCCAACTTGTGCTTCATCCAACCTGGCATTTTACATGATGTACTTTGCATATAAGTTAAATAAGCAGGGTGACAATATACAGCCTTGACGCACTCCTTTTCCTATTTGGAACCAGTCCGTTGTTCCATGTCTAGTTCTAACTGTTTCTTCTTGACCTGCATACACATTTCCCAGGAGGCAGGTCAGGTGGTCTGGTATTCCCACCTCTTGAAGAATTTTCCACAGTTTGTTGTGATCCACACAGTCAAAGGCTTTGGCATAGTCAGTAAGACAAAAGTAGATGTTTTTCTGGAACTGTGCAGACCTTTGCCAGCAAAGTGTCTTCACTTTTTAACACACTGTCTAGGTTGGTTATAGCTTCCCTGCCAAGAAGTAGTTGTCTTCTAATTTCATGGCTCCTCATAGCAAAATTCAGGCTTAAACTAAAGAAAGCAAAGGCATCTTAGTAGAGTGTAAAGCCCATGACAAACACAAGCTATTATTCAGTATTACATTAAAATGCAGTCCTGCTCATGTACAGCTTGCCAAATATTGGTTTGGCCAAACAGTTCTTTCAGGATTTTCATAAGATCTTCGAAGCTCTGAGGTATGAACATAAATAAGAACTGTTTAAGGTGGGGATGGTTTGCTCCCTTGGGGAGGGCCAGAGCTCTGTAGGAGTTCAGAGGAAGATGAGCCCATTTCCTGTTGAACATTTGTTCTTTGGACCCAAAAGTATGTTTGTCTTCTTTCCTGCAATCCCCTCTGGCTTCGGGCATGAAGACAGCAGGACCTTGCATAAATTCAGAGAAATAAAAAAGATCGTTTACCCCATTTGATCCTTCATGGAGAAAAAGGGCCTGGTCCACACACACAGGATCACGTAGGGATGGAGTCATCTCTTTAGAATTAACCCTTTGTTATGAGATTTAAGGATGTTCCCTTTCCAGTGGATTTTACTAAACCAGTCAGATGTGAGAACTTGACATTTTGTATATGGATATCTGTTTTTAGTATTGATTAGCGATGGCACCCTACTCCAGTACTCTCGCCTGGAAAATCCCATGGACGGAGGAGCCTGGAAAACTGCACTCCGTGGGGTCGCTGAGGGTCAGACACAACCGAGCGACTTCACTTTCACTTTTCACTTCCATGCATTGGAGAAGGAAATGGCAACCCCCTCCAGTGTTCTTGCCTGGAGAATCCCAGGGACGGGGGAGCCTGGTGGGCTGCCGTCTGTGGGGTCGCACAGAGTCGGACACGACTGAAGTGACTTAGCAGCAGCAGCTGATTCTTTGATCATAATATGAGCAGGTCCGTGTTATTGTAACTGTACTTGGAGTTCCTGGAGCAGCTGGAAGAAGCTGGACAGACTCAGTGAGAAGCACGTGATCGTCCAGGCCACCCATTCGGGGAATAGTGGGTGCTCCAAGCTTGGAACAGCAGCCTCAGCGAATCACTGCCCCATGGTGGTACCAGATGCCTGGGACAGAATGCTTTTCTGATAACCTGTATTCTGTCAGCCAAACTCAGGGCGAAACTAAAAATGCTGGTTGCTGTCATCGGTCTTCTAATTTACTCAGGCAGATACAGAGAGATACACCTGAATAAAATGCACTTCCACATGTCTGCAAGACGGCAGCTGCGCAGAGGCCCGGCCGTCTGCTCTCCGGAACAGCTTGGCGCGGCGGCGCGCAGGGCTGCGGGCTTCGCGGTCACTCCTGGGCCCGGGAGCTGTTTCCCGTCTTGCTGGCTCAGTGCCTCGGGCGCGAGCTGGATGTTCAGTACTCCAGCGTTGCGGCTGGAGCTTGGCTCCGGGCCTCCTGAGAGCCTGCGAAACCGGCTCCGAAGGCGGCCATGGCGGCCCGGAGCTCGCGCCCGCACCTGCGCCACGCGGGGAGTCGGCGGGGCGAGGCGCCTGCAGACAAGGGCGCCCCGCGCTCGCGCAGCGCCGCGGCCCCCCTCCAGGTGCCCTCGGCGCCCTGCACGCCGCGCTCGTCCTGCACCGCTGACCCGCCCGGCGCCCTTCCTTCTTACCTCTGCGCCGCCCGCGCGCGCGTTTCCGGCCTCCTTTGCCTCACTTGGCCCCGGCGGCTGTGTTGCCTACTTTTCTGAGTCCTCGCCTCCCATTTGTGCGGGGTCCTCCGCAGTGTCTGCGGCCCCGGACTGTGCTCTCTCCCTCTGCCCTCTCGTTTCCGGTGCCTGGCTGGTGATGTCGCCCCGGACTTACTGAGCTAAGCCAGAAACCCCAGGCCATCTCTGACTTCTCAACATCCAGGCCTTTTCATGACAGGTTCCACCCACCCAGCCCCTTAGCTGCCTCCCCACCCAGAGCCCTCATCCAGGACAGGACTCCTCCAGCCTCTGGAATCCTCTGCCTTTTTTTATTTTCCAAACAAACAAGCAAACAAACAAAAACCCCGATCTGAACATGCCCCCTCCTGGATGAGAGCTGTTCGTTCCGTGGCAGAGCTCTCGGCAAGAACACTCAGGAGCCCGGCCAGGCCCTCGGCCTCCTCTCCTGATGCCGTCTGTCCCTCCGCACTGCATGCCAGACACAGCACCTTCTTCCTATGTTTAGAGGAGGCGTTTCTGCTTTTGCACATACCATTTTCTTTTTTCTCCCCAAAATGTCCTTCTCGTTTTCTCTAGCCGAGATCTATTCTTATTTTGCAACCGTTTTATCAAGTTTTCTGGATTTTCTCAAGTTGAAGTCACCGTGCCTCTGCGTGCCCAGCTAAATATTGGCTGTGTCTCTATCATGACATCTAACCCCACACTGAGTTAAAAAAAATGCTTTGCATGACAGAATAATTTATAACTGGCAAAGCATTTTTCGCAAACTTTCTCTCCATGGTGAGCTGGAGAAAGCAGAGATATGAAAGAGCTTGTGTTCCGGGGCACTTCTGTGGTGGTTCTATTTTGGTCATTTTTGATCCCCATATGCAGTTATCTACACCTTTAGCAAAAGTGTGTCAAACGTCCTGCCACTTCGGAGGATAAGAGCCTGGGCAGAGTGCTTGATGAGAATGGACGGCCAACTCTGTGCTCCAAAGTGAGAGCCTTGAATTAAAGACAGAAGGGCCCCGGCCTCTTGGAGCTAGGATTTTTTTTTTTGCTAAGAACAGTGTTTGTGAAACATCGAATACCTTTTTTTAGGCATAAATTTAAACTAGGAACTGCTTGACCTCTTTTTGTCTTTTTGTTTTGTTTATTAATTGCAGAATTAGGCCTGCCTGGTTAATCAGTGTCCTGTGCAAAGATAAGCTAGGGGCAGTTGGCACTAGATAATTCAGCCCCTGGCTACAGGTTCGAGCAGAAGGTGGAGGGTGGGGTGTGGGGTGGACTCAGGAAGTATGTATTAGGCCACCTAAGTGAGCATATCACCCTTGCATTTTCGAGCTTGAAACGATCTAGCCTCTGCTGATGGCTGAGGAATGAGGCCTGGAGAAGTTCAGCACCCAGCCGTACCCTCACCATTAATGGCTGTTGAACGCCTGGCTCTTGTACAGAATCTTTTCTCAGTTTCCTCAATATACAAGAAGATGTAACCATGGCTTATGAAGGCAGATAACTGAGGGTACATCAATATAGCTGGCTGTGAGACTGAGCCTTCACTGGGGACAAATTAGATGGATGATAATGGTAATAGATGCCAAGAACTTTTACTGAATTGTCTCATTGGATCCTCACCATAACCCTGTGACAGAGAGTTCACATCTTATTGCTGCTGTAACAAATTACCACAAATGACTTGTTTAGTGACTTTTAAACAACTCAGCTGTATCATCTCAGAGTGCAGAGATCAGAATTCTGAAATGTGTCCCGTGGTACTGAGGTCAAGGGGTCTGCACACCTGGTTCCTTCTGAAGGCCGTAGGGGAGAATCCATTTCCTTGACTGTTTATAGCTTCTAGTGGCTGCTCCTTTTCCTTGGCTTAATGGCTCTACCACCATCTTCAAAGGATATCCTTCCAATCTCTGCCCTCATCATCACCCAATCTTCTCCTTGTCTCTCATTCCCCCTGCATCCCTCTTCTAAAGAACTTGGTGATTAAACTGGGCCTTTGTGATTGTATTGGTCCAGTTGAATGTTCCTGGATGATCTCCTCATCATGAAATTCTTAATCCCATTTAAAAAATATGGTACTGTATTCACCGGTCCCTGGGACTAGAATGTGGATGAATTTGTGGGGCACTTGTGCAGAGGGGTACTATTCTACAACTGAGGAAACTGAAGCTCAAAGAGGTTAAGTAACTTCCATAGAGTGAGATGGTTACCAAGGACCAAAGTCACTTATCCTTTACCATTGCCCCTGGAACTAGATTACAAGGAGTGAAAAATAAATGATATAACTGAGTTTGCCGTAAATATGATCTACTATTATCAAAATTTTAGACCAAAAGCATACTAAGCCTGCAGTCTGAATTATAAAATGTAATCCATTATAAGGGAAAAGGTTCTAAGCTTTTTTTTTTTTTCTTCTTTTCAAGGATAACATTCCATAAGAGCTCTAGGTAATTCTTGGACTCTAATAGCCACCCTCCACCTAGTCATCTTGCTGGCAGGTGTGAGCTGATATTTTAATTTTCAAAGCTTAAGTAGGCTTCAATACATTTCTATCCACTGGTTGTAGGTGGCCATTCTGCGTGCGGAATAAAGCTGAAAATGTTTAAACCTGACAGCATTTCTTCTTCATTTTTGAAGTCATCTGCCTCATTTCTCTTAATCTCTATATCCTCTCAGTTGAGTGACTCAAGTTCAAATTTAGTTAGCCATTCATCTGAAATGGATATTTGACCTCTCATGTCTACATTAGCTTTCCTGGGAAGCTCCCTAGTTTGTCAAATACTTCTCACAAAATATAGCTGCAAGGACTGAAGATGATGTGGGGCTGCAGTGAGGCAGCCCCGAGTGCCGCTGAGAGGCTCCCTTCTCTTCACGGCAAAGTGTGCCGCTGGAGCATTGCCCTGCTGACGGAATTAGTGGAAAGTTGGACAGACTAGCTCATTTCCAGAAAGACAGAAGTCTTTTTAAACTGTCATTTGACTGATAACCCACCTGAAATCCAAAGAAAGCGGTAAAACCTTCCTTTACACCTTGACCCCCTGGAAGTGATGCGTGGTCAGCTTTGATGGGGTTAAGAAGGCCCGCTTTCCTTGGTGTGTGCATGTGTTTCTCTACTATTTTCCTTATAATTATTTACATCTTATAACATGTATATAGGCTATGAAACTTAACCATGAAATTAGTCTTCCATGGAACTAATGCCCAGTTTAAGGAGTTGAACATCACAGTATGGTTGCTGTTGAATATATATAGAATGTTCCTTGCTCCTCCTAAATCTTGCTTCCTTCCATTGAGATACACTTTATAAGTTTTATATTTATCATTAGGAACTTTTTAAAGTTTTATTATGTGTGTTTATCTCCCTAAATCATAAATATCGTAAATTTGTGCTTGTCTGTAGGCTTTGTAAAAATAGTAGCATGCCATATCTAATTTCCTGTAACTTGCTTTTTTGTTCGCAATTGTATTCCTAAGTTTTATCTGCCTACTCCTTAAGGCTAGGATTTGCTCACTTACCCCTGCTGTATAGTATTCTGTTGGGTGAACATATCACTGTATTTGTGGATGGATTCTGGGGTTGTTTCCTGTGATTTGCTGATACAAACAAAGCTGCTATGTGAATTTTCTTGCACACATCTCTAGGTGCACATGAGGGAGGGTATCCCTAGGAGCAGAATTGCTGGGTCAGAGGGCAAATGCATTCTTTACTTATTCGAAATTATTTTTCAAAGAGATTGAATCTGTTGACACTCTCCCCCTAGCATTGTGTTAGAGTTTTGTTGCCCCACGTGCTTGACCATACTTGGTAAGGTCAGCTCTTGCATTTTACCACCTAAAGTGTATCTTACTGTGGCCTCAGAAAGCATTGCCTTTCTAAGGAGGTTGAATGTCTTTTCATATTTATTTACCACTGATGCTTCCTTTTGTGAAATGCTCATTTCATCCCTCCATTTAGCTTTTAGTTCATAAGTGTGTGTGTGTGTGTATAATGTGGTCAGATATATTAATCTATTATTTTATGCCAAGTGATTTTTAAATTTTGCTTAAGAAATCCTTCCATCCCAATTCGGCATTGTTTCTATTCTTTTTTTCATTTTACCTTCATCTTTTAAGTTTACAATGCATCCTGGAATGGATTTTTCTCTTTGATGGCATGAGATAGGGATTCAATTTCTTTTTTTTCTTTTCATATGAAAAACAATTACACTAGCGTGATTTCCCCCCTTGATCTTCAGTGCTAAGGATTCATGAATTAAAATTTTCATTCTGTGAGACTTCTTTTGGTCTTTTCTATTTCATTGGACAGTTTGCTTCTGTGTCAGCACCTCATTTTTCTCTCCTTGCCCCCTTTGGTTGTCCATTCTTCCGCCTTCCTCTAAGGACCTTGGATCTTTCATTCCATAATTCACTATGTCGAAGGTCAGCCAGTTTCTTAGGAGTGTCCTGACAGATGCCGTGGTGGATCAATAACAAAATGAACGGGGCTATCTCTTGCCCACGGCGACTTCCCGTCATAGCACAGACCAGCAGGTTATCAAGTCCCCATTGCAACCAGGGTGACCATGGAAAAAAGGAGGAAGGGCGCAAGAATACGTCCTGCCACTCTCTCTCTGAGATTGCACTTTCCTTTCTGTCCCATGTCTGCCGCCATATCACTCTGTGGACTTCATCCGCTTCTTCTACACAGCTGCCACCCAAGGCTGCCCTGACTCTGCGCCCTGCAGCTTCCTATTTGCACTTTATGTTAGAGGCAGAGCTCTATATTGTGCTTGCTCAATTTTATCTGACTTTTTATCAGATCATCTTATATACATGATTACTTATATACATGATTATGTTATCTTCACTATTCATAACCATTCAGTGATGGTAATCTGCTCTGTCTTCATCCAAATCAATACAGTTTTTTCACAGGAAAAAGCTTAATAGCTCAGTTGACATTAATGAATTAACTAACAGTTGTTCAACTCATGTATTCATTCTTTGCCATTCAGGTCATATTCTACTATCTCACCCTAGGATACCTTATAAGACGTTGTCAAGCATCTTGCTAAAATAGGTCTATGATGCCATTGGTATGTTTGTGATTATTCAGTTGCTAAGTTGTGTCTGACTCATTGCAACCCCATGGATTGCAGCATGCCAGGCTCCCTCCACTATCTCCTGGAAGTTTACTCAGGTTCACATCCATTGAGTTGGTGATGCTCTCTAACCTTCTTATCCTCTGCCACTGCCTTCTCCTCCCATCTTCAACCTTTCCCAGCATCAGGGTCTTTTCCAGTGATTCTGCTCTTCGCATCAGGTGGCCAAAGTATTGGAGCATCAGCTTCAGCAGCAGTCCTTCCAATGAATAGTCAGGGTTGATTTCCTCTAGGACTGATTGGTTTCATCTCCTTGCAGTCCAAAGGACTCTTGAGAGTCTTCTCCAGCACCACAGTTCAAGCATCAATTCTTCAGTGTTCAGCCTTCTTTATGATTCAACTCTCACATCCATACACGACTACTGGAAAAACAATAGCGTTGACTGTATGAACTTTTGTGGGCAAAATGATGTCTCTAGGCTTACCATAACCTTCCTCCAAGGAGGAAGCATCTTTGAATTGCATGACTGCAGTCACCATCCACAGTGATTTTGGAGCCCAAGAAAATTAAATCTATCAGTGATCAGTGCTTCCACTTTTCCTCCATCTGTTTCCCATGAAGTGATGGGACCGGATGCCATGATCTTAGTTTTTGGAATGCTGAGTTTCAAGCCAGCTTTTTATTCTCCCCTTTTCATGCTCATCAAGAGGCTCTTTAGTTCCTCTTCACTTTCTGCCATTAGAGTGGTATATCACCTGCATATCTGAGGTTGTTAATATCGGTATACCTGGATATAAATGCACATAAAATATAATTTGATGTATTTGTTGTATCATGTTGTCAAATAGCATGTATCATGTATCATGTATTTATCTCATATGTCATATGTCCTGTATCATTTATTTATGTCTCCTCACAAACCTATTGCTACTTTTCATTGATTACCTCGTTCACTTTCTTTCAATAGTATTCATAAACCATGAATTTACATATAACTTGTGGAAATGTAGGTATGCCTACAATTGTGGGAGATAATGGGATACCGTTACTTCCCACAGCCCCACTTCTCCCCTTGCTGCCCTCAGATCCCTTTTTTGATAAGTAAATTTTGATAAGACAAAATTTACTTTCCTGATCTACAACAACAAAGAAAAATTTGTGTGCTGTTGGTCTGTTTCTCTCCATTACTTCTGATGACCTGATGCATCTGAGCCTGGAAACTTCAGCACAAGTAGATACTCAATTTCGATCTTCTCATTTTTCCAGTATACTGCTAACATTAATGGGCTTCCATGGCAGCTCAGACAGTAGAGAATCTGCCTGCAGTGCAGGAGACCCAGGTTTGATTCTTGGGTGAGGAAGATCCCCTGGAGAAGGGAATGGCTACCCACACCAGTATTCTTGCCTGGGAAATCCCATGGACAGAGGAGCCTGGCAGGGTACAGTCCATGGGGTCACAAAAAATCAGACATGACTGAGTGACTAACACTTTCACTAACATTAACCATTTCAAGTCTCTTCTTTACAATTTGACAACTATTCTTTCTGATAAAAATTACAAAAGCCACAAGGAGAGGGACTCTTTTCCTTCCTCCTTGTCATATGCTAACATTGCACCATCTGGCTCAAGCCAGGGGTCTTGCCCTTCCTGTTCTTCTTGCCCTGAACATAATCAAAATGCATTTTTACTTACTCAGCATTTGCTCAGCAAGCTTCAGCTCATCCTTGACTTCAGCTTTATTGATGTCATTCAGACATGTGACCGTGCTGCCAACAAGCACATTATGCTCAGGAAAGTGGGGGGATAAAAGCTTGTCCAGACTTAGTGAAGCTGAACCTCAAACAAACACCAATATTGTTGGTGACTCTGGTAACTAATGCTGCTGAGAGCTTGTTCCCAAAGGGGGACTGGGAACTAAGGGATGGGTTTGATTACTTGAGATCGAGACACCCATCAACTATATGTGATGCTGCTACCATATGGCAAAGAACATTCTTTGCAATATCTGTGGGATGTCTCTGAAATAACAGCTGTGTCTAAGAATAGCAATACTGTCCATTGTGTTGATTTTCAGTAGCTATTGCCAAACACATAGTAGTCCTCCACAGAATTTTGTTTATTGGCAAAATGAGAACAGAACAAATGGGAGGAGAGGAAAGAAAGATTATTTCCTTCAAGTCACCTGCTGGACTAGAATTGATAATGTGCATTGAATTTCTTTTATTACCTTTGGACTGACCTGACATTTTTCACTTTAAGATTCTGGCTTTGATCCTCAGGGAAACATTAGTGGTGAAAACATGGAATCTGTATCTTGGAAAATGCTTTGCTATAACAGAGTAGAGACATACAAGCTAGCGGGAGTATGCAAATCTTCCTTGTTTGAATGGAAAGGAAAGGAAGCAATAGAAGGAATTAATGGAAATTTTCAAATCTGGGTCTCTTTCTGATATTTTTGATAAAAGCCTCTGGGAGTGAGTCAAGAAGGAAGAAGACTGACAAAGTCTTCTGGGCTAGAGATATTTTAATACTAATGATGCAAGTTCAAAACATCCCAAAACAACAACTAATATTTTCTCTTGAATTTCAGTAATTCAAACTGTTTACTGAGAGTACTCAGTTAACCCTCTGTGTTAAGTTTGCAGAAAAGTGTGTATATGTGTAGACGTATGGAAGAGAGAGAGAATCATTTTTCTTTTCCTAGGGTTCCATGTATTCCAGAGCTTTGCAAAACTTAGCTTGTTTAACAACCCCTGATTCCGTGTGTAATAATCTCTAAGTTTGCTCAAATCCTTTTGGCAGAAATGATAGATTACTAATCAGTTCCCTGCATATTAATGATTCTATATCTCACTGGGCTTCCCTGATAGCTCAGTTGGTAAAGAATCCACCTGCAATGCAGGAGACCCCGGTTTCATTCCTGGGTTGGGAAGATCCCCTGGAGAAGGGATAGGCTCCCCACTCCAGTATTCTTGGGCTTCCCTTGTGGCTCAGCTGGTAGAGAATCTGCCTGCAATGCAGGAGGCAGTCTCTGGGTTGGGAAGACCTTCTGGAGAAGGGAAAGGGTAACCCGCTCCAGTATTCTGGCCTGGAGAATCCCATGGACTCTATAGTCCAAGGGGTCCCAAAGAGTCAGACACGACCGAGCAACTTTTGCTTCACTGTATCTCACTGTTCACACTTGCTTAAACATTCATGTAAATGGAGACCCTTTTTGGTTAAAAAAAAAAGTACTCAATGATGTGAACTATGTTAACTGGTGACTAGCTGGAAGGAAGAGGTTTTCCTCAGTCACAGATCCAACTTCAGTGCAGGGTTTGCTATTTTTAATCACAGAACTTTGAAGCATAATTCAGTTAAAGAGGGAGGAAGTTGTCAGGGGAGGGTAGCTAAAAGTTCATGCTAAATTTGCTTAGAACCAGATTGCGTTCATTAATATTTATACATCTCTAGTTGGGAAGGGCGATTATGCTCCTTTAAAAACATTGGGTATTCATTTTCTGCGTATCGCGTGGCCTTCTGATCGGGGAAGGTGGGTTTTCATTGTACAATCAATGGAGATACAGATGGGAACCATCTGGCGCCTCATCCCTCGTCTGTCAAAGCCTTGTCTTGTCTCTCACATGTCAGCGATGAATGGAAGGATTTCAATCTCAAGCTGAACAATGCAGCTTGAATCCCTCAGCTAGCCAAGGGGTTTTTTGGCAAGCGCTGATGGGCTTAATATTTTAAAGAAACCAGCAATCATTTTAATTCATTAGTTGAGGCCTGTTGTTCTCGGCAGTGGTTTTGATTTGTATTTTGGGCCTTGGCTTTGTTTTTTTACTCACAAGCGTGTTCCACATGGGTGTAGCTTCTTTTACACGGTGCAATTCATGGGGACAGAAGTGGGAGTTTTCTCAGATAAAATGACCAAAATGCTGAGAGTTTCTTTGAATCATCTTCTGTATTAATTATGATTCATATTATGAGTTACCAAAAATCTCCTTGTTAGCTGAGAGCATAAATCAGAGAACACAGAATTTAATTAACCCAACTACAGACACTGCATCTAAAAATCCATGTCTCTGCTCTGCCTTGAGGTAGGAGACTTGGTGCCTACCTGTCTGAGAGCGCCTTCGTCCATGCTCTTGTGGCTGGCTGGCTGTCTGTGAGTTCTGGGCTGGAAGCAAAGTGACCAACCCACGTGGTTAGCTTTGACAGTCATAATCCAGCTAATAAAAAACAGGTTGGTTTTCCTGCATTCCACACTGAGAAGAAAGAGGTAAATCACAGAAAAGCAAGTTGATGCCAGAGCCTTATTCAGAAACTCGTTTCCAGGGTACATCCTGGGTTTGGTAGAGACTCAGCCCAGCTCGTTTCTCCTGCCAAGACTGTGGCGGCCTTTGCAGCAGTTATAAGCCTACCCCTGACATGTGTCGGGGCTCTGGTTAAGAGAGCATGTAACGGGCAAGTTCTGTCATTGAACTGGAATGATTGCTGTGTCAATATGTAGTGCTTACTACTTGCCAGGCCCCGTTCTACAGTGCTATATAGACTTTCATCCATTTAATCCTTGTTACCACTCCAATAGGTAAATTCTATTATTATCCTCATTTGACAGATAAACTGAAGACCAAAGAGATTAAGGTCTAGAGACTGTCATACAGAGTGAAGTAAGTTAGACACAGACAAATATCATCTGATATTGCTTCTATGTGGAATGTTAATAAAAGGGGGGTACAAATGAATTTATCTACAAAACAGAAGTGGAGTCACAAATATAGAAAACAAGCTTACGGTTACCAGGCGGGAAAGGGAGGAAGGGCTGAGTTAGGAGATGGGAGCTGACTTTTGTACACTAGTATATATGGAATAGACAACTACTAAAGCCCTACTGTACAGCACCAGGAGCTCTACGCCATACTCTGAAATGGCCTATAGGGGAGAACAGTCTGAAAGAGAGTGCATATATGTATATGTGTAGCTGATTCCCAGGTGGTGCAGTGGTGAAGAATCTTCCTGCCAGTGCAGAAGCCGTAGGAGACATGGGTTCAGTTCCTGGGTCAGGAAGATCTCCTGGAACAGGAAATGGCAACCCACTCTGGAATTTTTGCCTGGAAAATTCCATGGACAGAAGAGCTACAGTCCATGGGGTCACAAAGAATTGGGCACAACTGAGCAACCAAGCATGTAACTGATTCACTTTGCTGTACCCTGGAAACTAACACAACATTGTAAATCAACTGTATTCCAGTAAAAGTTAAAGACAAGAACTTGCCCGAGTTCCATAGCTTTTCAATGGCAGCGTGGGGATTCCAGTCCAGACAACCAGGCTCTGAAATCTGTGTGCTTATGCTGCAAACTGTCTCTCACGGTCACTGTGGGAGATAAAGGTCATTTTTGTTATTTCTGTTTTAAAGGTGAGGAGACAAAAGCATGTCCTTAGTCTACAATTTTTATATAAATTGTAGCTATGGAGCCAGGACTCAGACTTTCTGAATCCCATTCTCTTCATACGATGGAGAATTCAGAACAATCATCATGAGGCCCCACAGGATAATCATCAGAGAAGGACTATATTTGTTCAGTGGAGTACAGGCCTAGGAAAAGGAATATACTGATTCTATACAGATTTACAGTAATGTCACTTGACCAAATGATTATAGTTTACTTCTGATGAACATGGAACTGAAATGAACTCATTCTGATGCCACTCAATTGACTGTTTACTAGATTTTTCGTGCCTCTAAGTATTGATACAAGAAATTCTTAGTATGCAAAAAAATTTTTCAGTTCAACAGGAAGAAAATGGAATAGTCAGATTTTTTAAAGAACGGACAAAGAATGAAAATAAATACAAGTGGGCTATAATTTTTTTAATGACAAAAAGAACTGACTTCATTAAAGAACGATAGGAGCTCATCCTGTTACTAAAGTGACACAGATTAAATAAAGCAATGATATATAATATCACACACCATGGTGTGAGGGGCTTCCTGGGTGGCTCAGTGGTAAAGAATCTGCCTGCCATGCAGGAGATGCAGGTTCTATCCCTGGGTCAGGAAGATCCCCTGGAGGAGAGCATGGAAACCTACTCCAGTATTCTTGCCTGGAGAATCCCACGAACAGAGGAGCCTGGTGAGCTAGTCCACGGGGTCGCAGACAGTCAGACACAACCGAACATGCACGACTACGCATGGTGCAAGGGAACTGGTGCTTTCCTCCACTGTTAAGGTGCTTATTTTTTTGAAAGGACAGTTTGTCAGTGTATATCAATAGCTTTAAAGGGTATACACACTTTGACCTATGAATATCACATCAAGGGATTGATGCCAAGAATGCCATCATGAATGTGAACAAAAACTTTTTCAGTAATCAAAAAAACATTATCTGTAAAAGCAAAAATCTGAAACGACCACTGAAGATTCAATAAAATGTCTTTGGGATATTCCTGTGATGGAAAAGGGGCTTTCCAGGTGTCACAGTGATAAAGAATCTACCTGCCTATGCAGGAGACTTGGGTTTGATCCCTGGGTCAGAAAGATCCCCTGGAGGAGGAAATAGCAACCCAGTCCCGTCCTCTTGCCTGGAGAATCCCATGGACAGGGGAGCCTGGAGGGCTACAGTCCATGGGGTCGCAAAGAGTCAGACACAGCTGAGCGACTGGGCACAACAGCAGCATGATGGAGAAAAGGCAGCTTTAAAGATGTCTAAATAGGGTCAGTAATACAGTGGGATATAAAGGATGTGTTAAGTGACAAAGCAGGTTAAGATGGTTATAAAACAATGCGTATAATACAGTCCTTTATGTGAAAAGCAAATTGATATCAAAGTAATAATGTGATTTCAAATTAGTGTTTTTATTCTTTATGCTTTTCCATTGTGTTAAACAAAAATGAATTAGAAATCAGAAATGAAATAGTACTTTTGATTTGTTAAAAATTTTGCTACCAGATTTTTGTAATCCTGTAAAAAAATGTTACTTTAATGAGTGTAAGAAGGGCTTCTAGATTTATGAACGTTTAATGAGGTCTGAGGCACAGTGACAGGACAGAGAATCAGTTGGCCCTTTTAATTTGTATCATAGCACAGCAGTTCTCCTGAGGTTTGCTTTCTGATTCCGGAGGTGTGGGTGGGAGCCAAAAATGTGCATTTCTAAGAAGTACCCCAAAGCCTGAACTATTTCAACCATGTTCTCAATCATAGCTGGACATCAGAATCCCTTAGGGAGCATTAAAAAAAAAAAAAGCCCAGAACAATTAGGTCAAACCTCTGGGTCTTGGATTGGAAGGACTCCAAGTGCTTCTAGCAGTTGGCTGGAGCTGAGACCCACTGCTGCCACCAGGCTTCCAAGCCACCATGCTAATCCTGTATTTCAGAACTTAAAATGCTGAAGCCCTCTGTCTTCAATTAACCGGACTATACATACTTTGAAGATCCTCAGTCACCAAGCACGTAGTTTTAGTAAGATGAGTCTCCACTGACAGGCTTAAAGTTATCCCTGGAAAGCATTTTACAAAATGTCTCTATTTAAAAATGTTGCTTTCTGCTGGATTAGGGTAGAGAATTTTCCTCTGAGAACCATTTGTGGTGAAGAAAAGAAAAGTTTTCTTGGAGTAGGCCATATATAACTGGGTGTTCATTCTTTTTAAAAAATTATCTTATATCAGAGTATAGTTAATATACAATGCTGTGTTAATTTCAGGGGCTGCTCTGTTATATAGCACTGTGACGTACCTCTTTGTAAAGGCTGGGGCTAAGGCGCTATTGAATGTCTCCTTTACACCCAAAACGAGGGTCTGACACGTGGATGACATGGATAGTTGGAGGTCAGCAACAGGCGGCTGAAGTGTCTGAATAGGCTCCACCCCCAATATGTTGGGTTCCAAATGTGTCTTGTGGGCGAAATTCTTGGGGACACAGAATTTACATACGCATGGAAATAACGGTTGTTGAGCCACCCTTTTCAAAACTCACAATGGAATCAGGCAAACGGGTAGCAGAGAAGGTTTTTCTCATCCACCCTCCGTTTCTTTACTTCCTGAGAGTTCTCAGGTCTATGGCAGGTGCCCCTCCCCAGCTAAGTCGCTTACTGCTTTATAACAAACCACCTGCAGCTCGGTGGCTTCCGAGAACGGTGGCTTGCCCTTTCTCACAGTTCTGTGGGGCGGACTTCGAGTAGGGTTGGCCGGGCAGTTCTTTTGCTCCATTTGGCATTGGTTGAGGGTCACTCACTCAGCCTGTTCAGCCTGTGGCTGGGCTGGGCTGGAAGCTCCGAGAAACTTTTGCTCAATTCTGGCTGAGCTGGTGTTTCTCCTTAGGGCCTTGCCACACAAGGTGGGATGGGTGTTCTCACAGAGGGTGGTGGACAGGACTTAGAATTCTCCCATGGGGGTGGGCTTCCAAGAAGGAAGAAGCAGAAGCTTCCAGTCCTCTTAAGTCTTGGGCTAAGAAATCCGAGGAAAAGGGGGCGGCAGAGGAAGAGATGGTTAGGTAGCATCACTGACTCAGTGGACATGAGTTTGAGCAAACTCTGGGAGATGATGGAGGATGGGGAAGCCTGGTGTGCTGCAGTCCATGGGGTGGCAAAGAGTTGAACAGGGCTTAGGACTGAACAATACCGAGAAGTCCTGGGACCCAGCACGTCCCTTCTTCCACATTCTACTGGGAAAAACAAGTTATGGCTGCCCCAAGTGTCAAACGGAAGAGAATGGCACCCTGCCTTCAGTGGGGGAATGGGGCATGCTCTCAAGGAGGAGAGCGTTAGTGGCCATCTCTGCAGACTGTCTCTTGCACCACCCCTTCCCTGGTGCATTCTGGAAGGGGCTGAGATGTGAGGTCTTAACTCTTCCAAGTAGGACCCACAAGCATGGGCATGTCCCAGAAGTTCAAGGGCAGCCAGAGATGCAAAACTTCCTCTGCAGCAGCTAAGAGGAGAGTGAGTTCATGCCTATCCATCTTGCAGCTCCTGTTTTCATAGAAGAGCGGGAAATCTAAGTTTGCATCTAGGGAGGAGATGCAGGAGAGTGGCCATTCGGGGTTAGTTTCTGTTGCCTTGGAAACCCCAGTAGCAGTGAAGTAAGCAGAAGTTTGTTTCTCCTATCAAGTTCAAAGGTCAGCCCTACAGGGCCAGCATGGCTTCCTTAAGCCCACTGCTCTACCCCAAAACAAAACTGGAGAAATGGCGACTCTTGCATAACTCCTGCTCAGATTTGCATAGCTCCTGCTCAGATCAATTCCTCATCCTTAATTCAAATGGTCCTAATTCCTCACGCATGGATCTTTGACTCTGGGCAATTATCCATCCATGCCACCACGTTTCCTAAATGTCCACTTTTTATGGAAATAATGCTAACTTCGTGAACAATTGCAGACAGTTAGAATTTCAAGCTTTACGAAATTTGCCAAGCTTCCCAAAGATACTTAAATGAGTGATTACTACCAGGTTGCATTCCCCTTTTTTATGAAAACCACATGAAATCTTTATAATCATGGTCAGTTGAAGCAGTGAGACATTGTACTTAGGAGGAGAACAGACAGACCCATCAATGCTGCTTTGACTATATTTTTATTGATGGGGCAGAAGGAACACTGGACTAGGAATCAGATAAGGAGAGAATCAGAGAAGCACACGTCTTCAGAAAAATCACTACATTTAAAAAAATCTTATTTGCATTTTTTTTAACACCAAAAACATTTTGTATTGGGGCTTAGCCAATTAACAATGTTGTGCTAGTTGAGGTGAACAGTGAAGAGACTCAGCCATACAGACACGTGTATCCAATCTCCCCCCAAACCCTGTCCCGTCCAGGCCACCACATAACATTGAGCAGACTTCCCTGTGCTGTACAATAGGTCTTTGTTGGTGATCCATTTTAAATGCAGCACGGTGCACATGACATTCTTAAAGTCCTTAACAGTGCCTTCCCCCTGGTAACCATGAGTTCGTTTTCTAAGTCTGTGGGTCTCTGTTTTATAAGTTCATTTGTTTCCTTTTAGATTCCACATATAAGGGATGTCATATGATACTTCTCCTTCTCTGCCTGACTTAATGCACTCGGTATGACTATCTCTAGGTCCATCCATGTTGCTGCAGATGGCCTTATTTCCTTCTTTTTAGTGGGTGAGGAATGTTCCATTGTATCCATGTACCGCGTCTTTATCCATTCATTCATCAGTGGACATGGAGGTGGCTCCCATGCCTGGGCCACTGTAAACAGTGCTGCAGTGAACATCGGGCGCACATATCTTTTCAGACCATGTTTTTCTCGGGATATGCACCCCGGAGTGGGATTGCAGGGTCATTGGGTAGCTCTGTTTTTAGCTTAAGAACCTCCAGACTGTGGCTGCACCAATTTACATTCCCCGGTGCAGAAGGGGTCCCTTCTCACCACACCCTCTCCAGCATTTGTTGTTTGTGGATTTTTGATGAGAGCCATTCTGACCGGTGTGAGGTGTTATCTCCCTGAAGTTTTGATTTGCATTTCTCTAATAATTAGCAGAGAAATCACTAAGTTTTATGTTGAAAAAAGAGTCTTAGGATCTATCAAATGGGGACGGTCACCTGTGGTCTGTAGACAGTGTTAGGAAAGGAGGCATCAAATGCAATAAGAGTGGGAAAGAGATGCACCATATCATTGCCACAAGCGTCAGGCTTGATTTGTGAATAACGTCGGCATCACTGTGTTGTCGGTATACTTCATTCTGAGTGGTCCAGTAAAACCAGTGAGGGTGCGGATTCTGCCCGTTTTGCAGCCTTTTACTCTTTAGCGCGGGTCTGGGGCTGGGCTTTGATGGCACCTCCGGGGGAAACTGTGACTATGACTCCACTGGAGTCACAGAGCCTAAAGACCTGGGGACGTTCAAAGCAAAGAAAGACACTGTGACAACGGCCGACCTGTGCGTCCTTGGGGCTGGGCCGGGCGGGTGCTCTCCCCAGCTCCCGCCTCATCCACCCCTCTCCTGGGCCCTCCACGGCCCACGCATCATTAGACCCGTTCCCAGCAGAGGAACCAGCCTTAGTGAGACGGGTGACTTAAGAGCAAAGTACTGGAGCCAGAATTTAGTTCCCATAAACTCCTGAGCCCGTGTGCACTCCCCCATGCCCACTGGGGACCCCAGGACCAGCTCTCCAAGACCGGAGAGTGGGCGAGAGAAGACCCAGCACAGAGAGAGTCTGCTACCCAGACTGGAGGCGCAGGCCTGGGAGCTGGGACAGCGCTCACACCCCGCTCAGAAGGGCCCCATGCTCCGCCTACCCCCCTGCTGGCACTCTCGAAATTCCTAATAATTTCTCAACACGTGCCTCTCCTTTTCATGTTCTACCCAACCTCATGAAGGTGGCCAGACCTGGGAGACACTTGGGAAAGAGAAAGGCTAGAAAGACTAGCCTACCTTATTTCTCCAAAGGTGACACAGATAAAGCGAAGGAAAAGGAGAGAGACATTAATACCTATGGGAACGGACTGTGTGCCACGCAGGCATCCAGTCCCTGGTAAGCCTGCTAATCACTTTCACCTCCAGAACATTTCTCAGAGGTAAATAAGTTCTTCCTGTCATAGATAAGGAATCAGATTCTCAGGGAGATGAAATCATTTGCATACGATTCCGCCTCTGGGAGGAGCTGGGGTTCCAGGCCAGGTGTGTCTGAAGTCACAGCTCTCCGTGCTGTCGAGATTAAAAACAAACAAAAACCTTCTCACCAGTTTATTACTATGAGGTGACTTTCCACCTCTGCAGAAATAAACTATGATTAAAGTGTACAATAATGTAGACTCATTATCTGTAAAACTCACCAACTTATTTCCGGTTGAGCCTGCCCTAGTGAAAGATTCTCAAAGATAGAAGCTGTGATAGGTGAACATGATCAAGATATAACGTCTGGAATGACTGGACATGGGACTAGGCAGTGTTATTTTTAGAAGCTCATTGCATCAGGATTCTTAAATCTATGAATAGCAGTCAACTAGGAGTCCAGAGATCTGAGTTCTACTCTTGGCTCTCAGCAAGTATGCTTGGGTAAGTCTTTTGACTTCTCAGAGTCTCAACAATGAACTGAAGGAGGCGGCTCTTACAACTCTGATCAAAAAGCTTCCGTGGCCATCAGAACCCTAGGTGGAATTCTTTTTTTATGCCCAGGGCAGGAAGCTCTAATGGGCTTTTCATTTGGGGGAGAGGGGAGGCGCTTAAGCAAGTGGGAGGAGGGGCAAGAGAGAGGAGGAGGGACCTTCCCCCAAAGCACTGGGGCTCCCCGAGCACGCTGGCTGTCTCACCCGGGCCATGGGCTGCGGGCTCTGTTTCCAGGAGCTTGCCGGGGTTGCCTGAAGATGCTGAGCCTGCCTTCAGGCTGGGAGAGGCAGGGCAGTGTCGAGATTAAAAACAAACAAAAGCCTTCTGTGTTTGTCAGAGGAGAGATGGGAGGAGCTCTAAATTCGCCTCCTGCTTCGCAGTCGTGACTTGACTCTTCTGCTTTCTGCTCTGATGCCCTGTGGTCCAGACCTGATGGCCACATCCTAGGAACTGCCCTGCAACTTACTGGGGGAATGGCTTCACAGACATGGGTCCCGCTCAGCGGACAGAGTGCTGCGTTGGTAAGCGGTGTCTGCTGTGGGCCCTGGATATGTGGAGGATGGGACTCAGGTCCCATCCGTTACCTACTGACCATCCGTAGCGGAACGTAGACTTTAAAGCAGTATTTGTTGGATGACCGAGCAAGCATTTCTGTCCGTGTTAACTTTGTTATATCTATAAGAGAAGTGCTGTCCCAGAAGTTGGCTAAGAAGATTCTTGAAAATTTAGGGCATTGCTCTATGGAAGTGAAATACATGGAGTTTCTCTTGATTTCTCAGGGTGTGGGTCACAAAACATTTGTATCAGACTTGCCTAGTGAGCATGCTTAAAGTACAGATTACTGGGCTCCATTTAAGACTTTCTAAGTCAAATTCTTTGGAGGATAAGACCCAGTTCAGTTCAGTTCAGTTCAGTCGCTTAGTCGTGTCCGACTCTTTGCGACCCCATGAATCGCAGCACGCCAGGCCTCCCTGTCCATCGCCAACTCCCAGAGTTCACTCAGACTTGCATCCATTGAATCAGTGATGCCATCCAGCCATCTCATCCTCTGTCATCCCCTTCTTCTCCTGCCCCCAATCCCTCCCAGCATCAGAGTCCTTTCCAATGAGTCAACTCT
>SJYF01000263.1:3751109-3765697 GCA_006410515.1 Procapra przewalskii | reverse complement strand
TTTTTTTTTTTTTTTTTGCTGGTTGCAGTCAGAACATGAGGGTCACATGAATTCACTCAAGAAATTATTCATACTCCGTGGGACATGAACTCAATTTTACCCAGTTACATTTAGATCTGGAGGGGCTCTAGGAGATAGTTTAGGCCTGTTTTATAAAAACTTATTGTTAAACCAGAAAGAAAAGACTCACCCAAGGCAGGTGGGTGTCCTCGTGACTCAGTGCTCTCCCTCCTCTACCATGATTCTTTTGCTAGGGAGTCTGAACCAGCCCTGTTTTAAACACCGGAAGCAAGCACCTGAGCTGGGCTGTGCCTAGTGGCATCCGACTCTTCGTGACCCCCTGGACTGTAGCCCTCCTGGCTCCTCTGTTCACGGGGCTCTCCAGGCAAGACGACTGGAGTGGGTTGCCATGCCCTCCTTCAGGAGATCTTCCCAACCCAAGGATTGAACTGGGGTCTCCTGCATTGCAGGTGGATTCTTTACCAGCTGAGCCATCAGGGAAGCCCAAGAATACTGGAGTGGGTAGCCTATCCCTTCTCCAGGGAATCTTCCTGACCCGGGAGTTGAACTGGGGTCTCCTGCATTGCAGGTGGATTCTTTACCAGCTGAGCTAATAAGTGTCTACAACTCTGCTACGTTTAGGGGCCACTGCTTTGAACAGCACAGACATGGTTCCATGCTCAGATTGCTCACCAGCTAGGAAGACCCCTGGAACAGCAGTTCACTGAATTTTAGCCAAAAGGATCATGTGAGAGTATAACAAAGAGACATCAAGGAAAGACTTCCCCGTTGAGCTGAGGTCAGTAACCAGGAAGAAGAGAGCAAAGATTTAATGGTATGAAGCAAGGGAGATGGGACAGACCAAAGAACGTGGGGGCCCTGAAAAGCCAGTGGGGCAGGAGCAGAAATCGAGAGAGGTCAGGAATAGGGCAGGCGAGACCAGAGAGGTGGGCAGGAGCTGTGCTGGGAACAGGGCCTCTATCTAAAGGCTTACAGGGAATTGTCGACGGGTTTAAGAGAGCCCACATGCAACCTGTGTGTCTGAGCATACCGCAGAGTGGGGACAGACGTGATTGGAAGGAGGATAAGAGGGGTTCCAGGGGTGCGAACAAGCAGGAAATGGATATGCTGCTGGATTGCCTGGAGAATCCCATGGGCAGAGGAGCCTGGTGGGCTGCTGTCCATGGGGGCACAAAGAGTCAGACACGACTGAAGCAGCTTAGCACGCACACAATCCATGCTGTTGTCTGTGGCAATAGTTCATTGATTTTTATCACTGACTGGTATTCCGTTTTATGGGTACCACAGTTTGTTTATCCATTCAACAGCTGATGAACATTTGGGTTGTTTCTGGGTTTTGACCTTTACATGCAAAACATCTATGAACAGTCGTATACAGATCTTTGTGTGTGGATATATATACCTTCATTTTTCTTGGATAAATACCTAAGAATGGAATAGATGGGTCTTAGGGTAGGTGTCTTCAGAATACATGAAGAACGCTCAAAACCCAATAAGAAAACAAGTAAAGCAAACTAAAAGCAGGCAAAAGTTGTAAACATAGACTTCTCCAGAGGAGATATACAGATGGCAAATAACCACATGAAAAGATGCTTAACATTATTGGTCATTCCATTCCATTCAGTTCAGTCACTCATGGACCGACTCTTTGCAGCCTCATGGACCGCAGCATGCCGGACCTCCCTGTCCATCACTAACTCCTGGAGTTTACCCAAACTCATGTCCATTGAGTCGGTGATGCCATCCAACCATCTCACACTCTGTCGTCCCCTTCTCCTCCTGCCTCCAATCTTTCCCGGCATCAGGGACTTTTCAAATGAGTCAGCTCTTCCAGAAATGCAAGTTAAAACCATAGTCAGCCACCACTGTACTCTGATCCGAATGGCTTGAGTGAAGGAGACTGGCCATTCCCAGTGATGGTGCCACGTGGGGGAGCTGAGTCTCCATACCCTGCTGGCAGAAATGGAAAATGGTACAAACACATTCAAAAACTATTTGGTGGTTTCCTAAAAGGTTGAATGTAAGCTTACCATATAAGTTTCCTGTGGCTGCTCTAACAAATTACTATGAACTTGATGGATTAAAATAGCAGATATTTTTTCTCCGTTCTGGAGGTCAGAAATCCAAAACCAAGGTGTCCGCAGAACTGCGCTCCCTTCAGAGGCTTTAGGGAGGATTTGGTGGTTTGCTCCGGCTGCTGGCGGTCGCCCGCATTCCTTGGCTTGAGGCTGCAGCATTCTCGTTAGAGCCCATCTTCACATCCCCTCGCCCTCTTCTCAGCATCTGTGTCTAAGCTCCCTCAGTCTCTTCTTACAGGGGGACATGCGTCTGGATTTAGGGCCCACCTACATAATCCAGGATACTCTCCCCCTCTCAGGATCCTTCCTTTAAGCACATCTTCTGCCTATATGAAAATATGTGCAAGTTCTGGGGACGAGGACATGGCCGTATCTCTTGGAGGACTGACATTCTGCCCACTATACCGACCATAAGCAAATTTTCAACCTCATAACACAAGTGGGATCTGATTTTATTAAAACGCTTTGTGACATCTTTTCAAATTGTCACAAAATCCTTGCTGCATCTGTGGGTGCATCACAATGAGCTACCGCTTCGACTACTGAACGTTAAGGAGATTCAGAAGAAAGTCTTTCTTTCTTTCCTTCTTTCCTTAACTTTTTTTTTTTTTTTGCCCCACCATGGGGCACACAGGATCTTAGTTCCCCAACCAGGAACAAAACCCACGCCTCCTACAATGGGAGGGCAGAGTTCTAACCATTGGACTGCCAGGGAATTCCCAGAAATCCGTTGTTAAATAGCACTGCAGTGAACATCTTTGTGTGTGAAGCTGTCTTTTCTGTATTTTGAGATTTCCCCCCTCTTAATCCTCCTAAGTGAGTTCAGTAGGCCAAAAGCTGTGAATGTGAATTTCTCTGTGTGTCTTCCAGAAGGGCAGTACCAACAGATATTCCACCTGTAGCCTAAGAAACCTCTTTAACTGCTCCTTCCTGTTGAAAGTAAAAAAAAAAAAAAAAAAGCAAATTGATAAGTAGAAAATGGTATATTATTTCAGTGTATATTTCTAGTGAAATGAGATGTTTTCCTGCATTTTTTTTAAGTTTTTAAAATTTTGTATCCTCTGCTCAACTGTCATTTGGTTGATGCTTTTTAAAAATGATCTTATATGTTAAAAATAATGACACTTTAAAATTTGTGTTACAAATGTCTTCCTGAGTCTGTGGTTTGCTTTCGAATGTTGACAAGGTTTGATTTTCAGGGGGTTTAATAAGCAAAAGTGTAAAAATTATCTCACATAGTTCAGTCATTGAGTCGTGTCAGACCCCATGGACTGAAGCACGCCAGGCTTCCTTGTCCATCACCAACTCCTAGAGCTTACTCAAACTCATGTCCGTAATGTCAGTGATGCCATCCAACCCTCTCATCCTCTGTCATCCCCTTCTCGTCCTGTCTTCAATTTTTCCCAG
The DNA here is from genome assembly GCA_006410515.1 of Procapra przewalskii. Classification (NCBI taxonomy): domain Eukaryota; kingdom Metazoa; phylum Chordata; class Mammalia; order Artiodactyla; family Bovidae; genus Procapra; species Procapra przewalskii. The sequence continues at coordinate 3,762,191 of SJYF01000263.1, read as the reverse complement.
CATCAAGGTCTTTTCCAATGAGTCAGCTCTTCGCATTGGGTGGCCAAAGTATTGGAGCTTCAGCTTCAGCATCAGTCCTTCCAGTGAATATTCAGGACTGATTTCCTTTAGGATCAACTGGTTGGATCTCCTTGCAGTCCAAGGGACTCAAGAGTGTTCTCCAACACCACAGTTCAAAAGCATCAATTCTTTGGTGCTCAGCTTTCTTTATGGTCCAAATATCACATCCATACATGACTACTGGAAAAACCAAAGCTTTGACTAGGTGGACCTTTGTTGGTAAATTAATGTCTCTGCTTTTTAATATGCTGTCTAGGTTGGTCATAGCTTTTCTTCCAAGGAGTAAACGTCTTTTAATTTCATGGCTGCACTCACCATCTGCAGTGATTTTGGAGCCCAAGAAAATAAAGCCTCTCACTGTTTCCATTGTCTCCCATCTATTTGCCATGAAGTGATGGGACCAGATGCCATGATCTTAGTTTTCTGAATGTTGAGTTTCAAGCCAACTTTTCCACTCTCCTCTTTCACTTTCCTCAGGAGGCTCTTTAGGGACATCCTATTGAGGCTTTTTCTTTGTAGTTTTCCTACTGCCACAGTGAAATTTGAGAAAATTGTCTCTCATTCAGAGAGCAGATAACTATTCATCTAATTTTCTCCCAGTTGTTTTTAATCCATCTGTACTTTTATTTTGATATACAAAGAGAAGCTGAGATAATAACTTTTTCCTAATTCCTAAATAATTATCTCACAATCCAATTTTTTGAATAATCAATCTCTTTGTTGTTGATTTGTCTTTATCATTTTTTAAGGTTCACCTGTAAACTGGAGTCTGTTTGGAGGACAATTTATTATACTCCACTCATCCATTTCTGGCCAATATAAGAGATTTGTATTAAAGTATTAAGATATATTTTATTATCTAGGCAGATCGGGACATGATGCTATCATTTGTCTCTGATCAGAGAAGCCTATTGCTTATATACAATGCAGTCAGTCATGTTATGAAAGCAAACAGGCTAACACACAAACTGTCTTGCCAATAGTTTGTCAGCATGTCCTTCTATAAATAAACGCTTCTATTTTTGAGTTGTTTGATGGAGTTACTCTCTGTGTATACAGTTTACATCCTTTTCTGCCCTGCTCCTATCCTAACCTTGAGCTCATTGGCAGAAGATACAATGTATTTAGACGTATTCTTGATACTTTGAAACGACTTGACAAACACTCTTTCAGCAGGCTGATTTTCTCCTCCTCAGCTGCAGAAATGACCAGCTGCTACTCAACTAATCAGATCCCAGATCCCTGCATTATCATGCATCTATTTAAATCAGAGTTTCTCATCCTCAGCACTATTGAGATTTTGGGTAAAAGCTTCTCTGTTGTGTCCTATAGACAGTGGAACCTTCCTCCCTGCTCCACTTGTGACAATCAAAAATATTTCCAGATGTTGCCAAATATTTCTTCTGGGACAGAAGTGCCTGAATTGAAAATTATTCATTCAGCTCAAAATATTTAGGTGGCATGAGGCATAATAAATGTATTAAACTTTTATCCATTTGTGATCATTTTTTGGTAATCTTAGTAATACAGTCAGGTTGAACCTAGAGCAGTCTAATGAACCGCACAATGGCTCACTGTCATTAGGCTTAAAAAAAAAAAAAACCCACCCTGAGGGCATTATGCTTGTCCATGTGACTTAAACGTGACCCTAGAAAGAAGAATGGCATTATGATTGCTCAAAATAAAACATCTCACAGATCTCTTTCAGCTCATCCCTCCCTGTCGACGGAGCCTGTACTGATGGTAAATTTGAAACATTGTCAGTTTGCTAAGCATATTGATATATGTAAGTGAATGATGCCCTGCATTTGAATCCTATATTTTGACATTTGGAAAATGACCTGAACTCTCCATCCATAATTCTTTGACTCATCTTGCCTTTGATTTTAGCCTATAACCATGGCTGTCTGAGCTGGTTAGTTCAGAGGGGTTTTACAAGATGGTAATGAGGCCAGTGTTGCAGTTTCAATTAGCTTCACAGAAGAAAAACCCAGCTTCACAGAAGCAGACTGAATCGCTAAGCCTACCAGCACTCAGCCAGCAGCCAAAAGGAGGAGGAGAACAGAGGGGGCTGCTGACTCAGCACTCCCAGGACCATGTAGCCTGGGCCAGCAAGGTCACTACCCACTGATGGGTATTCTTCCACCAATGCACAGCAGAGACGCAGAATGAAGAGCACGCCGTAAACCAGAGCTGCTCTGACAGTCAGTGTGGATCAATGGCAAAGTCCTTTTTTATTCTAAATTTGGGTGAAATTAACAAATAGAACAGCTGCAGTTTTGGAAGGTGAACAACTCTTATTTTTGTTTTCAGATTTGCAATTTTGGCCATATATTTGAAGCACGTTTTATCCACTGATGAAATTATCTTCTCACCAGTCACTTAAAGGGATGAATGATCACACACATAAATTTCCCTGCTGCTGTGTAACTATTAATACAACGGCTACCTCTGGCCATTTTTCACTGGAATGGGAAGACTTTTATAAGTATTGAAATGGAGATTAAATTTTGTTGCTGCCGTTTAATCACTGAGTTGTGTCCAACTCTTTTGCAACCCCGTGGACCGTAGCCCACCAGGCTGCTCTATCCATGGGATTTTCCAGACAAGAATATTGGAACGGGTTGCCATTTCCTTCTCCAGGGGATCTTCCCAGCCCAGGGATCAAACCCATGTCTCCTGCATCGGCAGGCAGATTCTTTACCATTGAACCACCGTGGAAGCCCAGATAGAATTTACTTGCACTTAATATGACTTTTGTGTTGGCAAAGGGATATGAACAAGGATCCGTAGCACCAATATACCTAATATTAATTTTTTAAATAAAAATTAATCTCCATGGTAACATGGCCCTCAGCATCTGCCCTTCATTCCAAAAGATTGGACTCCATTCTGCTTTTGAAATATTTGCATTGTTCCTACTAAACCGCTGTATAGTAATGGATGCAAATGACACCTGGCAAGTTTGGTTTATACTCTCAGTTCCAGCATTAAGGTACATTTGCTTCTTTTCATTTTCCTCTGGTCTTTGATTTCTGATCATACTTTCCAATCCCGGGCCACATTTTTCCTGTAGGGAGCATCTGGAGCTTAATATTATTTGTTCAATGGTCCTTCTCACTGCTTCCTGAATTTTCCTTCTGGCTTTTCGAGAAAGCCATAGAAATTTTCAACAGTGTAGGTAGATATTCTGGTGATGAGCAGATACTTAATTTCAAGCTCTTCCATTCAAAATGCATTCATGAAAATGCAATCAACTTTGATAGCCAATGGGGAAAATAGCTTTTAGGCATTGATATTAACCTCACCTCAACAAAGGTCTGCTAAACATACTGACTCTGAAATGAATAGTGATGGATAAGCCAAACAGATTGAGCCTTGAGTGCAAGAAGATCAACAGATGTTCCATGAATTGCTTGCTCCATGCTTTTTAAGTTTTAAGATTTTTTTTTTAATTGAAGTATAGTTGATTTGCAATGTTATGTTAGTTTCAGGTATACAGCAAAATAATTCTCAGTTATGTATATATATTCATATATATATGTATACCCACATATATATTGTCTTTCAGATTCTTTTCCACTATACGTTATTAGAAGATGGAGACTCTAGTTACTTGGGCTATCCAGTAGGTCCTTGTTTATCTCTTTTGTGTATAGTACATGTTAATCCCAAACTCCTGATTTATCCCTGTTCCTCTTTGGTACCTGTACATTTTTCTTCAAAATCTGTGAATCATAGGAGCTTATGCCTTTTAAAAATTGATTTCTATGATTGCAGTGGCATGGATACCACATTCTCTGTTACCATTAGACTTGTATTCAAAATCTTTCGTTTCAAAATGCACGATGTTCCCTTCTTTCCAAGAATTTTAATATTTATCGAGCACTTCTGGGTGCCCCGCACTGTGCAAAGTGCTTTAATGAATTGTTTCATTTAATTTTTTTACCATGGTCTTATGGCATACACTAGATGCTATTTTTCTCATTGTACAGCTAAGGAACTTAATAGTAAATATTAGTCCGTGGCCCAAGAGCAGACAGCTAACACCAACATATGGCAAAACCAGAACTGGAATTTGATCTGTATGAATCCAGAGTCCACGCTCTTAACTGCTATAGTACTCTGCCGCCCAGAAGTCATTATCACAAAAAATGTATATTATTTTTAATTTCCAAGAATAATAATATAATTTTCTTTCTGTTATCATACTTGATTTAAAACAAATAAATATGATACCCAGATATCTTTTGTGTCACCTAAACCTGAATTCCTACAGAAATTTTGCCTGTGCTGATTTAACTTGAAGTGGGGCATTCATTCCTCTGTTTCCCTTAAATGAGTCTTAAGTTTGTCGCTAGAGAGGAGCTCATGTTTAGAGTAATTGTATCTCACTCTCTATGGCATTATGGTACTTAGAACATGTTCAATGATGTTTTAAAGAAAGCAATTTACACCACTTCCTTTAGAAGACTATAAATTAAAGAATGATAGAAAGTGTCAAAGCATAATTATATTGAAGGTTTTAGTAACCTCATAAACCACAAGAACAGAAATGCTAAGAAACTTCGTTTCAACTGCTGCCAACAAAGTTTCATTTGCTGGTTCTATTTTTGCAGCATTGATGGAAGTAATACAGTTAGGTTGACATTTTTGTAGAGGATGGTTTAATGTTCAAATAAGCTGTGTTGTTTCATCAGCTTTATTTTCTTTATGGATAACGTTTTTTCCTGCTGTAATGATTTGAACTATGAAATGAAAATGTGTCTTGTGGGTTGGATTATGGCTCCAGAAAACACAGTTTAGCTGATAGAAAGGTCTTTGCAACAACCACAGTTGATGTTTACAAATACACATCCCTTCTCATTTTTAATGCTGTTTCTGTATTTCTTAATGAATCTAATCACAGAAAATGTGTCAGATGGAAATGAAAACTTGGTCTCAAACATATGCTTGGGTTTCTGTTAGCAGGAAACAAATGTCCAAATGCAACTGCAGACAGACTCACACACGTCCTTATACACACACTCAAGTTTGGATCCAAGTAGGAACCTGGGGACACACAGGCACTCAGAGCCAGATCCTAAACATATGTCGAAATTCGGTGTGATCACAACAGCAGAGTGGCACAATATTGTTTCATTCCATCTGATGCTGGGGGAGAAGCCAAGAGACAGCAAGTCATAAAACAAATGTCATTCTCCTTACAGAAACATGATGTTTGAATAGTGGAGGAAATAATAGATCAGTGTGTTTCAGTGTGACTTTCTTGTCATTGGCAAATTGATAGATACACTCCTGTTCTATAAGAGAATGTAGGCTAACCTGTAATGGTTGACATATGTGAGATAAAATTGCTGATACTTGATATTTCTGTCCTATAGGACAAAATGTATCTATCGCACACCATAAAAAATGTAGTATCTGCAAATTCATATAGTTTAGTATGACAAAATAATATTTATTATGTTCCCTTTTCCCTCAATTTCTTTATGTGTGTGTTTTTTTTAAGATGACAGTGTTAACCATGTGAAAAGGTGTAACTGAAGGATGGACCTTACTGATACAAATAACTTGTGTATGGGTCAGGGTTCTTTTTGTTTGCAACTTATGAGATATGATTAACATGCAGCACTGTAAAAGTTTAAGAGGTACACAGAATAATTGACCTGCCTACATCATGAAATAATTACTGCATTAAGATTAATCATCTTGCATAGACACAGAGTTAAGAAAAAAGAAAAAGGCACATTTTCCCTTGTGCTGAGAACTGCTAGGATTTACTGTCTTAACAACGTTCATGTATAATGCATGGCAGTGTTAATTATATCATTAATCTTACAACTGGAAGTTTTTACGTTTTGACTGCCTTCTTTGCTATACAAAGATATCACATTATAACTGACTGTTCCTCCACACTGCCCATTTCATCCCAGGGCTGACTAATTTGGGGACTGGAAGCTTCTTTCTCTGGATTTCCTCTCCCTGTTTCACTCACCCCACAGCACTGTCCTCCATGGCAACCACGTGTTGTTCTTGGTATCTGTGATTCTGTTTCAACTTTATTATGTTTTTTCATTTGTCTGTCTTTTGTTCACTTGTTTTACAGATTCTCTATGTAAGTGAAATCAGGGTATTTGTCTTTCTCTGACTTATTTCAGTTAGCATAATACCCTCTAGGCCCACCCATGTTGTCTCAAATGAGAGAATTTCTTTTTTTATGACTGAGTAATATCACATTGTCTGTATAAGCCACATCTTTTTCGCCCATTCGTCCATCAGTGGGCCCTTAGGTTGATTCTGTGTGTTGAATATTACGAATAGTGCTGCAGTGAACAGAGAGTGATGCACATATTTTCCCCAAATCAGTGTTTCGTTTTCTTTGGCCACACACCCAGAAGTGGAATTTCTGGATCATATAGCAGCTCTATCTTTAGTTTTTTGAGGAACTTCTGTATCATTTTCCACAGTGGCTGCACTGATTAACATTTCCACCGACAGTGCGTGAGGATTTCTTGTTCTCCACATCTTCACCAACACTTGTGATTTGCAGTCCTTTTGATGACACGAAATGTGCCAGATGTGAGGCAATGTCTCACTGGGGGTTTTATTTGCATTTCCCTGATGATCCCCTGATGATTCTTGCTTCTTTTCATGTGCTTGTTGGCTACCTATATGTATTCTTTGGAAAAATTGTCTATTCAAGTCCACTGCCCATTTTTAACCAGGTTGCTTCTTTTTTTTGATGTTGAGTTTATGAGTTTTTGTATATTTTGGATAATAACCCCTTATCAGATATATTGTTTATAAATATCTCCTCCCATTCAGTAGGTGAATTATAGAACTATTTGTTCTAGTTCTATGAAAAATGCCATTGGTATTTTGATAGGGATTGCACTGAATCTTCAGATTGCCTTGTGTAGTATGGTCGTCTTAATAATATCAATTCTTCCATCTGTGAGAATGGAACATCTCTCCGTCTGTTTGCCTCATCTTTAATTTCTTTCACCAACATCTTAAGGGTTCCCAAGTATAAGTCTTTTATCTCCTTGGTTAGATTTATTTCTAGGTTGTTCATCCTTTTTGATGCAATTGTACATGGGATTGCCTTCTTAATTTCTCTTTCTGGCAGCTCATTTTTAATGTATAGAAATGCAACAGACTTCTGTATTGGCTTTGTGTCCTACGACTTTACTGAATTCATTTATTCGTTCTGATAGTTTTTTAGTGATGTATTTAGTATTTTCTATACATAGTATCATGTCATTTGCAAACAGTGACAGTTTTGCTTCTTCCTTTCCAACTTGGATTCCTTTTTCTTTTTCTTGTCTGATTGCTGTGGCTGGGACTTCCAATATCATGTTGAATAAAAGTGGCAGGAGTGGGTATCTTTGTCTGTTACTGAATTTAAAGGAAAAGCTTTCAGCTTTTCACTGTTGAGTGTGATGTTGGCTATAGGCTTGTCATATATGATCTTTATTATATTGAGAGATGTTCCCTCTACATCCACTTTATAAAAAGTTTTCATCATCAATGGATGTTAACGTTTCTGCATCTACTGAAAATTTTTTCAAGATATTTTTATCCATGAATTCCCTTATAAAAGCCAAAGTTAGAATAGTTATTCATGACTAGCACATGTCACAAAAAATGAGAGTTAAAATTCTTTTAGACCTTTCTCCTTTGAGACGTTTGGCTAATGGGCAAAATGTAATCCCAGGGAAGAGTAAACAGGGGCCAAATGATAACTCCTTGAAAAGATTCTATATCATGTTAATAAGTTACAGGTAGATAAAATGCTCTGTAAATTCATGGGATGGACATGCCATTGGGATTATTCAACAGTTCTCAGCTATCCAGTGAGAGGGCCCAGCTCCATGTGGATAGGTTGCCGTAAGCAGTGAGGTATGTTTTATGCAGTTTGTGTCTAGTGCTCAAAGTACTAAAGTTAACAATGTTCAATACAGGATACAGGATCCTTGGGGCTGGCGCACAGGGTGATCCAGGGAGATATGGGGTGGGAGGTGGGAAGGGGCTTCGGCATTGGGAGATTGGGTACACCTGTGGCCAATGCATGGCAAAACAAATACAGTATTGTAATGTAGGGAAATAACAATAATAATAAAAATTAAAAATAAAAAAGAAAAAATAATAATAAAGTTAACAAATTGTTTTTTCTTTTATAAATTAGAAGAGATTTGAAATTACCCTTCTCAAAATGCCACACTAACTGAAGAGCTTTTCGAATCGGAAAGAAGTATTCCTTCAGATGTGCTACGTATGTGTCCCTTGGAGATACCCATGGAAGACAAGATATTTTCTTGTGTGCAAACAGAGGTGATGTTTCCTAGCAGAAAAAGTTTATGATCTGCACATCTAGATACCTCCTTCAAACTTTCTATGATCAGTAGAGATGACTAAATTCATAAGCAAAAGGTTACTGGTGTTCATGGAATCAGCAAAGGGCCATAATCGTCAGAGGCGTTTCTCCAGGGCATGGAGAAGCCTGAGGAAATGACGACACACTGTTTGACATTTTTCATAACTGACTGCTTAGAGCTCTTGGATTCTGTCTCCTTCCTATGAGGAGAGCCCAACACCCACCCACTGCCAAAGTTTGTTTTCTCTGAGCTCAGTTTATCTAAAGTGGCCATGCTCCAGGAGTTGACCTTTTCTTTCTTTGGATGTGTTAATAACATGGATTAAGCTCCATGGCTGGTCTCAGTCCAGTGGCTATTCCCATAAACCCAAGGAAGTGTAATTAATTCAATGCTTGCAGGAGAACCTTATTCCTTTATCTGCAAGTTGTTATTTGGAGGGGTGGGGACACTCTACCATTGTTCCCATTTACCAAGAAACTTAAATCTAAGTCTGACTCTGATTGTTAATGTTCTTATTGCTGTCACTGTGCAATTTTGATACCTCTCTATATTAGTTAGTGGGGCAAGTTGACACCATATCTCATTCTCGTGATCTTCATTTTATGTAACGTCTTTTATCACTTAAAATTTGTACAAATTTATCATCTTAGCAGCTGTAAACTATTCTAGGGATAGAAGGTATGATCATTCATGTTTTGTTTCTTTTACAATACAGGAAAATCCTAGTAAATCCTACAATACAGGAAAACCTTATTAATCAACCTAATAGGTTGAAAAATCCCAAGTGAAATGCCAGTGGATTCAGTCAGATAAATCTTGAACACAACAACAAGCTATACCCAGAAGAGCTGGTTCTTAGGGCATAAGAAGTTTTACTAATAGAGAAATTTGTTATGAAATTCATGTTATCAATAGACTAAATGAGAAAAAAAATGTTATTACCTCTATAGATGCTCCCCACAGTGTTTGATTTAATATATGTTATTGATGAGAACTCTTAATGAAATAGAGAAGGCTAATTACATAAAATTATAAAGATTATTTGAAACAAAGATTAACTATTTCATTTAATCTTTGTATTTACTTGTAAAATTTTGTACATATTTTCATTAAAATGAGAAACAAGAAAGTTTTAAATTTATTATTTTTTCAATAAAATTAGGTAAAGTGATCAGAAAGGGGAAGTTAAGTCCCTATTTGTCTATATTATAATTTTAGGAGACTCAACTGAAACAAACAAACAAAAGTACTGGAACTTTAAAAAATTCAGTACGGGAACTATTTAGAAAATATGCAGAAAAATACAGAGTACTTATTTACCTTAATCAATGTAAAAGTAAGGAAGAAATCACTATAGGGACCCTAAAACAGAAAATTACTAGAAATAAATATAAAAAGGAATTTATTAGGATATATTGAAAAATTATAAAATAATCTGGAAGAAGATGAGATTTAACTGGGAAACATTCTGTACTCCTCAACAAAAAGAATCAATATTTTAAAAATTAAATTCTCCCCAAAGTAACACAACAATATAATGCAACTTCAGTCAGAATCACTGAAGGCTTTTTCAGCTATATGATAAAATGATTTTTAAATTTATGTTGAATAAAATAAAAACAAAAGTAACAAGTAAGTCATTTAAAAATCAGTGTCTCCAAAGTTTAAGAACAATTATATTAAAAGAGTACATCTGATCAAGTTTTTATATCCCATATGAAAATTTTTGCAGTGAAAAAAAAACACAATGTTAAAAGGTTATAAATGTGATGGGAAAACATCTGCAAGACAAGATTTCTTTAATATATAAAGGTATCATACAAGTAGGAAAGAGAAGGAAAGAGACAAGCATTCCTGTGGAAGCCCCAAGGTCAAGGGCCAGCAAACCTTTGCCGTAGGAGACAGATAGTCATTGTTCGGCTCTGCGGGCACCATGGTCTCCTTTGCAACTGCTCAGCCTCTCCTTGTAGCACAGAAGTAGCCACGGTCAATGTGTAAATAGATAGGAATGACTGCGTTCCAAAAGAACTTCACCTGCAATAATGGGGAGAGGGATAAAGTTGGCTCACAGGACAGTAGTGTGCCGACTCCCGCAGCAGACCTTCTGCAACTTGTTCACTGCTGTATTCTAGATACACCTAGAAGCTTCTAGACACATCTAGAAGCAAGTATGGTATGTGCAAGATGTTCGGCCAACACACGGTGCACGAACAGAAAGAGGACAACCCACAAAATCAGCAGTAAAATAGTACAGAATTGTTCAAACGGACATAATGAAAGAAAACAAATGAAAATTATGGCATCTTTTCTTACTCTCAGATACACTGGCTTTGTTTCTCTTAAGCAGTAATTCTTAAGTTTGGCAACAATATGTGTGCTAAGTCACGTCAGTCATGTCCAACTCTTTGCAACTTTATGGACTGTAGCCCACCAGGCTCGTCTGTCCATGGGATTCTCCAGGCAAGAATACTGGAGTGGGTTGCCATGCCCTTCCCCAGGGGATCTTCCCACCCCAGGGACCGAACCCGCGTCTCTTATGTCTTCTGCATTAGCGGGTGGGCTCTTCACCACTAGTGCCACCTGGGAAGCAGGCTCCTGCATATCTTCGTGTGCTGCTGGTAGGTTGGTTTTTTTTTTTTTT
>SJYF01000263.1:3727626-3751096 GCA_006410515.1 Procapra przewalskii | reverse complement strand
TTTTTTTTTTTTTTTTTGCTCTCTTTTGTTACGCATACAGAGAAAAGTATAGAAAGTAATAGAAGCCACGGCGAATTCATGTTGATGTATGGCAAAACCAATACAGTCTTGTAAAGTAAAATAAAGTAAAATTAAATTTAAAAAAGAAAGTAATAGAAGAGTAGATGGGTACCTGTGTATTCACTCACTCCCTAGATCAGCAGTTCTCAAATTATTTGATTTCATTTATAAAAATTGTTGAGAACCACAAAGAACTTTTGTTTGTTAGTGTTTATATTTATACTGTTTACTGCATTTAGAAATTAAAACAACATTTTAATTATTTAATTCATTTAATATGGCAATAATAAAATCTTTATGTGGTAGCATAAAAAGAAACATTTCTTGACAGTACAATTTTCAAAGTCAAAAACAAAAATAAAAAAAAGCAGTACTGAGAAGAGCGACGCTGTTTTACACTTTGGCAGATCTTTTTAATACCTGGCTGGAAAGAAGCCAGCTAGATCCTCAAATCTGCTTTTGAATTCATTCTGTTGTGGTATGTTTTATTGTTGACGTATATGAAGAAAATCGATCCTCAAGCAGTTATGTAGTTAGAAAAGGGAAACATTTTAATAGCCTGGTAACTGAAAATTCTCTTGGATATTACACCAACATTCAACAAATGGCAGCTGCAGTGTGTAATCTGAAACCATGTCACTGAACGTTCCAGACTCTGTGACGTTAAAATCCACTCATTTATCCTGCACTTTGAGTGGATCTTCCTCTCATGCGTGATTTTTGTGACATCACGCCCTGACTGAAGCTTGGCGTGCTGCAGCCCGTGGGGTCGCAAAGAGTTGGACAGAACTGAGCTGAACTGAGCGTTTGGAAAGTGTTGGTTCACTGGGCAGTGTAGGCTTTCCTGATGTAGACATGTTAGCTTACACAGTATTTAAGAATCCACCTGCCAATGCACAAGACACAAGAGACATGGGTTTGATCCCTGGGTCGGGGAGATCCCCTGGAGTGGGAAGTGGCAACCCATTTCAATGTTCTTGCCTGGAAAATTCCATGGACAGAGGAGCCTGGCAGGCTACAGTCCACGGGGCCGCAAAGAGTCAGACACGGCTAAGCAGCTGAGCACCCCTGATATCACACCTCCACTGATCTCAGAAAAGTCTTTAGCAGTTAGGCGTCTGCCGAGCCCACGGCGGTAGATACGTTTTCTAAAGTTCTAATTTTCCCTTGCAAGCTGTAATTTTGTCATGGGCAACGACTATTACTGGTTGTTTTCTTGAAAGTGACAGGCGGTTCAGCTGAGTCTGAATAACTGTAATTGGGCTCTCATGCATTTTTTCAAGAAAAATGATGTTCTGTGGAGAAAAGCAGGTAGTTCGGGTCACAGTTCAGATGATCACACAAGTGCTTTTCCCTGGAGGCAACAATCAAACGTGGAGCAGAAGTGCTGTGGGCACGTTTGCTGTTCTGTTACTTGGCGCATTATTGAAAAAGCATCCATAAGCTGGGATTTACTGAAAAGAAATGTTACTGCTTCGGCAAGGAGCTGTTTGAGTAAACCTGGCTCATCTCATTTTGTCCGGTGTTTCTGCAAGCGCCTGGGGTGAGGGATGCAGCCCCTGCCCACCTACTTGGCAGCAACAGCTTGGTCAGCGCTGACACCACAGTTTTACCCGGCACTGATGGTGGACCATCCGTGGCAGATGTCAACACACAGGAAAAGCCAAATCAGGTCTTAGTATTAATATGAAAATTATTTTGAACTCAAGGACATCCTGCAGTAGGCTTGGGGCCCCCAAAGGTCCTCAGACTCACTTTTGAGAACTGTGCCCCAGATTGGGCATATGTCGATATCAACCTTGTTTTCTTCAAACCTGTTTATTAAGAAAATAAAATAGTATAGATCTTAATAAAATGCCTACCTCTCTTCCCCCCAATGCTGAAGTTAGTGTACCCTTTCTGCAGGAGGTTTTGCAATTCCCCTGTGTGTAAACACAACAGTGTGTCTTTATAGTTCTTTCTTATTTTACAAAAGTAATTTCATTCCATATGTATGCTTTTACCAAGATTTTTTTCATTCAATATTATGCCATTTTGTTTTTGAGAGAGATCTCAGTTGATGTAACCTAGTTCATATGTTTTACCTCATATATATTTTTTCTCTTTATTCCTGAACTGATGTATCCCTAGACTATTTTCAGCTTTTTGCTATTAGGAATATTCCCCTAAGCAAGTAGTCACTTTAGGTTGTAGACCATGACATGGAATTCCTAGATGTAGGAGCATGCACACAGTCAGTTTTCCATCCCTATGTTCTCAAATTTTCTCCAATACAGCAACACCAATGTACAACCTAATGTGGTTCTTGGTTTTGCATTAAAAAATTACTGATTTGGCTATTCAGGGTCTTAATTGTGGCATTTGTGATCTAGTTCCCTGGCCAGGAATCAAACAAGGGCCCCTCGCATCGGTGTGTGGAGTCTTAATCCCTGGACCACCAGTGAGGTCTTCTAAGGAGGCTGTTCACTGGCCTTCTCACTCTGGGAGCAATTTGGCAATGTCTGTCAGATACTTCAGGAGAAAACATAAGTTTTGAACCAGAAATTTCAATTCTAACAATTGGCCATTAGGAATCAATGCAAGGATTTTTCTTTTTCCTTTTACAAAGTTGCCTGTTGTATTGTTATTTGTAGAGGGGAAAATCTGGACAACAGCTCCTAGAAGATCCATATGTACTCGCTGCTATATGTAGAATGGATAACCAGCCAAGACCTGCTGTAGCACAGAGAACTCTGCTCAAAATGGCCTGTGGCAGCCGGGATGGGAGGGGAGTTTGGGGGAGAATGGATACATGTGTATGTATGGCTGAATCCTTTTGCTGTCCAGCTGAAACTCACAACGATGTGAACTGACTATACTGCAAAATGAAAAGTTTTTTTTTAAAAAAAAAAGGTGATTAGTTACATATATTGTAATACCTTTGTTGAACTATGATGTTATTTATGTCCTAATTTTGTTTAATATTATTTTATATCATTTTATTTATATCAAAACAGGCAATAGGAGTACAGTTAATTTTTTTTTCTTTTTTTTGCGTGTATTTTTATTGGTATTTTTGAAGGAAAATGTTATTACAGAAAGCAAGGAAGGAAGAGCAGACCACAGGTTAGCAAATAAATCTTGAAACTTCATCCCAAGCTAAGTGTCAGGTCAGGCCAAAAAAGTAAAACGTGTCCCAAACTTGACACTGAAGAGTTGTCATTTGAGAACTTGTCGCAACCCTAAGAGGTCTTGATTCTGTGGGAGCAGGGGTCAAGGAACCCTGAAATACACAGACCTTGCACCTGAAGAAATACTCATTTAGCATCTGTAGCTACTTTGATCGGGTGAACCTGCGTTCATGAAAAATCAGGAGTCTTGTCATTTTCAAATTCCCGCAGGAAGAGACCAGCAGTGTCTGGGGACAGTCCTGGTGGAGCCTCCCTCTTCTCACACAGGCCTGGAGCCAAAGGCCGGAGGCTGGGCAACCACATCCTGAAAGCCTGCCCTTGGCGTTCTTTGCTTTCTCCGGGCTGTTGGCAGCCTGCCCGACACAGACAAGGTCACGCCTGCAGGTGCTGGCCCCAGGTGTTCGGCCTCCATTCTCTCTCATCCCTCCTGCCTGTTCTCTGGCACCTGGGTTGCTTTCTCTGCTGAGCTAAGCTTCACAACTCTGAGCGTTAGAAGATACGAATTCCTGGCCCCCAACCCCCGTGCTTCGGATGCCATAGGTCTGCGGCGGGGCCCAGGAATACGCGCTTGCAAAAAGCTGCCAAGTGTTATGGAAGCTGCTGGCCCTGGAATGCACCGAGGTCAAGGCCATCAGGTACTCAAGGGGCTGAACGATCAAAAGTTAGTCATTAGAGTTCCTATCAGATGGCCGTTTGGAAATGCAGGCGTGGGTGCAGTAGTAGTAACAGTATTGCTAGAGGTGGTAACAAGTAGAAAAACAGTAATTATGGAAATAGTAACATTAGTAATAGAGTAACAAAAATAAGTGAGAACCACTTGTCTTCCAGCGTCTTGACAAAAGTCTTGAATATGGTCTTACCAGAATAGGGATGAGATTTCCAATGCAAGAAATGTTATGAAATCACTAATTTAAAAAGTATGTCTGGTGGTCCAATGGCTAAGAATCCACTTTGCAATGCAGGAGGAGACATGGGTTCGATCCCTGATTGGGGAGCTAAGATCCCACCTGCCAGAAAACCAAAAGTTAAAATAGAAACAATATTGTAACAAATTCAATAAGGACTTTAAAAACGGTCCACATCAAAAATCTTAAAAAAAAAAAAGTCTCTTTAAATGGATATATTTCCAGTGAAAGCAAGGTCTTGAAAAACATACCAGGCCTTATGATCCAGAAAAAGTTGTTTCTTTTTCTTCTGCAGGATATTATTTATCTTTGGCTAATAGATTCAGGCAAGCCATTTTTATAGCCTCATATGTTATCAAAAAAAGTGTTTTTATTGCTCAATCTAACTACCCCCTTTCTCAACCTATTGCATTAATCCTGCCTTTGGAAGCTAAGTATAAACTAAAGTCTAGATAAAAGGGATTTTTTTTTAAACCCATTTGTGTTTTTCCTTTTTGTGTTAAATTATGAATACAGTAATTGGCAGTTAATGAGATGTAAGTGCGGTAGCCTCGGACACTTTGGGTTATGCAGGCCTCTGCACCATTTTCCTCCGGCCCTCATTTCCCAAACTCCAGACCTATAATTATGCCAAAATTTATCCAAGCCAGAAAATATTTTGTTTTTCCTTGTTGCTACCTACAGACGATAAAGTTATGGAAAGCAGACAGGCAAAACTAATTTTAACCCCTCAGTGAAAATTCTGAGAGGCAACTCAATAAGATATAATTAAAGGTGTATGAATCATAGATGTCAAAATCTGAGACGTCTAGAAAGCATCTGATTCAGCTGTTTGGCTGAATGTATCAACCCCATTTTGCAGATAAGTTAGCCAAGGCTCAAACAATTAAAATACAGATGAAGCTCAGATTTGAACTGAAGATCTATCTGATCCTAAAACAGGCCGAGTCGAAAGGGGTGTGGCAGCTGTTCTTTGCCACTCTGAAGGGTTTTCTTTCACTGCAGCCTACCTTGAACTCTTTTTTAAAAATAAGCTTATAAAGTTGAATAAAATATTTGATTCATGCAATATCTTCCAATGACCCTGTCCTTGCATGAGATATTTTGATATACTAACTTTATACATACACCTGAGTGAGGAAGATACATGCATTTTCTTTGTGTAAAAAAGTCCAGGTCTCATGTTTACATTGAAAATGTCAATCTTCGTTTCCACTCAAGTGCTAATCTTTCTAAAAATGTCCCTGACATTGAAGGACAGCCAAAAGGCAGTAACTTATTAGAACCTTGGGTTCCGATTACAAATGCGTCTGGCAAGCTCTGTGTTAAAGCTCAGATTATCTCGAAATTATTTTAAATATTTGTGCAGGAACACTGATTAGTTTCTTCACGTGTTGCCTCATAACCATCCACTAAGAACCACCTTGGTCTCCAATCGCTAACTCCAAGAGCTCGAGTCAGTTCTCTCAGCAGAGCTAATTGCTTCACCCTTTGGAAGTCATTAGAACTTGGAAGTGTTGATTCAGAAGAGGAATTTGACATCCATTTTGACCTTCTTTGCACAGGAGAGCTGAAAAGGAAGTTTTGAGGAGGTAACGTCCTTCCCTACCCTTTTATGTAGTTACTTATTTGCTGATGATTTACCTTGAAACTGGAGACGAGAGCGTGACGTTGGGGAGAGAATGCTGGTGTGGGAGCCAGGGTACCTGGGATGGCATTCTGGATCTTTCCACTCATGCTCTTGGACAAGTCATGGAGTTTCTCTGGGCATTGGTTTCTATGAATGCGAAGGAAGTGACACAGGCCGCTGTTAAGCTGTGAGTTCAGCCAAGAGACATCAAACCAGCTCTCAGGCCGCAGATCCAGCGATGGGTCAGGCAGACCCCCGCCTCCCTTCTTGCTTATCTTGTGGCGAGTCTGGCTGGGTGGGCAGCAGCCAGGCAGTGATCCAGGCCTGTGCTCTGCGGGGCTCCAGGCCTCGTCCAGAGCCTTCCTGTCACCATCTTGAAAGTCTTATTCATTTATGAACAAGGACCCTGCATTTTCATCTTTCTCTGAACCAGACAAATCATGTCTCTGGCTCTGCCTTTTGGACATACATTTCTTGCCAGATGTCTACCAGTTGAAATAAAAAGAGTCATTAACTTCAAATTTGCCACTTTCGCCACCATTGTTTCTTTGGGTGGGGCTTCCCTCGTGGCTCAGACGGTAAAGAATGTGCCTGCATTGCAGGAGCCACAAGAGACACTGGTCAAGATCCCTGGGTCGGGAAGATCCCCTGGAGGAAAGCATGACAACCTAATCCAGTATTCTTGCCTGGAAAATCCCATGGACAGAGGAGTCTGGCAGGCTACAGTCCTTGGGATTGCAAAAAGCTGGACATGACTGAGCAAAGATGATAATAATAATAATATCTTTTGGGTAGACTGGGAGAGTAAAGTATTG
The DNA here is from genome assembly GCA_006410515.1 of Procapra przewalskii. Taxonomy (NCBI): domain Eukaryota; kingdom Metazoa; phylum Chordata; class Mammalia; order Artiodactyla; family Bovidae; genus Procapra; species Procapra przewalskii. The sequence goes on along the minus strand of SJYF01000263.1, from coordinate 3,744,516 downwards.
ACAAAAATATAAATGTGGATTGTTTGGTTGTTTTCACTGATCTGAGGTTTGTTGAAGGGTGTTTGTCATTTTAGTTTTTAAAAATTAAAAAAAATTATTGAAGTTTAGTCAATTTACAGTGTTTCAGATGTTTCGAGTGCAAGGCGCTGCAAATAGATGTCATCACCCTGATTCCTTTTATAGGCTATAAGAAGATATTGACTATAGTTCCCTGTGATATACAGCAGGTCCTTGTTGTTTGTCTATTTTATATATAGTAGTGCTATGATCTGAGTTTTCGATTGTCTAAATTTTCCTCCTTCTGTTCTCCTTGCCCTGGTTCAATCCTGCTGGAGCCATGTACACAGTTGTAGTACAATGTAGAAGACCCTGGACAGACTAGGGAGGAGGCTTCTTTTCCACCAGCAGTGACTTTATCTGGTCACGTGAGCTTCTCTCTGCTTTGAGACTAGGACAGCCCCCTCGCAGTGGAAGAGCTCAATTCTGGGTGAAAAGGGGCTTCTGAGTGTGGTGAAGTATGCGTGCATGCAGGGCCACCTTGACTGCACATGTTAACACTGATGAGAATGACTCTGTTATTGCAGAGAAAATGCACATTCTTTGTTTATTCATCACTGCGTGCCAGAGATGCAAGAGCAAAGCAGACAGAGGGAATGCTTCTAGGGACTCCCTGAGCACGGGATGGTTTTACGTTAGGAGTCTACTTTCAGGTGATGGACATATTACAGCCCTGATAATACCCTTCTTTGATGGGCCACTCCAGAGTGTGTTCATTCAAAGCATTGAAAACACCAGACCAATCTTCGAACACTCCTTTTTTTTTTTTTTTTTACAAATGCAGTGTTCATAAACTTCCAAGGAGCTGTCTTTTTTCCCTCGGTTCATAAAGTTTCCTTCTGTTTACTTAAAACTTGATAGTAGCAGACTTTTAATTATATCAACAATATCTGGATGTTTTAAAGTATTTAGTCTTTTCCCTTCATAAAACTAAATTTAAGTGACAGTCCATATGGTGACTTCTAACTGCTGTCTGACTTTTGACTTAGATATTGGAAAATGTGTCATTTTTATTCTTTAAATCACATAAACCAGTATTTTGATGCACAACTGTGCTTCAAAAACAGGGTAGAAAGAATTGGTCAGTTTCTAAAGGGAAAACAACTGGCCACAACATTTTTCAATTTGGTATTGATAACCAACAAAGATTTTTGGGTCCCTTGTATTCAATGCACTGAATCAGTCTGAGATAAATCATTTTCATGAAGTTAATTTATTTTTGATCTGTTGCTTGGGTTTTTGGTATTTTATCCAAAAAAAAAAAAAAAAAAGGCTTTGCCTAACCCCAGATAATGAAAAATTTCTCCTCTACTTTCTGCTAAGATTTTACAGTTTTAGCCTTTCCATTTAGGTCTGGGATCCATTTTGTGTACAGTTTTTCTACACGGTGTGAGGAAAGAGCCCAGCTTCATTCTTTGGGTGTGGATATGCTAAATGAGTTTTGAAAGAGCCTCCTCGCTGGTGGTCGGTGACCGTCTTGCTGAAAATCAGCTGTGTGATGAACTTCACGGGGCTTGGCATATGGGGCAGCTAATTCCAGAAAAGAATCACCAGCGAATTTTGCAGCTTCTTTCTGCTCTACCCCAGTGAACCCATATACTGGCTGAAAGCCTGAACACACACCTGGGACCCCCAGAGAACACCGTTACACAGTCTCTGGTCTGAAGTTTCCCTGCTGGGGGGCACTTAGGAGTTAGGGGAAGAGTGATATCCATCCATCACAAAAGGCGTCTGAAGGAGCTGAGTCATTTTGCACGCTGAGCCGCACAAACACACACCAGGCGCATGGGTGCCCTGTCCAGCAGGAAGCACCAGGCCCGCCCTCCCATCAGGAGAGGCTGTGCTGCCGTCTGAGGAGGTCTCATTGCCTGTGCTCCTTCATGTGTGAATGGAAGAAGGCCCCTTCCTCACAGCTGTGAGTCAGCCATGCTTTCCTGGGGGGTCATGGAAATGTGTTGCCTAGCAACGCTTAAGGAGGGAGTAGACAGGTCCTCGGTGGCCCCGTGGTTGGGACTCAGAGCTTTTGGGCCTGTGGCCCCCGTTCAAGCCCTGGGTGGGGAACTAAAGCCCTTCGAGGTGAGCCTCCAGAAAAAAAGAAAGAGTAGGCAAACCGCCCTCTGCAGGACCCTCGAGCCAAGTAGTGCCCAAAGCAGAGGGGAGTGTCGCCCGCCCGAGATCTGTGCTGCTCGAGGGCGGCAGGCAGTACGGAGAACGGTCCCACCAACAGGAAGGGAAACGGCCTGCAGCCAGGCCACCGACGGCGAGCCCATGCTAAGGAGCGAGTCACACTCCTTCCTTCTCTTCAGCTCGACGGGTACTGATGCTCATGCACAGAGGTTCATCTTCCCCTAGCAGCCTCTGCATGCTTGTTCAGGAAGGGAATGTACCTGGCAAGGGTCTTACTGCGTCCTCAGCTTTAGGCGGGCACGCTCATATGTGCTTTCAGGGACCGTGTTAAAACTTTTCATCACTTCCCGGGAATCCTCCCAGGCAAATCCCATTTTATTCCAAGAAGGCAGCAAAGATTCTCATAGAGCTGGGTCCACATTATAGAGTCAGGGTAATTTGCAGTGAAGTATTTAAATTTTTGAGCCTCATCCTCCTCTTTAAATTATAGGAGTATAAAAATCTTTATTCATGGTCATTATTGGATAAACTGAGATAACGTGTAAAATCTCTGGCCCACATTGTGAGTTTTATATTTTATTACTTTCTCCCTTTCAATACCAAAGATAAAGTGGGCCTCCCATTTCAAAACTCATATTTTGGGCCTTCAATCCAAAGAATTAAAAGGACTGTCAGCCAAAATGGAAGTTGGGTTTCTGTGTGGACACGGCAGATCTCTCTCCTGTATCCTTCTTTTCCTTCAGTGATCTTAAAGCCTACAGGACCTTGCTTCACAGGGTCTTCCTGAAAAATATTACTACTATCCATAACTTTGGTGATCTGTCGGCATTTCAGAGAACTACCCAGCGATTTAAAATAACAGATATATATTTTCTTTGATCTGAATATGCAAAGGTGAAATGCAACTGCCTTTTTTCAGAAAAGCTTTCTGGACCTAAGGTATTTGGTTAGGTTAAGCGCTGAGATGTCTTATGACCCTGATGAGTGCTAGCTTTCAGCTGGTGACCCAGAGCTTGTTTCTGCAGGTATTTGTTGGCCACAAAAGCCCAAGTTCCCCTGTTGGCTTGGTTTTTTTATGTTGGGTTTTTTTTGTTTTATTTTTGGTGGAGAGCGGTGGGTGCGCTGTTCAGCAAGAATATTTGTTTGACTGTCAGTGGAAGGGAACATCTCTCGTGACAAGGATGTCAGGTCTGGCACAGGGGAGGTTGTTCTAAACAGGCATGGGACCTGGTTCTTCAAGTGACCTTGGGTGTTTAATCCTCCCAAGTGGCTCCTTTGTTTCTGCATGATCTGGAGGTCCTGGTCTTCTGTTCTGTTGCCACCCTGTGATGTCCTAAAGGTCATCTGTAGGATAGCAGACGGGGGGCATTTCGTTCCAGGAACAGTGTAGACATTCAAGTCGCGGTGTCTCTAGTATTCGTATTCCTGTGTAATTTAGCCCGGTTGTTCTCTGCAAAACACTCATGTTTCCCTAAGGATGATGTGTCAGAAATTGGGAGCAATGTAAGAACTCGGAATGAGTACACATCCAAAGAAACAGTAATCCAGTAACAAATTTAGTATTTGTTTTCATTAGGCTGCATTATCACATATGTCTTTCCTTAAAACTTTGTGCATATAAGTAGAGATATTAGAAAGTAGAATAAGCTACTGATTTTTCCCATGAAGAGAGGACAGGGGCACACAGATTCCCAGCAGTGCGTGCTCCAAACCTCTGAAAATCCCTTCTGGAATTTGGCCTGGTATATGTAAATGTAGACGTATAAGTACAAAGGCTACTCATATATCTATAAATATGTCAAGCCTAAACTATTTGATTTTTCAGTGCAGTCAGTTATAACCTACAACATTTAAATACACTCCCTATTTCTACTGGAGTTTGGCACATCCCCCTGAAAAATGTAGGACTTTGCTTTTATAATAGGAGAAAAAGGCCATAGAGAGTTATTTGAGGATGATTTACAATTGAATATAACTTTAACATTTTTAGGTGGAGAAGTCCATCATGTTACTTTAGATTCAGTTCAGAATTTTCATCTGGAAAAAAAATTAGCCAAATCCTTAATAATTCAAGAAGATAAAAAATACTACATATTTTTCTAAGACTTGGGAGAAATAAAACGGGGGTTTCCAGGTTAAATAAAATCTAATGTGTGGTTGTAAGAATCAAATAAAAAGACTCATTGAAAAAGTTCTTTGGAAATGGCAGCATACTCAAGCAGGAGAGCAGGAGGATTCCACTGAGAGCCTAGTGCTAAGGAGTCTGGCTTTGTGACTACATTCCTTATGTCGCAGTTCCAGCATGACTGCTCATGTGTGAATTACTCAGTATCTGTGTCCCAGTCTCCACATCTGTTAAAATAGGGATCGCAGTAATTCTCATCAGCACATGTACAATTTTCAGGATGATGCCTGGCTTATAGGAAATGGATGATAAAAATGATGCTGATGATGAAATGATGGTGGGAGATGGGCCAGCTGACCTCAGCTGTTTAAAGAGAAGTAAACAGAATACCAGAAACATATTAGGTTTGAAACTGAATACAAAGGGATACCGCATTCGTAAATAATTTCTAAGTTGAGACAATTGTCCTTCTTGATATTGGTGGAAATATTAGTGCCAAAGAACCGATGCTTTTGAACTGTGGTGTTGAGAAGACTTATGAGAGTCCCTTGGACTGCAAGGAGACCCAACCAGTCCATCCTAAAGGAGATCAGTCCTGGGTATTCTTTGGAAGGACTGATGTTGAAGCTAAAACTCCAGTTTGGCCAGCTGATGTGAAAAATGGACTCATTGGAAAAGACCTTGATGCTGGGAAAGACGGAAGGAAGGAGGAGAAGGGGATGACAGAGAATGAGATGGTTGGCTGGCATCACTGACTTTATGGACATGAATTTAAGCAAACTCCAGGAGATGGTGAAGGACAGGGAAGCCTGGCATGCTGCTGTCCATGGGTCGCAGAGTCAGACATGACTCAGTGACTGAACAACAACATAGTTTAAAAATGAAAGGTATTTTTGCGCAATCATTGCACATTTGCTACAAAGTCATGAAGTTGCAGAAGATGTGGTATACACATACACACACAAACACACACACAATGTGATAATACTCAGGCATAAAAAGGAACAAAACTGGGTCATTTGTGTTGATGTGGATGAACCTAGAGCCTGCCAGAGTGAAGTAAGTCAGAAAGAGGAAAACAAGTATCATATATCAATGCAAGTATGCGGAATCCAGAAAAATGGTACAGATGAACTTATTTGCAGGGCAGGAATGGCGCCACAGAAGTTCAGGATGGACTTGTGGATGTGAGTAAGGAAGGGGGGTGGGATGAATTGAGAGAGCAGTGTTGCCATATATATTCTACGACGTGTAAAACAGACGGCTAGTGGGAAGCTGCTGTATAACACGGGTTGCTCAGCTCAGTGCTTTGTGATGACCTAGAGGGGTGGGATTGAAAGGTGGGAGGGAGGTTCAAGAGGGAGGAGAGATATGAATACCTACAGCTGATTTGGGGTTCCCTTGGTAGCTCAGCTGGTAAAGAATCTGCCTGCAATGCAGGAGACCCCAGTTCAATTCTTGTATCTCCCTCCTGGAGAAGGGATTGGTTACCCACTCCAGTATGCTTGGGCTTCCCTGGTGGCTCAGCTGGTAAAGAATCTGCCTGCAATAATGGAGACCTGGGTTCGATCCTTGGCATGGGAAGATCCCCCAGAGGAGGGCATGGCAACTCATTCCAGTGTTTTTGCCTGGAGAATCCCATAGACAGAAGAGCCAGGCAGGCTACAGTCGCAAAGAGTCAGACATGACTGAGCGACTAATCACATAGCTGATTCAGGCTGCTATAACTAATACAGCATCGTAAAGCAATTATACTCCAATTAAAAAAGACCAAAAAATGAAAAAAGTTGACTATATCAAACACTGAGTTTATCATAGTCCTCTGGACTTGGGTAGGAATTGCATCTTTCAGAATTAATTTAGGATAATGCAACATTCAAGGGGTCCCAATAAATACAGTCAAAATTTTAAGTTAAAAAAAAAACATAGAAATCACTGTCCATTATGAGATGATGACTTTGGATTGTAAGCAACTGTGCCACAATTATGAGCTGATGACCTTATTCAGGAACGGGAGGCCAAAACAGCCCGACTCCAAGGATTGTCAAAGTTTGTCAAACTCTCCCCAAGTTGTCAAAGCTGAACCACAGTTATTATTTATGACTCTGACCATACTTTGCAACCCATTTTCTAAGACAGTGGTTAAACCCTCCCCCCGGGAAAGCCAGAGTCTCTGGGTCTTCACGTTCCCGTGGCTGGGATGCGTGTCATAGCAGACACACAGCCTGGATAGGACCTCCATCAGCCTCCAGTAGAGCTTCCGAGGCCCAGCAGCTCTGCCCACTCGGGCCCCACCCCACGTCACCGCAGGCCCCACTCAGCTGGCACACACCTGAGCTCCATGCGGGACGCCTGGCCCTCCTGCTGCCGCGGACACAGGCTGGGAACCGGCCCTGGATGGGCTCAGCGCTGCTCTCCACCCGCAGAGGCACGTGGTCTGCGGGGCTCTCAGACCTGCCAGAGTCGTCCCAGCTGGCCCAGAGCCCAGGCTCTAAGCGGTTCACACTAAAAATGGAGAATCAGGGCCAGTATTCTTCCTGGGATTGTCTTAACTCCAAGCGTTTAAAAATAATGCATGTATACATTATATATATATATATATATATATTCAGGGAGAGGCTCGGGAAACAGCAGCTGGGCTGCTGAGAGGCTGAATGGAAACAGAGCAGCTGTGTGGATCTTAAGTCCTGGCTGGCTGTGTATGCTGTGATTTCCTTCAGCTCTAGGCCTGGGGCTTTGGGGCCATTAAACAGAGCTAACAAATGTCAGGCTTCCCTGGTGGCTCAGACGGTGAAGCGTCTGCCTGCAATGTGAGAGACATGGGTTCAATCCCTGGGTCAGGAAAATCCCCTGGAAAAGGAAATGGCAACCCACTCCAGTAGTCTTGCCTGGAAAATTCCATGGACAGAGGAGCCTGGTGGGCTACAGTGCATGGGGTCGCAGAGTCAGACATGACTGAGTGACTTCACTCAACAAATGTCAAGCTCTCTGATTTCTTGGGAGACATTAAGGGTAGAGTTGATCGTTAAGCAGTTTGCAAGTAGACGGGACTGCAGAAACAGTTACAATAATAAAAGGCTAATGATAGCACTCTTCCAGGTTCTGGAACTTTGGTAATGGGGAGCACAGCGCGTACAGGACCTGACATGTGGATCAGGGAGCTGGCAGTGTGTCTACCAGAGTCACTATGCTCTCGTATGTGTGATAGCTCTTCTGCTCATCAACATGATAAGCCTCACTGGACAGTGGCTTTAAGATAAGCTAAGCAAGCCATTGCCATTGATTTTAAAGCCATTTATGCATGAGTGGGCTTCCCAGGTGGCTCAGCGGTAAAGAATCCACCTGCCAGTTCAGGAGATGCAGGAGACAAGAGTTCCATCTCTGGGCTGGGAAGATCCCCTGAAGGAGGAAATGGCAACCCAGTCCAGTATTCTTGCCTGGAGAATTCCATGGACAGAGGATCCTGGCGGGCTACAGCCCACAGGGTCACAAAAGTTGGACACGACTTAGTAACTGAACAACAACAACATATACAACTAAAATAGGTTTCCACTGGCGACGAGGGAGAGTGTCTCTTGCACCTTGGCATTTCTGTGGCATCTTACGGCTATTAACGTGACTGGCATTCTGCCTGGTACATAGTAACTGACCAAGAAACTATCAGTTCTCACCCTCCCCCTAGCATTTTGTCTTCAGCGGGAAATGGTTTGGTGGGTGGTCCTTGGGGAGCTTTGAGTGCCGAGAGTTCACAGCCTAAAGAAAAGCAGTCTGTTTGGTAGAGAAATGCAGCCTCGGGGCAGCTCTGCTCATCCTTCCTACCAGGCTGCCACCTCCATGGCGTAGCCACAGAGACATTTTGGGACTGTCATTGGTTACTTCTCATTCAGTGAGAGCTGCAAAAGTACCTGCCGATTCAACTGCATCCCTTATGGATGCTCCAAGATGGTGATCCCCTTTAGTAAGTGCTGCTGAATGGATTTCTACTTGTTGAGTATCACTTATTGCTGTGGCTATTTGTATAAACACCGCCAAAAGCCTTTAATCTTTCTCTCTGTTGAGTGTATCTTTGGGGTTGTTTTGGTTGTTAAAACCCACCTTTGGCAGAGAGTGGAGCGGGTCAGGAAAAGGGAATCTAGGTAGGAAGCCGTGTGTAGAAAGTTCCTTGAAAAAGCCCTGGCCCCTGGGTTACAACTTGCATTCCACTGGAAAACCACAGAGTAGAGACAAGCATGAATCTGGCTGAGAGCCTGAAAGGCAAGTTTCAGCATGAGTGAATTTTTAACAGCCTCCAAGAGGGGGATAAAGTGAAATTCTGACAACCTTAACTACCCTGCTTTCTTAAAGCCCTGCTCTAACAACAACAACAACAAGAAATGTCAATAGTCACATATTATTTTCTCTAACAATAGTTGTTAATTTTTCCTCCGTAGGAGCGCTTGCTGTTGTATAGTTCCAATTCCGCATTTTGACTGGCTGCCCAAGGACAGCAATTACTTAAGCCCATTACCTGCACTTGGGCAGCAAAGCCAGAACCTGCTCAGCATTGCTGGCTCCTCTGGGGCTTGGCTTTTGGGGACTTCAGTCAGGCAAATGAGTCCTGTGATCGGTGGGCGCGTCTTCCTTAGTGCTTCTTAAACCACTCCAATTACCTGGACTCATCTCTAAGACTTAAAAGCACACTGATGGCCATATCTTCTGAAAAAGAAAGCCCAACTTCTTTCTGTGTGTCCAGGAAACATCATCTTGCACCCAGAAATGATGGAGTAACTGAGGAGTAAATGCAGCCCTAAGTATACACTACTGATAATTTAGTTGCTGTTTAGTACTTCATAAATGCTTACAGGCTGGTTCCAAAGAGGAAAAGGAGTATGTCGAGTCTGTATATTGTCACCCTGCTTATTTAACATCTATGCAGAGTACATCATGAGAAAGGCTGGGCTGGAAGAAGCACAAGCTGAAATCAAGATTGCTGGGAGAAATATAAATAACCTCAAATGTGCAGATGACACCACCCTTATGGCAGAAAGTGAAGAGGAACTAAAAAGCCTCTTGATGAAACGTGAAAGAGTAGAGTAAAAAAGTTGGCTTAAAGCTCAACAATCAGAAAACGAAGATCATGGCATCCAGTCCCATCACTTCATGGGAAATAGATGGGGAAACAGTGGAAACAGTGTCAGACTTTATTTTTTGGGCTTCGAAATCACTGCAGATGGTGAATGCAGCCATGAAATTAAAAGACGCTTAGTCCTTGGAAGAAAAGTTATGACCAACCTAGATGGCATATTAAAAAGCAGAGATATTACTTTACCACCAAAGGTCTGTCCAGTCAAGGCTGTGGTTTTTCCAGTGGTCATGTATGGATGTGAGAGTTGGACTGTGAAGAAAGCTGAGCACTGAAGAATTGATGCTCTTGGACTGTGGTGTTGGAGAGACTCTTGAGAGTCACTTGGACTGCAAGGAGATCCAACCAGTTAATCCTAAAGGAAATCAGTCCTGGGTGTTCATTGGAAGGACTGATGCTAAAGCCGAAACTCCAATACTTTGGCCACCTCATGTGAAGAGTTGACTCATTGGAAAAGACTCTGATGCTGGGAGGGATTGGGGGCAGGAGGAGAAGGGGACGACAGAGGATGAGATGGCTGGATGGCATCACTGACTCAATGGACATGAGTTTGGATGAACTCCAGCAGTTGGTGATGGACAGGGAGGCCTGGCGTGCTGTGATTCATGGGGTCACAGAGTCGGACATGACTGAGCGACTGAACTGAACTGAAACGTTTATAGAACTTCTTCCTGTGAAATGAGGCAGGCAGTCCTTAGCAACTCTCAGATACATCATACTTTGATAAATGTAACTAGAGGCATGGCCAGTGCCCTGTGAAGGACAGAGGAGAGGGGATTTTCATTTCAACTGATGACATAGGAACATCTTGAAGTCAACAATAATGATGATGATAAGATCAATGGGGATCAATGGGAATGATAGCTTCTATGGATGTGTGTTCAGTATGAGAGTTAAGTGCTTTCTCATTTTAAAACTCAATTTGTTCCCTCGACAGTCCTTCGATGTAGATCCTGTATTGTCATCCTCTCTGCATACAGAAGAGGAAAGTGAGGCTACCAGAGACGTTAAGCAATTTGACTGAGTTAATGATGAGAAAGTGGTGGCCCTGGAATTTGAATCCAGCATTTATGAAGCCAAACTCTGGTATCCTATCACAAAACCATTTGATCTCCTCTTTGAAACTGATCTGGAAATAAACATGGCAGAGGGGAGCATTCAAACTGAAGGAACTGTTTTTTAAAGACAGGATAATAGTTGGGGTTTGCGAGGAGATGCAGTTGGCTGGAGAATCCCAGGGACTGGGGAGCCTGGTGGGCTGCCGTCTGTGGGGTTGCACAGAGTCGGACACGACTGAAGCGACTTAGCAGCAGCAGCAGCAGCAGCAGCAGCAGCAGCAGCAGGAGGTTTGGGGTTTCCCAGGTGACTAGGTGATCAAGAATCCGCCTCCCATTGCAGGATACTCAGGTTCGATCCCTGGGTCAGGAAGATTCCCAGGAGAAGGAAAAGGCAACAAGTCCACTATTCTTGTCTGGGAAATCCCGGCAAGAGGGATTTGGAGCCTGGCAGTCTGCAGTCCCTGGGGTTGCAGAGTCAGACATGACTAAGCAACTGAGCACGCAGGAAGTCTGACCGAATGTAAGGTACGGAAATTGAAACATGGTTTGGAGGGTAAATCTGCAAAATTAGATTACAGTCTCTTTGTAGATGGCTTTAGGTACTGAGTGAGGGTTTTATTCTGTGTGAAATGGGAAGCCGAAGAGGTTTGTGAGCAAGGGTGTGGTCAGAGCTGCGCTTTACCAGTGACTCTGACTGGGGAGGCGGATGGATGCACGGAGACCCTGGAGGTGGGTAGACTCCGAGAAGGAGGCGAGGGGCCCCGACGGCCGGCTACGGGACAGGAGCAGCACCAGGAGAAGGAAATGGAAGAGAGCCTTCCTGGCGGAGGGAAGGGAGGATGTGGTCATTGCATCAGCTCAGGTTTGGCGTTTATGTTACTGAGACCGTGGGGTGAAGCTGGATGTAGAGAGAGCATGCGTGCACCGTCAGGATGTGAAAACGGAGGTCTGGGCCTCTGGGGAGGCTCTGTCTAGAAATCTCAGGAACCTCCACCTGGAGGGATTGATGGGCCCTGGAGTCTGGATGGCATGAGTTTGAGGTTATTGAAAATAAAAAGGCATCCAGGCTATGAAGTCTGAAAGTAGACATTTAAAGAGAGGGGACAAGAAGATGATTTTTTTAAAACTCATATGGTACATCAAAGGAACTGCATGGCCACAGGCTGTACAAGAAGAATGTGACCTTTCAATTGTAGGAGGAGAATTAATGTGTAAGGCTGGGTACAGTGTTTCAGGAGAAGGGCAGTGTTGACATACGATTTATCTCAGAATCTTTCCAAACCCCGGGAGGTCATTTCCACGTGGGAGCGCAGCCTGACTCCCACGGCCTGGAGGAACTCGGGGAGCCAGTTTTCTCTATTGCTTGTTGGTTACTTGGTCTGTTCATCTTTCTGTTAGACCGTCATAGTCTGCTATTTAGTTCCAACATGCTTAAAGTGTGGGTTATAACTTTTATTCTAATATAGTTATAATTGCAGGATTCATTTTTACTATGTATAGGTCAAACCCCTAAGGATTTAAAGGCAGATTATGCTGGATGTAAAAGTAGGAAGCAATTCCCAGTATTTAGAGTGTGGCAACATCTCCAGCCCATCCAGTGCACACGAATGAGTGTGTGTGTGTAAATATGTGCACGTGCAAACTGTAGTGCATTTGATTGTTTTCTGGGAATTCTTTGATAATATGGGTGCTCCCCTGGATACAAGTGGGAATGTCAAAACCAGGATTAAAAAAGAAATTTCTGTTGCATAAATTTTCAACTTATTTGATTCTCCCAAATAGCATGCTGGTGGTCAGTCATCTTTTTCTGATTATTAATAAAAATTCAGCATTTCAGATTAAGTTCTCACTCTCCAGAAGATGAGGCCCCATCTTCAGGGCATCTGTAAGAAATCGTTCATGATAAAATTCTTATTAGACCATAAAACTCTTATTAGACCTTAGAAATGACAATCAGGGTGTGTCATTTTTCTTGTGAAAGATTACTCTCCCCTAGCCTTTCAGAAAACAGTTGTGCCTTTCAGTTCAGTTCAGTCGCTCAGTCGTGTCTGACTCTTTGTGACCCCATGAATCGCAGGACACCAGGCCTCCTTGTCCATCACCAACTCCTGGAGTTCATGCAGACTCGCGTCCATTGAGTCTGTGATGCCATCCAGCCATCTCATCCTCTGTCGTCCCCTTCTCCTCCTGCCCTCAATCCCTCCCAGCATCAGTCTTTTCCAATGAGTCAACTCTTCTCATGAAGTGGCCAAAGTACTGGAGTTTCAGCTTTAGCATCATTCCTTCCAAAGAAATCCCAGGGCCGATCTCCTTCAGAATGGACTGGTTGGATGTCCTTGCAGTCCAAGGGACTCTAAGAGTCTTCTCCAACACCACAGTTCAAAAGCGTCAATTCCTCGGCGCTCAGCCTTCTTCACAGTCCAATTCTCACATCCATACATGACCACAGGAAAAACCATAGCCTTGACTAGACAGACCTTAGTCGGCAAAGTAATGTCTCTGCTTTTGAATATACTACCTAGGTTGGTCATCACTTTCCTTCCAAGGAGTGAGCGTCTTCTAATTCCATGGCTGCGTCACCATCTGCAGTGATTTGTTGTGCCTTTACTTGCCTTCTATTTTGATCAAGGTGTTACATTCATGTAGTGCACAAATCGTAAAGTGAGTGGCTGATGACTTTTCACCATGTATATACCAGCCAGGTTATGTGATAGAACATCCCAGCACCTGGAGGCTCCCCCTACCCCTGCCCACGCACTTGTTAAAGATGACCTCTCTGCTGACCCCTATGACATCGACCAGGGATGCACGCATTTTAAGTGCAATGCTTACATATCGATGAATTCTGAAATGTGTTTGTTGGCTTGTGCTAAAGTACTAGGAAATGCTCTTAGCTTCTTTCCAGAGGTCACTGTACAAGAGGAACTCTTTATAGTCAAGTGACTAATCCTTGGGCTTCTGCAGTCCGCAGTGGCACACTCTCATTATACCAAGGGTGAGTAATACCAAGGGTGGAAGTTAAACTAAGGGTGAATAACTGTAGGGATTTCTGCCCTCTAAGCACGGTCCTCGGTTTTCACCATTTTCACAGAATCGAACCTCTCCTAAATTTCCCCTTCCTGTCACCATCTTCCACCTCCAAGGGTTCTAGTGGCTATTGCTTTCTCCCTTTTTATTTTTTTCAAGTATAGTGATTTACAACCTTGTGTTACCTTGTGCTATACAGCAAAGTGATTCAGCTATACATGTATATTTCTATTACTCTGCATTCTTTTCCTGTATGGTTTATCATAGAGTATTGAATATTGTTCTCTGTGCTGTAGAGCAGGACCTTGTTTATCCAGTCTGTGTATGAAAGCTAACATGTGCCGACCCCAGCCTCCCACTCCACCCCTCCCCAACCCCTCCGCCTCAGTTGCCACATTCTGTTCTCCAAGCCTGTGATCCCGTTTCTGTCTCGTAGATAGGTTCATTTGCGTCATATTTTAGATTCCACAGGTGAGTGACACCGTGTGGGTCTGTCCTCTCTCTGACTTCTTCGCTTGCTGTGCTCATCTCTAGGCCCGTCCCTGTGGCTGCAAATGGCATTATTTCATTCTTTTTGATGGCCAAGTAATACTCCACTGTGTGTGCGTGCCACATCTTCTTATCCTTTCATCTGCCAACGGACATTTAGGCTGTGTCCATGTCTTGGCTACTATGAACTGTATGGGTTCATGGCAGCACCCCAGTCAATGGACATGAGTGGGGGTGCATGTGTCTTTCTGAATTACAGTTTTGTCTGGATATATGCCCAGAAATAGGATCGCTGAATCACGTGGTAGCTCTGTCTTCAGTTTTCTCAAAAGCCTCCATACTGTTTGCCACAGTGGCTGCACCAACTTACGTTCTTGAGTGGGTTCTATCTGATTGAGATTTCTTTATAATTTCATTAATCAATTTATATTACATGAATCAATGCTACAGTGCTCAGTTGCTCAGTCTTGTCCAACTCTGCGACCCCATGCACTGTAGCCCACCAAGCTCCTCTGTCCATGGGATTCCCCAAGCAAGAATACTGGAATGGGTTGCCGTTTCCTCCTCCAGGGGATCTTCCCAACCCAGGGATCGAACCCAGCTCTCTTGGGTCTCTTGCATTGACAGGTGGATTCTTTACCACTGCACCACATGGGAAGGCCATTTGTATGAATAATACCTTGTAATATTTCATCTTCCCCCAATCATTCTTATGTCTAACTCCAGAAGTTCTTGGACTTGTTACAATTTCCAACACATAAGAATGCAGAGGTTGATCAGGGATCAGACAAAATCATCCCTCTTTTTGAATGATTCAGGAAATCTGAAAACAACACAGAATGGTGTCTTGTTTTCTTTCTGCTGTCTTAGGGCTCCTTCCATAGGGTTGTTCTGTGATTGTGCTGTAACTCCAAACTTGCCCCTGTCTAGAAACCAAAATTAAAAGTCAGAGACTCGTTTATTCAACAAAATCTGATGAATGGAAAGATGATTGGTGATCACATATTAAGGTGGCAAGACTTCATGCGGCCCAGATTGCTGTTGCTCCCAAGAGAACTTTCTAGACTAACCCAACATCAGAGGGAGATGAGTGGTATCTCAGAAATAGAGGCCAAGAAAGATCTCCTTGCTTATGTATTTCAAAAATTCTTCCCTCGTTGTTGAGCGTTTACCTTCTCAAACTGTTGCTTAGGAGCTGGTAATTCTTTCAAGGGAAGATGCGCTAAGGTGGATTGAGCTCAAGAGATTCCTTTCAAAATCGAGAGAATCTTGTTTCCTCCACATTGTTCCTTTCTGTGAAAAAATGATGGCAATGTGACTGAATTTCCCAGGCAAATTATCTAGCACCTTCAATGGGAAAAATTGTGTGTTTGCCTGAGTATACAAACACACGTAAGAATGCTTGTGAGAAGAGCTATTTACACTTACCGTAGACCTGAACTGAGTTGGCAAGAAAAGAGAATTGTGTTAATATGAGGATTTGTCAAAGTTTCTGTTGTAGTCCTAGTGACAAGATATTAAGAAACTAGTTTCACCAACTCCATGGACATAAGTTCGAGCAAGTTCCAGGGGTCAGCGATGGACAGGGAAGCCTGGCATGCTACAGTCCATGGGGTCACAAAGAGTTGGACACGACTGAGCCACTGAACTGAACTGACTGAAGGAGGAATGTTCAAGATAAACTTGATCTCATGTCATCAACAATATTTTTATTCCATGTACTTAGTAGAAATGTAAGCAAGTATGTGTTTAAAAGAAAAAAAAATAGGTCTTTTTACTTTTCACTCTCTTCTATTCCCTCAGCCTCAATCCGTATATAATAATAGTGTCTTCCAGATATTGTTAATACAACTACAGAATGGATGGATGGAAGGGTGTATGGCTGGCTGGCTGGACAGACAGATGGATGGAAGGGTGGATACATGGATTAATGGATGGATGAAAGGATAGATGGATGGATGGGTGGATGGGTGGATGGGTAGATGGATAGATGGCTATGAGACTGAAATACATACTTATTTCATTTCTAAGTCACCTACCTTGTTGAATATTCAATGATGAGCAAAATAGGTACACAATAAACTTTCCTAGAGATTATAGTCTAGCAGGGGAAGATAAATACTAATCACACACAGGTAAATGTATAATGCATGTTAAAGCATATAAATTAAATACAACCAAAAAAGAACATGTGAGTTTCTCTGTCCCTAAGGGATAGTTGTACTGAAATCTGAAGAAATAATGGAAAGCTAAGTTGGATTCAGTTCAGTTCAGTTCAGTCGCTCAGTCGTGTCCGACTCTTTGAGACCCCATGAATCGCAGCATGCCAGGCCTCCCTGTCCATCACCAACCCCTGGAGTTCCCTCAGACTCACATCTATCCCTCAGACTCACATCCCTCAGACTCATCCATCCATCCAGTGATGCCATCCAGCCATCTCATCCTCTGTTGTCCCCTTCTCCTCCTGCCCCCAATCCCTCCCAGCATCAGAGTCTTTTCCAATGAGTCAACACTTCACATGAGGTGGCCAAAGTATTGGAGTTTCAGCTTTAGCATCATTCCTTCCAAAGAAATCCCAGGCTGATCTCCTTCAGAATGGACTGGTTGGAGCTCTTTGCAGTCCAAGGGACTCTCAAGAGTCTTCTCCAACACCACAGTTCAAAAGCATCAATTCTTCGGCGCTCAGCCTTCTTCACAGTCCAACTCTCACATCCATACATGACCACAAGAAAAACCATAGCCTTGACTAGACGGACCTTTTTGGCAAAGTAATGTCTCTGCTTTTGAATATACTTTCTAGGTTGGTCATAACATTTCTTCCAAGGAGCAAGCATCTTCTAATTTCATGGATGCAGTCACCATCTGCAGTGATTTTGGAGCCCCCC